>JAVKLF010000063.1:24219606-24241398 GCA_034783495.1 Millerichthys robustus | reverse complement strand
TTACGCTTTCAACTTCCAAGTGTTTACAGTTCAGTCATTAAACACATTCCAAAGAGATTAAGCCAGCAGTCTCACCAAGGTTCAGGTGATCAAGTGCCCAACTTACACCAGAACAGTAGCACCTAACAACCCAGGACAGCAACAGGTTGGGCCACTAATCTGCATCTGAATTTGAATGCGCTCAGGAGGCTGGACCTAATGTCCTTAAAAACAGAACTTCACCAATTGCTTGTTGCTCAGTGCGAGCTACCAGAACTGACGACTCCCGGATGGGTGTTGAAACATCTTCAAACAAGAATTGATCTAAGTCCGGTTGCCTCTTATTTAAGCCTGTTTGCTGTTACGTAACAAAAACTAATAAGTTACAAAAAGTTACAAACTAATTATTAATTATATCAGCAGAAACAGATCGACGTGATAATATTGAGTACCATAATTTTTTTTGCATAAGGCACACTGGATTATAAGGCGCAATATTAATGAACAGATCTTTTTCCATACATAAAGCACCTCCTATTATAAAGGCACATTAAGCGAAACAAAACAGTTATTTCAATCAAACTTTATTAAACTACCGTAATTCACAATAACTCTTGTTCAGTTGTAACACATACACACAAAATACAAAACAATACACTCACATTTTCAGTTCCTAACTCTTCCATAAATCCATCAGAGTCCTCCTCCTCAGTGTCCAAGTTACAACAGCTGGGCCATTTCAGCATCAAGCGTGCCCGGATCCTTCCCATCATCATCCAAGTCTGTATGTTGCTGTTATTTAACTGTTCCGTGATTATTCCAGCCTTCATGAAATCTCGGATGACACTTGAGACCGGTACCTGAGCCCAGGCATCCACGATCCGTAAGCATGTCTCTTAACGGGTGCCATTTTATGGTTTCATAACAAGCGATAATAACCCGGAATGTTGAAGCGCATTACTCTGTGAGTCCCCCTCCTCCCCTCTCCCCCGACTACGGTGGCCGTAATGTTCCAAAAAGCAACCAAGCGATGGTGCAGCTTTGTAGTTTTCAAAGCTCATATGAAAACATTTTAACCACGTTGATTTTTAAACGCCATGTACCACATAAAATCTGTCAGTGAGCACAGTCAAAATTCATATATATAAGGCTAACTGGATTATAAGGCGCAGTGCAGATTTTTGACCCAAAAAAACTTTTACGTGCGCCTTATAGTCCGGAAAGTAGGGTAGTTTTTTTCTATTTTTTACTCCACCCCCTTTGTAAATGGCATGACTAGAAGATTTTACGGTTAAGTTTCTTTAAAAGTGTTATAGAAGTTGGTAGTTACTAAGAATTAGGTCTATTTTAAATAGATGTTACAAACGTGTTCATGGGTACAAAAGTATTTACTAAACGCACTGCATTTTAAATGTTACTATATGAGATTTTCGGAAAAATAAATCATGTTTTATGCTTACCGTATTTTCTGGACTATAAGGCGTACATAAGTCTTTTTTTTGGTAAAAAATTGGCACTGCGTCTTATAAACCATCCATCCATCCATCCATCCATTATCTTTTACCCGCTTCTTCCTGTTCAGGGTCACGGGGGTCACTGGTGCCCATATCCAGCTGTCACAGTGCGAGGGGCGGGGTACACCCTGGACAGGTCTCAAGTGTCATATAGCCCAATGAATTCAATTATTTTTTGTTATTTACTTAGCATTCTTACTGTCACGCTGGTATGGGTGAGTGTTGGCAAGTATGGTTTGGCTTAACGACTGTCAGATTTTTGCTGCTTTACCTGTCTTCTTTTCATTTTCTTTAATGAGCCTTAAAGATTGTCAAAGTACGAGCTACATGTAATCAATTTTTGTAATTGGCAGTGAACAATATTTATTGGGATATATTGATCAGACTTTTTTTTACTGAAATCTGTAGATGATGGTCAGTGACCGATAGATCAGAACGCCACTACTTCTACGTAAACATATTTTAAGACTCCCAAGCGCTTCCTATGTATTAGTATTTTTATAGTATATAGGGTTTTTTTTCATTGGCTGATGCCCATTCTACGTCATAGTGCGGCTACCATGTGCATGGCCGTCTCACAAACACCAGCTAATGTAGTGCCAGACTAGCAGACCGGCAGAAAGTTTTTTCATCAACAATCGAAAAAGAATGGTTCTCCATTGCCAGTGGGGTATCTGTACTGGTGATGTCAGGTATCCTGATCGTATTTGTGGTAGTAAAATTCACAGATTTCCAAAATCAGAAGCAGAATGCTTTGCTTGGATCAAAGCTTGTGCGCAACCGCATGAACACCTTTTAGCTAAGTGCAGCATAACAGCAGTACTGATACAACTTTTACACCTTGAAGCCTGTCTGCTACACAGTCTTATGTTAGCTAAACAGATCAATATGCAATGTGTATTGTATCTGACAAACACTAAATATTTTATTTTAGTAGAGAAGGCTTTGGACTAAACTTACTCGTGTTAGCCACTCTAGCACCAAGTACAGTGTATCAGGCCTAGGCACACTCAAACATTTGTCAACAAACCACAGGAATCACCAACTGATTTCAAAAGTAACCTACAAAACGATGAATGCCCAACTTACCCAGCCTTACAAGAACAATAGGCATCAGTGATCTTGTCCACAGCTATATTGATGCTGAGGGTGTGAGGATCTGCCGTTTTCCTCATCGACCAAGAGCATTTTGCTGTGACGTGCACAATGTTGGAGGCATTGCTTGGCTCAAACACCTTGATGTCATCCAAAAAAGTTGACATGAATTTGTTAGTTCCTCTGTCCATTGTTGTAGTTGATATTTGGTGAGAATCCGGCAGAAACGATGCACTAATCAACTCAGAAATACTTTACAGAGAATCAGTTCCAAGTGGAAGACACCATGTTTACATAGAAACAAAGCTCTGCGAGGCTTTGTATGTGAGACTTGCAGCCACATGAGATTTTCTAGATCTGTTGGACACACACACACTCGCACACACCCCACCACCACACACACACACACACACCTTCCTCAAATTAGACGAAATGGGTGTCAATTAACTCGACTATGTTTGTGTTGGTTTGTGCAGCAACCAGCCCCCCACAGGGGCCACAGAATTGTCCAAGGTCTGTGTCAATCCAGACAAGTTCTCGCACACTGACTGTGACAACAGTCCCCATACAGAGGGTTTTTTCTGACATGTCAGTTTACATGCTTCTGGGCATGTATCAGGACAAAAAATTTTTTTATTGTAAAATGTTGTTGAGTATTCTGTGCTATGAATTGTAAAACCAGATAATCAAGATAAATAAGTCTTTTGTAAACAATAGTGATCATGAGTTGGTCATAACGGAATAAGTGAAGCTTCTCTACTTAAGTTTTCAGTCATGTGTTCAAAGCAAAACCAGCACTCTTGACATCAAAAAGTTTAAACTGTAATTGATATCTTCAAAGCCAAAGCTGCACAAACCAAAATGTTTGGTGCACAAACCAGCACAAAGGTAGCACAGTTGATTGACACCAAATTCTTTTTTTTTTCACAGGGCCACAGGAGTGGTTGACCTCTGATGACCCCTGGAGAACATTTTTCTTTATATCTTTAAAATGATGGTGGCACAAACCAAAATTTTTGCTGCTCTACACACATAGCACAAATGTTCAACACCAATTTTGTCTGATTTCATGAAAGTGGGGGGGCTGGTTGACCATATGACCTTTAACCTTTCATTAATATTTTCAAAACTAAAGTAGCAACAATTTTTGCTACACAAATGTAGTCAAGTTAATTGACACCCATTTTGTCTGATTTTAAAAAAGGTGGGGGCACTGGTTGACCTTTGATGACCTCTAGAAACATTTCTTTATATCTTTAAAATGATAGCGGCACAAACGAAAATTTTTGCTGCATAAACCAGTACAAACATAACACAAATGTTTGACACCAATATTGTCTGATTTGAAGAAGGTGAGGGGGCCAACTTCACTCAGGTGAACAACCGTTGTCTCATCAGGAGCAAGCCTGGTTTTACAGACATGTGGAGGCCACACACACTACTGAGCCTAATTTAGTCTTGTCTTGAGGAATATTTACTGACAATGAATCAGCCTGCCATGTTATTTCCCACTTTCACATTGAGTATGAATCCAATTCTAGATCTCCATGGTGTAATATTTTTGATTTACATTGATAATGTTTGTTTTCTACTCAATCAATTCCACTGTGTTAATAATAAAGTTTTCAATGAGAATGTTTAATTAATTGAGTTCTAAGATGGGTTATTTTAGTGTTCCTTTTAATTTTGTGAGCAGTGTATTTCGTTAAGTAGAAGATACATATTGGCCAAGTAAAAAGAAAAAGATGCTTCATATCAACCATCACCTGCCCTGATTTCTAAAGATCTGCAACAGCATCATCCATCTTTTTTTTTCGATGACAAGCTGATTACACGATGAAGTTCTGTTTAGTCATTTTATAAATTTAAATATGTCACTAAAGTAATTTTCTACTTTTTGTCTTTCAGGCATAGTGACTGCACTACAACGGGTTCAGACATTGTGTATTGAAAACTGGGGTTTTAGGGTTACAGAATACAGGTAATTATTATATTTTCTTTCAAATTATGTTTGACTCTGCATTGAAGTTTTAAATTGGTAAAAGAGCTAAAAATTATGTTGCCACCAGTTGTACGGCATTTCTTTTCCTTTCAAGAACTGCTTGCCACCCCCACCCCCACCCCCCTCTCTTGATGGTCATGGTACGTAATAAATTAATAAATGTCTGTATGTGTTTACACTGTATTGGGAGACATCAAAGCAAATACATAACAGGGGAGATAGGACTGGGGTGGGACACTGTTACTGTATGGAGCATGAAATGTATGTTAAATGGAGCAGAAACATTAAGAAAAAATGTGGATAAATATTGCCAACAAATTATTTAAATTTAACTAAAATTAACTATAGCAATAAACAGAATAAACAACAGAAATCTAATCTCTAGACAAGTTTTTTCAAGTTTATACTCAGTTTGGATGAACACAAAAAAATCTTTTCCCTCTGTTTTTTTGTGTGTGAATTCACTGGTTTAAAATGACATAGTAGGTGGAATGAAAGGGTTTTGAGGACAGTATACAGCCCAGAAGCTTCAGGTTCTCCAATCCTGGTTTAAAAGATGAATTTTAAAAATCAATTATATATTTATTACAAATATTTGTCGGCAAATTTACATAATAGATTACATAAATTGTAACAACTATTTGCAGCAGCCCTTATCAACAATATACAATTGTAGAATGTATTTGTGAACATTTTTCGAACTTCAATACTTAAAAAAATAGAGCAAAAGTTTCATGGTGACAGCTGAGCGCCATTAACAAGACGTTCTCTGAGAATGACTCACAGTATTACATGAGATTGAGCATGGCATTTTTTTCAAGGTTTGACCAAAGCTTCTAGAATTGCATCATTTCGGTTCACACAAATCAGTTATTTATACAGCGCCAATTCAAAATAAAAGTCATCTCAGAGCACTGTACAAAACATTCACATAAATTTTTTTCATCATAAAATGATCATAGTCTGCTGTAGTCTTAGCAGCAGGTGACATGCATTCCTTAAAAAAATGCAAGGGCTTTAATACAAAAAAAATATCTAGAGATTGGACTGTAGTTTAAATTTTTGATTCAACAACCTGCCATCAGCTAACAGCAGATACTACCATTACACTCAACAAAAATATAAACGCAACACTTGTTTTTGCTCCCATTTTTCATGAGATGGACTCAAAGATCTGAAATTCATTCCAGATAAACAATATTACCATTTCTTTCAAATGTTGTCCACAAATCTGTCTAAATGTTTGATAGTGAGCACTTCTGCTTTGCTGGGATAATCCATCCCACCTCACAGGTGGGCCACATCAAGATGCTGATCTGACATCCTGATTAGTGCACAGGTGTACCTTATACTGCCCACAATAAAAGGCCACTCTGAAATGTGCAGGTTTTTTTTTTTTTTTGCTTTATTGGGGCTCTGGGGACTCAGAACCAGTCAGTAACTGTCTGAGTGGCTGGTCTCAGACAATCTTGGAGGTGAACCTGCAGGATGTGGAGGTCCTGGGCTCGTGTGGTTACACGTGGTCTGCTGTTGTGAGGCTGGTTGATGTACTGCCATATTCTCTGAAAAGCCTTTCGGCTTATGGTGGAGAAATGAACATTCAATGCACGAGCAACAGATCTGGTTGACATTCCTGCTGTCAGAATGCCAATTGCACGCTCCCTCAATGCGTGCGACATCTGTGGCATTTTGCTGTGAGACAAAACTGCGCATTTCAGAGTGGCCTTTTATTGTGGGCAGTATAAGGTACAAATACAAATACATTTTCAAAAACAAAAGTGTTGCGTTTATATTTTTGTTGAGTGTATATTGACAATTCTTTAATTGACACACATCATCTACCAAAACTGAACAGATCCTTAAAAATACTTTGTTTTATAAAAACTTGAGGAAATGAACTTAGTTCAGAAAATTTTGGGTCATGAACCATGAACATCAGTTCAGTTTTAATTTATGTGAGATGAACTTTGAGCTTGTTCCAGTGAAGGGTGAACTTTTTTTTAACACTGATAGGGTTAGTATTAATCACAGGTCTGCAACATGTGGCTCTGTAGCCATTTGTGGCTTTTCAATCTGTCTGCAATGACTTTTTATAAATTGGACCAAAAAAGGTGATGGACCTGTGTCATTTTTATGTTTCAGCAGACAATAGAAAAGTGTGTTTTAGAAGTTTACCTGTTCGGATTTTTTTGCTAAATTACAGTAATAGTACATGAAGGATTGCTTGCCTGTGTAAACAGATGTTTACTAGTGGAGGTGGGAGTCTTTACAATTCATTAAAAGGGCTACAATGCAATTATAAAACAATTATGGATATATCTTGTCTGATTTGAACAAATTAATAAGTTTGAACTTAATGTTCTTAGCTTTATAGTTAATAAATCACAGCATGAGCTCTTCTTATACTAATTTGAAAGTTATTTAAAGAGTCTGCCTGTAATAAAAGCCTATTTTACTTTTATAAAGAACAAATCAATAAAAATTGCGGTCTTAAAATGGTGAAAAAATTGGGAATAATTTAATCCTAAACACACTGATCTCACATATTATTGCTTTATTCACCTCTAAGTGGGCTATGTAATTTTATATTTGTAAAGGACTTTAAAAACATTTGCAGAATTCTAACCAAAAAGAATAACTGTCTTTTTGTCTATAGACAAAGAAGCTGTTTTACAGTGCAAAATAAATAATTAAATATTGCAAAAATGAAACATAATGAAATGTGTCATCATTTTTTTTAGGACACAAGATTTTGTGGTTCTTTAGAAATTTTATTTAGCTGGGAAAAAATGTAAAAATTGTTAACAGGTCTCAACCCCTGGTATTAATGGAAAGTCTCTTCTTTTGTTTTTACAGAGGGCAGATTTTCAAATATGGAAAACTTTACAAGACCTCATGATTTTGTCAAAAATTGCAACTTATCTGGAGAGGATGAAAAAGAAAAGGTGAAAGACTTTGTGTACAAGCATTTCAAAGAAGTAACGGATGGACCACTGAATAATGTAGACGACTCTTCTCTGAAGGATCATGGGAATTCAGCTAAGAAAGACAAACTAACTGCCAAAAGCCATTTTAAAATTCAACAGCGGGCTGTTTTCTCTGGAAAAATTTTAAGTTTTGGATGCTGTGTGTGTAAAGACAGTTTAACATTTAGCCCTAACGATCTTCTTAAACATTTTCGAGCTGTTCATAAAGGAACTCTCCCTACGTACCCATGTGACTTGTGTGATTTTATCACTAATGAGTTCCCTGTTCTTCAGCGCCATCGAATTGAGCACAGGAATACCCTGGTTACATGTGAGCTCTGCAATGATAACATTCAGTACTCTTTGCTCTTGCTTACCAGACACTACATGATGTGTCATAGTATAAATGGACTGTTCAAATGTGACTGGTGTGAGTTTACCACTGTTGATGCAGGAACCTTTGTCCAGCACATCCATCATCATAATGAGAGTCCCTGGAAGTGTTTAAAATGCAAACATATTAGCTTAAATGAAGAAGATTACCAAAATCATGCAAAAGCTCACTCAGGTACATTCCCATTTACATGTCGGATCTGTGGATATGGTGTGTTAAGAAATGAGCTCCTTAAAAAGCACACAACAGCTGTTCATAAAGAAGAGGTTGAGAGAACGAAGTTTACTGAAGACAGTGGCTCATCACAGGAAACTCAGAGAATGCCAAAATTAAACTATCTTTCTGGAAATGTACCAACCCAAAATGGCAGAATAATCAAACATGAGCTATCCTCAGAGGAAGTTGAGTTTCTGGACATGACTGTAGTGAAGAAGGACAACATTAATTGGAGCAGAAGTTCTCAGAACACTGAACTGTCAGGACCAGTTATGTTACAGGAAGGTGATAATTCAAACTCCGATATAGAAAGTCACTGCAACGCTAATGGACTTACTGTTCTGATGGTAAAGAACAAAATTTCTCTTCCTCCTAATTGTACAACCAAAGTGATGGGATTTAAAATGGTTGATGGAAAAAAACATTTGGTCCTCAAAGTCATACCCACTGCAAAGCAAGACATGCCTGCTCATAACCACTCCACTGCTGATGGTAACAGCCCTTTGGTACCAAACCCAGTAATAGCTGAAAATAAAGTCCCAGCTGAGAACGGGCAGATCTCTGAATGCAAGAGCTCAACATCACAATGCTTAGCTAGTTCACCAAATATTCAAATGGATCATGGAAGTATTCTGGCTGTAAAAGTGAAGATTGAAGAGGAGGAAACCTCTGTTTGCAACCTTGATTCCACTTCACATGTGCACAATGTTGACGAACAAGCCAATCTATTTCCAAGTAGGTCTTTAACATGTGCCAACACTTTATGTCCAGTGACAACTGAGCTGAATAATGTGGGCAACCAGACTCAAGTAGAAGAAGGAACTTACACAGGAGGAGATAAATGGGATAATCGCTCTGTCACTGCAACTTGTAAGTTGAGTGCAACTAGCCATAGATCTAAAATCAGCAATTGTGCAACTATATGTGAAAATAATGTGACTAGTTTACCGAGCCCTTCAAATAGTGCTCAGAAAGGATTAGTTTCTGAAAACATTGAGAACTGCAAAATCATTGATAAGTCATCACTGATTGATTTTAACAATGAGGTCAGCAAAGAAAACTTTGTGTTTAACATCATAGATGTAGACAAAAGCCACTTACCTTCTCAGGTTTCTCCAGAAAGAAATGAGAGAACTAACATAGAAAAAAAACAATGTCAGCAAACTATAAAACAGCTGGAATCTCCATCTCTAAGTTTTTCAGTTAGCAGCAGTGCTAACTCTTTTACAGGAAAAAGCACACAAAATGCACTAAGCCAAGAAGTGTTTACTTTTCACAACTATTCTAAGGAGACGTTCAGCACTTCACCTAGCACTAACCAAAATTCAGACAGTGATTCTTATTACTCAGGACACCAAGAAAACATCTGTGAATCATCCCAGTTTAACCTGACACTGTCAGAGTCTCCAGTACACTTCACAGAAAGCACATGTGATGAAGTTGAGGTTGATGAGTGCATAACTGGCATTGACGATTTCTTGACTGAGGACAATCCAGAATCAGTGCTTCAAGATTTCAATATAATCAAAGTTGAGGAGGATAGCATTCCTATTTCATCAAAACTGCCAGAAACAAAAACTAACTCTACTTCCAATGGAAATTTGATAAAAGAACATTCAAAGGCAACTGTTACTCAACTTGACAAGGATGAAACAGGATTTTTAAGTGCATGTAGTGATTCTTTAAAACAAACAACAAATACTCTGCAAATGTTGCCTGAAGGTAAACAACCAGTAATCCTGAAGGCAACTGAGAAGAAATTTGCTGTGCCAGTGCAAGTCAAGGCTACACCAGGTTTCAAACTAATAACCAGCTCTTCAGATCCCCAGATTAATTTATCATACATGAAACGGGGGTTTGATAAATCCAGTAACACCACTGCTGTAACTCATTCTTCGAATACCAAAATTATTACTATACCGCCAGCAAAACCACGAGCTGCAGAAAATGGGACAACTCTGTTTTCTGCTGTTCAGCCAGGCGTTAGCACCACCCCAAATCATTACCTGATTAACAGTCAAGGCTTCACTGGACCTGTGATCCTTTCGAGCACACTGCAAAGTGCAACAGCAGATAAAACAGCAAAGACACAATCCACATGCTATTTGGTCCAAAGGTCTGTTCCTTTTGTTCAGAAACCCAGTACACCTAGTGTCAAACTGGGAAGCACTCAGCTCTCTGTGAAATCACGACCAGTTCTGGCTATGCCTGTTAACTCTGCAGGTAAATCTAACATCCCACAAACTGGATGCCAAGCTTTTTTGCTTCGATACATTTCTCCACCCAAACCTGAGTTATTTTTAAACAAAAAAGAAGCAAAAACCGGAGCTCTACATAGCCAAACTATTGAAAGCTCTGGAAATAAAGTCATATTGAAGATTGTCACCCCCAGTGGTGGTCTTCTTTCAAGTGGAGCTTCAACCACAACCAACCAGCCTCTGTTCTTGGCTACAAGACCTCAAAAACAGTGTTTCCTGGTGTCACAAAATAAAACAAATGCAACCGCTTCCAGTGGACTAAAGAGTTTGATCTGTACACAAAATGATCAACAGAAAAATGTCAAGAAATCAGATGTTTTGCCTTCTGGGTTTTATGGAAAGCTACAACTATGTGAAGCAGAGAGACTTGTCCTAGCACCAAGGCCAATAAGGCCTCCAAGCCAGAGGAAAAGACACAGAAAAGCATTGTTTGATGAGCTTCCACCAACAGTTTATAAGGCAAGAAGACTTTCAGAAAAAGTTCAGACTGAAAAAGATGTTGTGTTATGGAAGCCTGTTGCCAAAGAGGTGGAGAGGACACTGAGACTTGCACCATTCAGTTCAGCGCAGCAGATCAAATGCCCTCGTAAATACCAGCCTGTTGTGGTGCTCAATCATCCAGATGCTGACATTCCTGAAGTGGCCAACATCATGAAGGCTGTCAACAAGTACAAAGGTGCTGTCTCAAAAGTCTCTCTTAGTCAAAAAACAGTTCAAGCACTCTCTGACTTTACTGATCTTGAAGTGAATTCCTCGACCACAAGTGGATCATCTAATGAGAATTCTAGACTCAGACCACTTCAGAGTTCAGTCCAAGAACGGTTCCTCCTGAAAATGAAACTGAGAAAAAAAAGCAGAAAGAAATATAAGGTAGTTAAAACTTTGTCAGCTTGCAGGCAAGGGGTAGCAGTGTTTGACTGCTGGTTTTGTGGGCGCCTTTTTAATAACCAAGAAGATTGGATTGGCCATGGCCAGAGACATCTTATGGAGGCAACAAGAGACTGGAATAAACTGTTGTGAAAGTTTCCACCACTTTCAAATGTTTTCATACTTTGCTCGTTTAACTGAAACATTTCAAGTTGTGTATATTTTTAAGTAACACTACATTATGTTTGCTATGTGTTCCTGTAAATACATTTTAAGTAAATCATAGTTTGTTTTAAATGGTGCATATGGTGATAAATTATGTAGTGCAGGCTTGGTTTGTGCCCTGCATGCACATGCAAAACCGAACTGTGAAAATGGTACACTGTAAGTAGGGGTTGGGAGCACTGGACAATGAAAGGGAACATTTTAATTTGAGATTGTATACATAGTTGGATCAAATTACTCAGGTAATTGCATTGTAATTATTTCATTCTATTTTTTTAAAATCTATACTTTTACTGGAAATAGTTTTTCATTCTTTGTCTGGCCAGAAAATATAAAAGCCAAAATAAAGTCAATTGTTTTACGCTTGTAATCTAAAAATCCTCAGACCTAAGCATCTTTAAATGTGAGGATTATATTTAAGGTGACATGATGTTATATGTGGCTGTGGGAAACATTAGCAGATAGTTTGTCAACATGTTTCATAATGATTTATCTTGCCTGTAATGAAGGTCTTCTACTAAATGGTGTTTTTTGGTGTAGGTTCTCAGTCCTATGAGGTTAAATAGAAGGTAAATATACTTCAAAGCAGAAAAGTCAGGTTTCCATCTATTTATTCACTTAGGATTAACAAAAATATTTTTTTATTATTTTTTTTTAAATGTTTTTAACAAAAGCCCAGTCCCAGAAAAACAGTACTTATGTTAAAATGAACCAAGTTCGCATTCTTTCTAAAATCACAAGTGTTGTTTGGAGGTGGCTTGCTCAGTGACTTATGAATGGCCAGAGGCAGAACAGATGGACTGCTCTGGAAGGCCATTTTGCAAACCTATTTTACAAATGAGTCTTATGGTTGTCAACCTGTAGGTAAATTGGGAGGGTGTGAATGTGGTATTTTGAATCAAGGATGCAGCCATGTCACTAGTGCACAGACTCTAGCTCCAAAAATACAATATTGCAACTCCACAGACATCTTGACTTTAGT
Source organism: Millerichthys robustus (assembly GCA_034783495.1). Taxonomy (NCBI): domain Eukaryota; kingdom Metazoa; phylum Chordata; class Actinopteri; order Cyprinodontiformes; family Rivulidae; genus Millerichthys; species Millerichthys robustus. The sequence goes on along the minus strand of JAVKLF010000063.1, from coordinate 24,228,900 downwards.
TTTCAGCAACAGAAGGTGCATTGGCCATCTTTATATTTACATTGATGGTTTTCTTGAACTGCTTTGAAATCTTTAGGATTAGACTCATCCATCAAACAATCTGCTTTGGCAATGGGTCCACTTGAACAAGCCATTTTTTAGTTGTCAATATGATCAAAGTCTTTACTTTATTGTCAGCTTTGCCTTAAAACTTTATTTCAGCCAACATATTATGAAATTCCAAAGCCATTCAAAGAACAATCTACAACTTGTAATATACCAAATAGACCAGTTCAGATTTTAAGCTGCCTCTGACCATTTGTAAGTCATTGAATTTCCCACGTCACATAGATTTGAGATTTTAGAAACAAAGCAAGCTTTGCGGAACTAAAAGAGGCATGGAGCAGAACTTCAATACGTTAGCATGGAACACTACACATTAAAAATCTCTCCCTCCCTTATGTTGTGATTTTTAAAACACGACAAATATCTCAGTTAGGTGATTCTTTTTGAGGTTGACCAAATTTATTAAACTAATCACAAAGTTGCTGTACATCACCACTGATCTCATTTGTAATGCAGTGTAATACATCACATCATTATGATCAAAAGCCAGGTTATCTTTTCACATGTTGCCTGCTACCCTGTTACTACCTTGATTGGTGGTAACAGATGCACAAAGGTGCATTACCGCCAGGCTGATTTCAATCCTCTATGCTGCAGCGGGACAATGGGCCCCACATGGTCATTATTTTATTTTTTGAGTCACAAGCTTTTGTTTGATCTACATTTTAATTTAGTACATCATAAACATAAAAATAAATATTTTGAGCAATTTGGGGGTAAAAATAAAAGTAGATATTTTATTTTAATTTGAACAATAATACCTAAAATAACCTATTTATGACAACAGCGTAAATCTCCTGAAATTCTGCTGAGACTTTTGGTTTTGGTGTGCCACCTCAGGATTTTCAGTGTCCACCTTATTGAAAGTATTTCCAGAGGCACCACTGCCATGCTGCCTTACATCCGTTGGGAAATCACATCGAGGCAGCCAGAAAGTGTCTATGTCCTGGCTTGAATTGTTTTGTGAAAGTTAAAAGATCATTTTCCCCCAAAACACCTCTAAATAGCTTAATGATTTTGTTCAACCACAGCTTCTGCACATTGTTACTTGGTAATTTTGATTGCAGGGATGTAGTGATTGCATTAATACTGTGGTTCATCCGAATCCACTTCATTAGGTAAAGCAGACAGCCAGAAACACTGAGTTCTTCTTATGCATTAGAACAGTACAGAATTTATCTGAGCCCTTTTAATCACTAACACAGTTTCAAAGGAAATTAAACCACGAGTTTTAGTTTCCAACAGCGCTAATTAAAATACAGAGAAAATGTTTTTTATGACGAGGGGTTGGCTGGATCACCCCCAAATACTGCAACAGTAGAAAAATTCTGCATTGTCTTTAAATAGCTATAATGTATATAAAAGTGTAAATTACCATTTTGATTGAAGTTGTAATTTAACGGATCCAGAACCTTTAAGTAAAATCAAAATATCTGTATTATTTACATGCTAATACTTGCTAGATGTAATTTGTTTCCATATTGTTTGTTCATGCTGTTAACAGTGTGTTGATTATCTGCATCAACATTTTTAATGCATTAGGTTTTGTAAATCTCATCATGTTCATTATGCTGTAAATATATTTTATTTTATTTTTGAAATTTTTTGTTACTGTCTGCAGGACAGGAAGTCCATGTGTTCTTTTTTTGTTTTAATGACACATTGTGTGATTCACAGAAATGGGATGTTTCATTTAGTTCAGTATGCAAGATATAAAGCATTAGAAGCCACTCTGGCAATTTTCATTATTTCATTTTGTTTATACAACTAAAGCTAAAGTTGCTAAAAGTGGGACTTGGGTAAAGGTTCTTATTTTTCACCACTGGCTAGTTTTTCTTTTTTTAATTGAGTGTCTCCAGTAAACTAAAAAACATTCCAGCCATTTTAAAGTTATTGTTTTCTAGAAAGGTTTTGAAAAATTGCATCTTATCTGTTGTAGATAGTCTTTTCAGTGAGATTGGTTTGGAGAAATTGAGTTTATAGTCAACTAGACTCACAAACTAGTAGCTAGTCTACACACAGGAAGAACAAAAGTTGTTTGCTCATGGCTTTAAATGGCACCAAACCTAAAAATGTTTTTGCCATTCAGGTAAATGCTGTTGTATGAAGCTTTACACAGCCATTACTTTTGCATTATAAAGTTTCAGCTAAATAGCAGTAAATAGCTGCAACACAGTTAGAGCAGTTTGGCATCATTTCCAGTTGAAGTTTTACATTTCTATGCTAATGTGAAATTAATAGCAATACAAAAGGTTTATAAATCAGAGTTTGCAATAATGGCTTTGAAACTTTGAAGAGTGGAGTTGTTTTGAGATAAGGACCATATTGACAAAATAATACCAGTCTGAATGAACAACACCCAGTTTTCAAAATTACATACCTGTTTGTGCACTTGCAATAGTTTAAACTTTTGCGTTGTCAATTTTACATTACATTATTACATATGTGTTTTTGCAGAACTATGACATGTCTTCATGACATAACACCAGACTGCAACTTAGGTGCAACTGCTAGCTGCTGATGATGCTATTTGCACTAGCAAATAACCATGAAAATATATTTAAATAAGCATATATTGGATATATATAAGCATAACATTGACATAAAATAGTGTTGGCATGAATTACTTCGGTTATTTAAATTTAAATTTAAAATTTTATTGTAGTTTTGAGATGGCAACAATCCACTTTAATACTAGCTTCAAGTGGACTAATTTATTAGTCAAATTAGGTCTGAACACAAAGGCCATTTAAAGACATCTACAACAGGCATGATCTTAGTTGTTAAAAACTTTTACATTGTACATAATTTAAGAATAGCTGGAATATATGTTTAAGATCTTTTAAAATTACACTTAATTGGTTGCTACAATTGTTTTTAAGTCTGTTAATGATGTTCAGAATTTTATTTTGGTTCAGTTTGTGAACTCTTATATGTATGAGCATTTGTCCATGAATCTAGTCTGAGTAGCAGGGAGAAATTCTTACCAAAATCCTCTGTGTTTTGTTTATAGATTTACCAGTCTTTTAGCCAACCACATTGCTAATCATCTCATCTCAAATGGTTTACTCACACCAGGTTGACACAGACACGTAGTGTAAGCTTTTCTAATATTCTTAATTTCTGACTACTATGATAATTTAAGTAGATTTTTTCATGGTGTTTGAAATATTTGTCCTTTGTTCGGAACATTGCTAGATTTGTTTGTCTTGAAGTTTTCTTGATTTTCAATTCAAGGGCTACAATATCAAATACTTCATATGACTTTACATCATACCATTTAAATTAATAAAGGTTGAATTTATTTTCCTACTTCCGGTTTTTACAATGCAGAATATAATTTCTATGTTCCTAATCCTGTTTTATTAAAATGCATATTCTCTCTCCTTTTTATATTTAAACAGTATAAAGAGTGTTTGATTCACATTTAAATCAGTAAATTATTACTAAATACAATTAACTTGCTTTTGACCAATCTTTTGATCTTAATCTCTTACTTGAGACATGGAGGTGACTACCCAGGTTCAGAATGAGCTAGGATCCAGGTAAATGGAATGGTGAAGACCTAGAAGCCATAGAGAAGGCAGCAGCACCACAGGTGAGTCAGGGAGAAGCGTTTGACGAGGTAAAGCGCCACAGGAGTCAGCGATTTCCAAGAACCAGAAAGAGCTTGGTTGGGAAAATTATAGCAAGATTTTACTCCGAGCGATCAATTCAATTACCGGAGAATAACCAATGATCAAGCATCCAATCTTTCTTCAGGGGGAGCGTATAAGACTGTTGGACTTATTGGAGGAAGCTGCTCCAAGAGTGACTCGTTAAGCACCCCAGGCAGGCTGCAGATCCAAATTGCCACAATTTTCTTTTCACTCTAATGAGATGAAATTACCACCCTTGCTTTCAGGGTACTTAGATGTATACTTTGCACACCTATGGGGTTCTTAAGATAATGATATTGATACCTTAACTATTATAACCAATACATTTGATGCAATACTTCCAACACAAAAGCTTTTAATATTGATATCAATTTTTTTCAGTTTTAAGCATCTTCTAGGACTTTTATCACCTTTCACCATGTCTTCATGGATCACCTGTGAGTGCAAATGTTATCATTGCCTGTCAGTATACCCTCTTTATCTAAACTCTGGGCTTACACATAAACACAATTCTAATAACTTAAGCAAACAGAGTTATCAATCTTTTCTATTCAAATATAATGTCCCTGTTCATAGATTACCAAAACCAAAATTTCAAAAAAGTTGTTAGCACAGAAACTAAAACCTTTGAATTAGCAAACCTTATGATCAAACACGTTTTAGAGCAGTTTGACCCCTGATAGCTTCTAGTGAGTGTCCTTTACTGCACATATATTAGGTTTGGGTCAGGTCCATCCTTTCAGGGTCATGGGAATCACTGGTGCCCATATTTAGCTGTCACAGTGCGAAGGGCGGGGCACACCCCGGACAGGTTGCAAATCCATCACAGTTGGTTCAGGTCATACCTAAATTATCAACTAAAGCATGAAAGTGTATGTCAGACTGAACATCATGTATACAAAGAAAACAAAAATGGTTACAAGCCCCTGCCAGTCAAAACTCATTGGTTTAAAACAGGTTTTTGTTTAACTTACAAACAGATTTTGTACAAATCAGTGTAACTCCATGTTTACATGCCTGCAACACAGATACTTTGACAAATGTAGGTTTCTATGTAAACTTGAGAGGCGATTCTATTTTTTACTTTTAAGTACATGTCATAGCAAATAACTACTATATATTCCTCATGAAGATGGTTGACTTTGAAGCGCATCTGTCAGGTCTGCAAAGAAATATCCCTGTTTGACACTTCAAGTAGCCAATGAGTGACCGCCGCACTGCATCTCCTTTTCACTCCATGAGGTAGCCGACTGCATCGCCCTCTATTATTTCCAGTCTTAGTCACATTTGTTACAACTGGACACCTGTGTGAACACTTTTCAACTTTGGCCACGCCTGACTAAAACTAAGGCCTGACTAAGACTAAGGAAGAGTCTCTGCATCTGTCTTGGCATGAAATTAGTCATTCTAACAACAGATGCAACCTTTTTCCTCCATCGTTTTTGTTTGTTTCTTCCAGTGACAACCTAATTGGCTTCATTATGAAGTTCATGCAGGTTTATCAACCTCATCTTGGCATGAGCAGGCATAAGCAGTATGTCACTTTTAGGTCTCAGGTGTCTACTCACAGATCTCAAAATTGCCATGTTCTACAGCAGGGCTGCGCAGAGACCACTAAAGGGGCAGTCGCTCAAACTAAAAAAAAGTGCCGCCATCGTGTGGTAAAGATGGCGGCACCCATAACATCGCTGTTCCATTGAAAACGCCCAAGTACTCCGGTAGGTCAAGCTGGGAGGTGTCCCATGCTCAGTTTGAGCTGCTGGCACAGGCTGGAAGATGGACTGTAGAACATAAAGCCCTGCAGCTAGCTCTCTGCCTACAAGATGATGCTTTGGATTGCCTGTTGCTGCTCAGTTCAGAGGACAGAAAAGACTATGATGCCTTAGTTGGAGCGCTAAGGAGGCGGTTTGGACAATGTGTACAGCCCGACATCTTTAAGAATAAACTCAGGAGCAGGTTGTCCGGTGAACCCTTGCGTGTTTTGGCTAATGAAATTGAAAGCCTCACATGCAGAGCGTATGCACACATGCAGTCAGGTGAATGAATTGGCAAAAGATCAGTTCACCAGGGCTCTGTCATCCCCGGAGCTACGTGTGCAGGTCCAGCTGATGCACCCCCAATCTCTGCAGGATGCTTTAGATTTAACAGTGGAGAGGATGTGCTTGGTCGGATTAGAAGCTGGAGAAGACCAGAGAGGACAACCACCGGCATGCAGATTGGCAGAGGGGCCAGAGTTGAACCAGGAGAAATCTGCTTGGGCCTCAGAGTCGGAGGAAATGGTTCGTGCTGTGTCACTGCAGTTGACGAGGGACCCCTCTGCATCCCCTGTCCTTTGTTGGGGCTGTGGCCAACCAGGGCACCTCCTCAGACGGTGTCCCAAAGCAGTCAAGAAGCAGGGAAACGATACGGGGTCTGCATGGGGGGATATTGCAGACCCTTGCCGTAGCCTCCACACCATCGTCAGCAGGCAGGGCAAGACAGTGTCGAAAGGGGGCCCTGGTCCAGACCTCCCCAGAAATGCATTCAGACCAAAGCCAAGCGACCATGGTTGCTGTGGTTGGCCGCACCTGTGTTGGGGATTTTTGTTTCGTCCCAGTGACAATGGATGGGATCTCCTGCACGGCCCTGATTGACACCGGTTCCACAGTAATGCTAGTGAGGCTGGATGTGGTGCCAGACTAGACTCAGATTCAGCCCACTACAGTGCAGCTATGCACAGTCACAGGGGACATGGCATAGCTTCACCTATGAAGGGGAAGGGGACAATGACTGTTAATGTAGGTGGCCAATCTATCACCCACCTGGTCTGGGTAGCAGAGGTACAGGACAAGTGCATTTTGGGATTGGACCTTTTAAGAGCTGCGGGTTGCCAGTTGGATTTGGGAGAGGGGACATGGAGTTTTAAGGAAGGTCCTCTTATTCAGCTGCTGCCCGCAGTGCCCGATCCAGTTCTGCTGGGGCCTGTGGTCTGTCACACAGAACCTCAGATTGCAGCTGTTGAGCACATCTCATGTCAGCAACCAGGTTGCTGCTGCAACAGCCCCCACACCTACAATCCCTACGCTCCCAGTTCGGGTGCACCATGAGACAGAGGTCAGTGACCATGGTGCAGAAGATCTGGGCAGAGAACTGCAGGGGTTTGGACACTCATCAGTAAGAACAACTGTGGCTGCTGCTTGTGGACTTTAAGGACAGCTTTGCTCTGAGTGAAGACCAGGTGGGTCGGACTCGGTTGGTGGAGCACATTCTGACAGGAGATGCAACCCCATAAAATGTTGCCCCCGCCGACTCCCCCTGGCACGTCAGGAAGCCTACGACAAGGCAGTGTTGGACATGTTGCAGGCTGGCATTATTGAGCCTTCAGACAGTCCCAGTGCAGCTGCTGTTGTCATGGTGCCCAAAAAGAATGGAGAATGGCGCCTGTGTGCTGATTACAGGCCACTGAATGGGGTGACAGAAAAAGATTCATACCCACTGCCTAGGGTCGATGAGTCACTGGACCTGGTGTCAGGCTCCAACTGGTTCTCGTCTCTGGATCTCCGCAGCGGTTATTACCAGATTCCCTAGCAACAAGTGCCAGAACAAAGACTGCTTTTTGCACAGGACGGGGACTTTGGCAGTTTAAAATGCTCTCATTTGGACTGTGCAATGCACCCACCACCTTTTCCAGGCTGATGGACCGGGTGCTGGCTGACATCCCTCACCAAGCATGCCTGGTGTATCTGGATGATATACTGGTCAATGGCACCTCTTTTGCAATGGCCCTGGGCTCACTCCGTTGGGTACTAGAGAGAATCAAAGCAGTGGGCCTGCGACTCCACCCAGATAAATGGCATTTCATGCAACAAGAAGTGACATTTCTGGGCCACCGGGTTGGAAAGGAGGGAATCAGCCCAATGGAGGACCAAGTAAAGATGGTGGCAGAGTGGCCAGTCCCCACAACTCAGAGAGATCTTAAAAGTTTCCTGGGCCTGGCTTCTTATTACAGGAGGTTTGTGCAGGGGTTTGCAAGTACAGCAGCTCCTCTGTTCCAGCTCCTCCAGAAGAGCAGAGACTATGTGTGGACTGAACAGTGCCATCGAGCATTTGACTGTCTGCGGCAAAGTCTGCTGGGCTCTTGCTGGCAACTAAAGGGTTGTGGGCTAAGTTTGAGGCTCTGCGTGTGAAACAAGGGGTGCTGCAGAGGGCATGGAAAAACCCCACTACAGGTGAAGAGAGATGGCAGATTGTAGTCCCCAAAGACCTGAAAGACGTAGTCCTGCAGGCCATGCATAGGGCATCTGGGTCTAGTCATTTTGGCATCACAAAAACTCTCTGCCGCCTCCGGCAAACTTCTGCCACTGCTGTGACCCCTGTACAGCACGGAAGGGGCCAACAGGTCAGTCGCATGCCTGCCTGCAACAGTTTGTTGTAGGGGCCCCATGGAGAGAGTGGCGTGGACGTTATGGGTCCACTGCCACACTCAGACAAGGGAAACTGTTATGTTCTGTCAGCTATTGACTATTTTACAAAATGGCCAGAGGTCTACGCCATCCCTGATCAGGAGACAGAGACAGTGGCAGATGCATTGGTGGGGGTGCTGATTAGCGGGTTTGGGGTACCAGACATTATTCATAGTGACCAGGCAGGAATTTTAAGTCACAAGTGTTTTCTGTCATGTGCAGCCGTCTGGGCATCCAGAAAACAAGAACGACACCACTACATCCCCGGAGCGACGGACTGGTGGAAAGACTCCACCGCACCTTGGGACAGCAGCTGGCCATCCTCACAGCAGAGCATCAGCGGGACTGGGACGAGCACTTTCCACTGGTGCTAATGAAATGCCGCTCAGCTGTACAGGACTCTACAGCATGCACCCCATCGCTCCTCATGTTGGGGAGGGAGTCGCGCACACCAGCTGAACTGTCTTTCGGACGTCCTCCGGATGCACTTGCTGTTCCAGCTGGCCCTGAGTATGCCAGAAAGCTTCAGGACAGGTTGGAGGTAGCACATGCGTTTGCTCAGAGACAACAGGAACAAGCAGGTGCGCGTCAAAAACGGAACTATAATGTAAGAGCTAAAGGCCGACACTTCACACCAGGAGAGCTGGTCTGGGTTTACAACCCTCAGAGAAAGAAGGGTCATTGCCCGAAGCTGGACAGTCAGTGGGTGAGCCCCTGCAGAGTGCAGGAGCACATGGGGGAGGTTGTTTACAGAGTGCAGATGCTCCAGAATAGGAGGAAACTAGCACTGCACAGAGACAGGTTGGCCCCTATCAAGGCAGGGCTGCACCTTAGGCCTCAGAAGGCCCTCAATCGGGATTGTCGCTGTCGCTACCAGCCTCCCCTGAATGAATGAATGAATGAATGAATGAATGAATGAATGAAAATTTATTTCAGACAAAAAATTTAACAAACAAATTAAATAATAAATAGATCAATTTCAGAAATACGAACTGTTACCACAAAAAAAACAAAATAAATTGATAAACATTAAATTTACTGTTTCAAGACCATTAAATCATTGAACATAAGTAGAAATAAGATAAATA
>JAVKLF010000063.1:24163363-24173873 GCA_034783495.1 Millerichthys robustus | reverse complement strand
CTCAAGCTCCCAGGCCTCTGGTAGAGGACCCGAGCTACGAGGAAGAAAGACCACCCGCAGTGGGTGAGAAGGGAATTTTTATATATTTTATAATATATATAATATAATATATATATAATATAATTTTTATATATATATATATATATATATATAATTATATTTGGAGCCCAGACTGGGACTCGACAGGGGGGAAGGGTGTCAAGATGAACCCCTCACCCATAATTATATATATATATATATATAGTTATATTGAGCTTATTAGAGTTTATATACTAGTTCTTTTGTAGTTTCAGTCTTTTTATTTTTCGACTTTATTCTGTGGAAGTTGTTCTTTTATTCTGAAACCACAGTAAAGCATGCAGTTTTCGTGTAAGTCAAACTACTTTTGAACAAGTTAAGCACCCATGCTGAGAAGCACCGCTGCAGATATTTACGCCTGCGAGACTCTCATTACGACCTTCTAGAACCAGTTCAGCATCTGACCCTCTGCCAAGGCCAGCTACCACAATTTGGACCAGACTTGTTGAATAAACCTTTCCTTCATACCCCATGAGATCCGGGGTTTAACCAGCTTTGTTTCTCAGACTACCGGAGAAGAACCTACCGATACCCAAGGATCTAGACCATGCTACTCGGTAAGGTGAAGCCATTAACATGCTGATGATTCTGTGGTCTGAGGTGACGCAACCGCTTAATTTTCCTCAGCGTTACAGTATAAGAGTTAGGATTTACATTTAAATATTAATAAAAGTTGAACTTAGAGAAACAACTTTCCTTTTATCGTAAAGCAATCATATTTCCCTTTTATAAGTCTTTAGAAATCGTTGCCAAGATTAAAACACAACTTCAAACTAGAATAGTTCCTGGAGAAACTATGATGGGGATTGCCACGTGCCGGCCACAGGAAACATGGCTGATTTTGCAGCCTTATCAATAATTAACATTAACGGTTTGCTTAGGCTTGAGTTTTGCCTTCATAACATGTTGGGTTAGCTCTCAGCTACATGCTCTGTAAGTTTCAGCTTCCTATGTCTTCAAACAGCTGAGTTATCTCAGCACCATGTGACTTTACACAGCATGACTGTCTGTCCCGCCCAGACACAGTGAGAACAACCTCAGCCAATCAGAAGGCCAGATTCTGATGTCATCAACTGACACACAGGGACGAGAGTCTCTGTGTGCCATTTTACACTAAACAAAACATTTACATTTATTTAAATCAAACTTTAACTACTGTAATTCCCAATAATACAACATTGTTTAGTTGTAACACTTTTTTTACTGAATGCTTTACCTTATGAAACTCAGTATTTAATTTTTTAGAGAGCTTACATTCTACTTTTTTTAGATGACTTTTTGTTTGAAAAATCTTGTGTAACCTCCATATATCCATTACCTTGTACCTGCTTCTTCCTTTCTAATGCTCATATCAAGCAGTAAAAATAAGAGAATCATTTTAGCTGCTGGACTTATTTATTCTAATCATGCTCAAATATGAGTTATAAAAAAGATTCCCAAGGCTGTCTCTGATACATTGCTCCTTAAAGCATTGATGTAGATGAACTTTATGGATAAAGTCCTCATTTATTATATACTCTACAAGCAGCTGCTTTAATGTGGAAGGAGCGCCCCTCCACCTAAGACAGGCTGTATTGTCTACTGTTAAAACTCTTCTTAGTGTCCATTTTGCTTACTTGACTATGAATACTTTGTATATGTGTGATTAAATGTTTACTTTCAGTTTGATTCATTGTTTGTTCTGATTGTGTATGTCTCAATATGTTTTCATTCCATGGGTTTGAAGTTTACTTAATTTTGCTTTTAACTATAGTTTTGATTATTTAGATTTTCCCTTCATTTGTATTATACTTGGCTGTTTAGCTGATTTTAGCTTTTTGCTATAGTTTTGCTGATTTTAGATTATGTTCTGCTTGTTTTAACTATAACAATTCAATGATTTCATTTTTTCAACTACCAACATGCAAACAATGTTCAAATAAAGTTTTAGTTAAACGCTTGAGATTAAATTGTTTTTCTCCAATTTGTTTTTTTTTTTCAGGTCTGGCAGTGTGATAAATCACTGGAATGAAATCTACGAGTTTGTGCAGAATTTAGCAGAGAAATTTAAAAGGTAAATAATTCTAGTGTTATTCCAGTATCACTGATCTGCAATTTCTGGATACTACAGTAGTTTGTGAACAACATTAATGATGCCTTTGCTAATTCTTACTTGTCCGGGTCATCGCAACAGCAAACCAACTTAAATCAGAGCTTTTGTCAACTCTGCACTGAGCCCTGAGTTCAGAGCAAGCAAAACAAGACCAGAGGCAGAAACAGATAATATAAAAAGGTTTATTTACAACTGTACACAGAAGTGCTAGGAGAGGGGCAGGATTGGGATAAAGGTAGGTGTAGGAGAGCGTGGCGGTCCAGTGAGCGGTTAACCCGTGAAGTGAATCCAGTGACGAGTCAATCCTTGCAGGCAAGGGTTGAAGTAGTGTGAGCTCCAGGTGCAGGTACATGCAAGTGCTGGTTGCAGAGAACCGGTAGAGGCAGCGTGGTGAGTATAAAAACCTTGAGACAATGGGAGACTAGAAACAAGAGATAAAAGATCATGACAGTAACTCAGGACTGGAGAAGGGCTGTACCATTACCATAAGGTGACAAATGTTCCAGCGTTGTCTCAGTCACCAGGAGAAGCTTAATTAGAGGAAGAGGCTCATCAGCAGAGAGGCTGCAGGTGTGGCTCATGAGCTGCAGCCAACAGCTCCCATCCTCACACATGCCTCATACAATATAACATACCTCAAAAATCAAGCTCAAATCAATGTAAACTTTTAAATTTACATTTATTGTCATGTGTAGATATGAACAAAAATAGCTGACTGCACTTGTACAAGGCACACAGACAGCTGAGGCACAAAAAATGTACGTGAATTGTCTAACGGGTATTTCCATTCTGACTGAGAAGAAAACAGTGTCAGATCAGTGTATTAATTCAGAGAGTCAAATGGTATGATTCCCAGGGGCATCAAAGTATACACAATGACACATGGCCATGAACAGCTGTGTAAAGTTGCACAAGTTAGGTATTTCAGTCACCCCTGAGACATGCCATGCATATGTGTTGGCCTCATCCATATGATGGCCAGATATATTCTCTATATTGCATCTGTGTATAATGCACCTTTGATGTGAAGGACCTTTCTTCTTGACATAAGCTATTGGATAAATAGACCATAAGTTCTATCAAACTTCTGAGCCGTTGCCTCTTTGTTTACAGTTATTATGTTATTATTGGGGATTGCCTTTAGTATAACACTTATTGTTATTCTGTGACAGGAAGTGAGATGTCCTGATGTGGACATCTGGGGCAGTGCCACTGGACTGGCAGACCAGAGGGTGTGTTCCAATTATTGGTGTCAGAGTTTTGATATTTTTGACCCACATACAGAGGAGGCTTATGAGGCAGTTTGGATGAAGAAAAAACAGTTTATTGTAGGGACTGGGGGAAAACACAGGAGGAGAAAATAAACCGGAGGGTTATCAGCGTTTTGTGGGAGAGAACGCAGGTTAGTATGGATCCGTGGGGAGAAGATTTGAGAACTGGGGCTGGGTGCTTACTTTGGTGAAGAACCCGGAAGTCCAGGGAGAGCGACGTCAGAGCTGTGTGCAGCGTAGCGGTGGAGAACCAGGAAGTGGTGGCGAGGTATTGGACACCCCTACCCCATCGACGGGAGGCCAAGATCTTGCGTACCGTGTGCACAGAGAGTCCATCGGGTGGGTGGAGGGGGTTCGGCTGGAGGGCACATGGGGCTGGTCTAGACAGGCTTGATTTGAGACACGTGCAAGTGGGGTGAAACTTGAGGGATGCCGGGAGGTGAAGTCGGACTGCAGTGGGGCTGAGGACTCTCTGGATCTTGTAGGGACCTATAAACCGGGGAGAGAGCTTGCGAGACATGGCTTTTAGTGGAATGTGTGTAGAAGAGAACCATACCTCTTGACCAGGGCGAAACTCGGGAGCCGGTCTCCGCTTACGGTCAGCGTAGGTCTTATTTTGCGCTGCCGTATGGGTGAGTGCGATGTTGGTGTGGTTCCAGACAGTCCTGCAGCGACGGATGTGATGGCGGACGGAAATGACTGAGATGTCCTTCTCCTCGGATGGGAAGAGAGGTGGTTGGTATCCTAGAGAAGCCGCAAAGGGGGAGAGACCAGTGGAGACAGAGACATAGGAGTTGTGAGTGTACTCGACCCAGGACAGATGCTGGTTCCAGTCGGATGGCTTGTTGGACGTGAGGCATCGGAGGACGGCCTCGACCTTCTGGATCAGCCGCTCCACCTGCCCGTTAGTCTGAGGGTGATATCCAGAAGTTAGACTAACCTTAGCCCTGAGAGCTGCACAGAAGTGTCTCCATACTTGGAAGGTGAACTGTGGTGAACTGTGGGCATCCCGGTTGGAGAGGATCTCGACCGGGATGCCGTAGAGTTGGAACACGTGTTTGACGAGCAGTCTGGAAAGCTGAGGGAAGGGCTCGAAGGGAGACTAAGTGACAGGCCTTGGAAAAACGGTTAATAATGGTTAGTATGGTGGTCATACCTTGCGATGGTGGTAGGCCGGTGACGAAGTCTATGGCGATGTGTGACCATGGTCTCTTGGGTGCAGTGAGGGGTTGGAGTAGCCCCGAAGATGGTTGAGTGGAAGTCTTGTTGCGGGCGCAGGTGGAGCAAACTTGGACGTATTCCTTGACATCTTTGTGAAGGCTAGGCCACCAGAACTTACGTGAAACCTGGGCTATGGTACTACTGGCCCTAGAAGCGAGAAGCGGGCTGTGTGGAACCAGTGGATGACTTTGGGTCGAGCAGAGGCTGGGACGAACAGGGTAGGTTGTGGTTGAGGACGGGGATCTGGTTCAGACCGGAGGGCTCGGTGCACAAGGTCCTCCACCTCACATGTGACCGAGCCAATGATACACTGAGGAGGAAGGATAGATGTGGGTTCACAGGGGTCCTCGTCTGAGGAGAATTGGCGAGAGAGTGTGTCCGGTTTGACATTCTTGGATCCGGGGCGATAGGTCATAGTGAGGTTAAAGCGAGAGAAGAATAGGGACCAGCGGGACTGACGGGGGTTTAGTTGCTTGGCCGACTGCAGGTAGAACAGGTTGCGGTGGTCGGTCCAGACCAGTATGGGATGTTCACACCCCTCCAGCCAGTGATGCCACTCCTCCAGGGCAAGCTTGATGGCGAGAAGCTCCATATCCCCGACGTCATAGTTCCTCTCAGGGGGAGTCAACCGTCACGAGAAGTATGCACAGGGGTGCAATTTGTTATCCAGCTCCCCCTGCTGAGAGAGAACGGCGCCGACTCCTAGGTCAGAGGCGTCCACCTTGAGGACAAACTGTTTGTGGGGGTCGGGTTGAATTAGGACGGGCGTGGTCGTGAAGCGGTTCTTGAGCTCCAGAAAGGCTGCCTCTGCCTCGAGGGACTATGCAAATGGTCTTTTGACTGATGTGAGTCTGGTGAGAGGTGCGGCTACCTGGCTGTAGTTCCTGATGAATCTCTGGTAGAAATTGGCGAAACCAAGGAACCGTTGGAGCTGTTTTGGGTGTAGGCCATTCGGAGACTGCGTGGATCTATACTGGGTCAGCACGTACCTGTCCGCCCTCGAAAATGTATCCCAGGAAGGTGATGAAAGGCTGGTGGAACTCGCACTTCTGCATTTTTACGAACAGTCGGTTTTGTAGCAGTCGTTGGAGTACCTGGCGGACATGATGGCGGTGTTCGGGGAGGTCTCGAGAGTAAACCAGTATGTCATCTAGGAAGAAAAATACAAATACATTAAGGAAATCTCAAAGAACATCATTGATTAGTGCTTAACACTGTGGGAGCGTTACTGAGCCCAAACAGCATCACCAGGTACTCGAAGTGATCCATGGGAGTTTTAAAAGCGTTTTAAGGATCCATACCAGGTGATAGGCATTGCGAAGGTCGAGTTTGATAAATACCTTAGATCCATGCAGGGACTTGAAGGCAGAGGAGAGGTACAGGGTACTTATTTTTTGTTGTGATCTGGTTCAAACCCCGGTAGTCAATGCAGGGGCGTAGGGATCCGTCCTTCTTAAATACAAAGAAAAACCCTGCACCTAGTGAGAGGAAGAAGAATGGATAATACCTGCTCGGAGAGAGTCTTTAATATACGTCTCCATAGCTCCTCGCTCCTTGTGAGAGATGTTATAGAGTCGGCTGGTGGGCAAAGGAGCATTGGGCAGGAGATCAATGGCGCAGTCGTATGGGCGGTAAACAGGTAGTTAACAA
Source organism: Millerichthys robustus (assembly GCA_034783495.1). Classification (NCBI taxonomy): domain Eukaryota; kingdom Metazoa; phylum Chordata; class Actinopteri; order Cyprinodontiformes; family Rivulidae; genus Millerichthys; species Millerichthys robustus. The sequence goes on along the minus strand of JAVKLF010000063.1, from coordinate 24,167,561 downwards.
GCCTTCTCTTTACTGAACACCCTCTGGAGGTCATGGTATTCTACAGGGATCTTCTTGGGGTTGAGGGAGGGACGGAATCCTTCAGCGTACCCCTGTCGGGTACTGCTGACTGCAGGCAAATGGCATGACAGCTGGGGGCCCAGGATTCGATGGAGCGTTGAATCCAGTCAATCTGTGGGTTGTGTTGAGTTAACCAGTCAAACCCTAGGATGATTAGGGGCTGTGAAGACAAAGAAGGTGATATGTTCATGATGGTTTCCAGCTGTCATTAACCTGAGCGAAGAGGTCTGATGAGTGATACGGGGCAATGAGCGCCCATCCAGGGCCGTGGTGTTGAATGACCTGGTGAGCGGCTGGACCTCCAGGTTGCACAGGTCGAACAAGGACTGGGCGACCAGGGTGCGCTCACAGCCGGAGTCCACTAAAACACCCATAGCAAGGGATTGATCTCAAAAGAGAAGCTGTGCTGGAATGATGAGTCGGCGACCTTGAAGGCTGTTTAGGTCCGTCAGTCTCCCCGGTTCTACTGATGGACCCTCCCGGGAGGTTGCTTCACTCCCATCTCAGGGTAGTCAGCGATGTAATGGTCCGCTCCTCAACAGTAGATGCAGCGATGTTCCTCCATGCGTTGGCGGCGCTCCACAGGTGTCAGGCGGGTGCGGCCCAGCTGCATGGGTTCAGGTTCGGGAGAAGCCACCAAGCTCGTTGCTGGAGGCGTTCTGGTGGGAGCTGGAGGAGCTGAAGTCTTGGGTTGGTATGAGCGACAGCTTTCACGTACCTTCGATGTTGCGGTCAGGCGGCGATCCACCTGAATAGCCAAACTTATGAATTCATCCAGGGAGTTGGGCTCGTCCAGTAACATAATCTTCTCTTTAACATCATTGTTTGGGGCTTGAAAAAATGCGCTTTTTAGCGCGCTGGGGCTCCAATCCAACACTGCCGCATGAGTCCGGAAGTCGATCGAGAACTCGGCCACCAACTGATGACCCTGTTTGCGCTCCCACATCTTCCGGGACAGGCTGGTGGAGTCGTGGATGAGGTCAAAGATAGCCCGAAACTCGTGGAGAAATCCTGCGAGAGAGACCCCGAAATGGGGATAGTTCTGGAACCAAGCCTCAGCCCAACGTAAGGCTTTGCCTGTCAAGAGACTGAGGATGTAAGAGATACATGAAGGAGGAGGCAGTTCCAGTCGTGGTGAGTAAGGTTCCAGGAAGACGGAGGCCCGATGGTGGAGAGAGATCTGTATCGACGGTGGCTTGAGATTCAGGTAAGTGGTTTCTTTAGTGAGGTTAAAACTGCAAAGGTAAACAAGGATTAACACAAGAATCTTTCTCGAAGGAGACAGGCTCAGAGGGGCTAGAGTGTACCGTACACGGCAAACAATCTGGTGCTGGATGACTGGCCTCTGTCTCCTCTTAAGCTTCTGGAATTAGGTCTGGAACGAGCTGCACCTGGAAGGCGCAGCTGGCAGCAATCACCTCTGGTCGTAGGACACGTACACACACACATACACACACATGCAGACTCTGACAATAGGGGCATTACTCTCCTTAGCCTCCATGGTAAGGTCTATTCAGGGGTGCTGCAGAAGAGTGTCCAATTGATTATCGAACCTCGGATTCAGGAGGAACAATGCGAATTCTGTCATGGTAGTGGTACACTGGACCAACTCTTCACCCTCACTAGGGTCCTTGAGGGGTCATGGGAGTTTGCCCATCCAGTCTACATGTGTTTTGTGGACTTGGAGAAAGTATTCATCCGTGTTCCTCGGGGTACACTGTGGGAGGTACTCCGTGATTGTGGGTCAGTTGGTACAGGCCATTCAGTCCTTATACAAGCGGTGCGAGAGTTTGGTTTGCATTGCCAGCGATAAGTCAAACCCCTTCAGGGTGGGAGTTGGACTCTGCCAGGGCTGCCCATTGTTACAGATTCTGGTCATAACTATTATGGACAGAATTTCTCGGTGCAGCCAGGGGCCGGGGGAGTTTGGTTCGGTGGACTCAGGATTCCATCTCTGCTATTTGCAGATGATGTGGTCTTGTTGGTGTCATTGTGCCGTGATCTTCAGCTCTTCAGGTTTCTAGCCAAGTGTGAAGCGGTTGGGATGAGGATCATCAGCACCTCTAAATCTGAGTCCATCGGAAAAAGGTTGATTGCTCTCTCCGGGTTGGGGATAAGGTTCCGCCTCAAGTGGAGGAGTTTAAGTATCCTGGGTTCTTGTTCACGAGTGAGGGAAAAATGGAGCATGAAATTGACAGATGGATCGGTGCTGCTTCTGCAGTTTTGTGGACTCTGTACCGGTCTGTTGTGGTGAAGGGGGAGTTAAGCTGTAAGGAGAAGCTCTGGGTTTATCGGTCGGTCTATGTTCCTAGCCTGACCTATGGCCACAAACTCTGGGTAGTGACCAAAAGAACGAGATCACAAAGACAGGCGGTCGAAATGAGTTTTCTTTGCAGGGTGGCTGGACTCTCCCTTAGAGATAGGGTGAGAAGTTCAGCTATCCGGAAAAGACTCAGAGTAGAGCCACTGCTCCTCCACATCGAGAGGAGCCAGTTGAAGTGGTTCAGGCATCTGTTAAGGATGATTCCCAGACGCCTCCCTAGGGAGGTGCTCCAGGCATATCCGAGTCGGAGGAGACCCCAGGGAGGGACCCAGGACACGCTGGAGAGACTATGTTTCTCGGCTGGCCTCACCTTGGAATCCTCCCAGAAGAGCTGGAAGTGGTGGCTGGGGAAAGGGAGGTCTGGGCCTCTCTGCTCAAGCTGCTGCCCCCACGACCCGACTCGGATTAAGCGGGAGATAATAGATGGATGGATGGATGGAGGAAGTGAGATCTCTATATTTTATATCTTGGTTTTCCGTCAAAATTAATGCGACCCGAATGGCAGCGCCTACCCCCACAAAAGTTACATCAAAACAACCGGCTCGGTGTTATTACTTTTATTGGCATTTTGAGTTACCATGGCGACGTAATCATTGAATGTAGACCACCCAAAAAACATGTTAAAATGGTATTTCTCCGGAACCTCTCCAAATATGGTCATGAAACTTAAGGTGGAGATGTCTGAAATTTTTCTGAGTCCTCAACAAACAAATTGCTCCTACGGCCACAAATTGCATGATATAAAACTAAATTATATATCAAAACGTAGGGAATTTTGTCTACTTTCAGAAAATATGTCTGGGTTTACTCTAACCCAAACGATTCTCTCTCAAAGTGCCTCAGAAGGCGGCAAAGTACCAACTGCCTCTCATTTAAACCCCATTGCAAAAACCTTTCATTGCTCCTCAAAATTTAAAAAAAGGACACATCTACCTCATCATATCTTGGACACAATACACTCAAACAATTGGAAAATTTCCACAAGTAGAGACCCATCCCTTGTGACACTCACAGTTCAAGAAATATTTCAATAGACCTTATAGTTTTCACTCGGCGCCTGTTTGTTTGATGCAACCTTTCAGCCATTTTCCAACTGTCTGAATTCAGAGGTCGCATCCTCCCGAGGACCCGACCTACCCGGTCTATGTGGGCTGGGTCCTCCGACGACAGCAAAGACCGGAAGCGAGCGGCTGTGAATTTGGACGGTCTATCCTTCCCTCCCTTACCTCGGCGTATGACCTGTCGCCTAGCAACTATAGCGAAAAAAATGGAGATCGAAACGCTGGTGATTTTTTTTACTTATCGAAGAACTACAGCAGTTTTACCGCCGTAGCCATAAATTTTTATATCTCAGGCTGCGAGATAATCATATCCAGGTAAAGTAATTTTATTACAATATTTCATGAATTAAATGTCAGCTTGAATGGTTTCATTGATAATTTTAGCGACTGAATGTACTATAGTATACTAACATAACTATACACATTTAAAATTATTTTAAATGTAGAATACAGTAAAATTTTCAATAATATTTATTTGATCTGATCACTTTATGTGCAAAAAGTGGGCATAAAAATGTTTAAAATTGGCTCTTTTATATTTGAGAACAGAAAAAACGGCATTGAACTGTTTTCACTCTGCATTACTATATTTAACTTAAGTCAAATAATCAGAATAATGATTTGATGTTTTACAAAATTTAAATCATACCAATAATCTAAAAATGTTTTTTGTTCTATACTTTTTCTTATCCAGACCAGACCCCTGTACTGCAGGATTAACCTGAGTGTTCCAGTCCTGGACCGTTTTTTTAAC
>JAVKLF010000063.1:24149790-24162473 GCA_034783495.1 Millerichthys robustus | reverse complement strand
AGCTTAGTGGTAATACATGAAGAACTGAAGGGCCCGCCATAAGAGCTCATTCACAATGATTTCTGGCAAGAATATATTAAAAAAACATGTTTATGCAAACGAAAAAAGTCTAAAATACAACTGCTTTACAATTAAAATTTGTATCGCCAGATTTCAAGATACTTACATTTAAAACTGTACTCCTCCATTGACTGGTTTGTTCGTTCGTCCGCCATTACAAGAAAAGAAAAATTCTCCCGCTCGACCCGCAATGCATGTTGGGATAGGGTGGGCCGGGAAGGATCCACCAGACCAGCGAGGACATATGTCAGCCGCAAGCGGAGCAGCCTCCGAATTCGGACAGCCTTCGGCGCTGCGCTGTGACGTAATCAGCCTTCAAATTCGGCCTCGGGAGGATGTGGCCTCTTAATTCGGACACACCCATAGACTCTCGTTCTTGTGTGTCAGTTGATGACATCAGAATCTGACCTTCTGATTGGCTGAGGCTGTTCTCACTGTGTCTGGGCGGGACAGACAGTCAGGCTGTGTAAAGTCACATGGTGCTGAGATAACTCAGCTGTTTGAAGACATAGGAAGCTGAAACTTACAGAGCATGTAGCTGAGAGCTAACCCAACATATTATGAAGGCAAAACTCAAGCCTAAGCAAACCGTTAATGTTGATTTTTGATAAGGCTGCAAAATCAGCCATGTTTCCTGTGGCTGGCACGTGGCAATCCCCGTCATAGTTTCTCCAGGAACTTTTCTAGTTTTTATTGACCTTTACTTAGCCAGGCAAATCCCACTGAGAGCTCAAATCACTTTTGCAAGAGCCTGAAGGCAATGTTTTGTACATGTTTTTGGTCTAAACACATGCATTAAGTTGGAAACACCTCAGCCTTATTTAAGAGCATCTCTGACACATTCCATGAAACTCCTACTTTATCTGCATCTAGACATCATTTTTGATCGTGAGAAGAATCACATATGCAGGACGTATTTACAACTATTTGCATATTTAATAAAACGTGTGGAAGGGGAGGAGTTTTTGTGCGGTCGTTTCATATTAGTTGGGATGTATGAAGGAAAGTTGTGCAGAAACATGCATGCACAGTTTGATAAATGTAAATTTTTCTGTTTGCACGCAATTTTCACATTTTGTCTCTACACAAACTTTTAGTATGAGCACTCTTTGATACATGAAACACCTGTTTGTTTGTCTATTGAACAGGCTGCTAAATGATTCATGTGTTTATTTTTTATTTGATTTTGTTTTCTATTTCAGTCCAATGCTGAGGATGTCTTTCATCACATTTAATGCCAAAGCTTCCACCATCATGAAACTGACAGAAAACAGGTAAATCACATCAGAAAGTCTTCAGTTTCACAGGAGATTGTGCCTAACACCATTTTTGAAATTAGATCAAAACTGCAACAACTCCAGTATGATGGTCTTAATGTAAAACTCAGACATGAGATTTGGTGGGTGATATGCAATTTTTCGAGGAATGGAATAAAAATGTAGCTATTTTTGGGTTTTAGACCCAGCTCGGTTTGCTGTGTTTAGTATCCTTACCAAACTCGTGTTTACATATATTTAGAAATGTTTTTTTTTTCAGCTGCTTTGGAACATCAAATATAACTGACTTATCTTTCATTTTGCAGATTAAACATCAAAAAAGGTCTAAATGCTTTGAGGAAAGAGAAACCTGGTGGAGATACATTCATGCACCTTGGGTTGCAGAGTGTAAGCAAATGTTTTACAGCGATAGTACAAATCTTCTTATTGAATATGTAATACTTATAAAATAGTGTTTGCAATGGTGAATTTTAGTTTTCGTCACTGCTATGCTTTTGTCAAAATAACTTTCCTCAAATTTTTTTCTCAATAGAAACACACTGAGATGAAAGATGAAAATGTATGTTCTTCTGGTTGAAAGCTGGAATCATACGCAGAGAACCAGTTCTGTATTCTTTTAGTTAATTCCCTAAGTAATCCCCTAATTAATTCTGTAAACTTTATTGCATCTAAAGACACAATTTTTCTACCCCCGGCCAGTGCTGTGGCTTCCGGAGTCTAATGCACTCTCTCCCTTCATCATCTGCGTATGCTCATAAAACTTTGTAACACCCTAGAGGAGGTCTCTTTAACACGGCAGAATTGATGACAATATAAACAAGGAAGTACATTCTGTTAAAGTATCATTCTCACATATACTAAACCAATGCTTGTTATGTCTATCTGAAACTCAAATAAAATATCCAACAGAGAGCTACTTAGTTTTGTCAAAAACATCATTCTCTTTGAAGTTTTCTTTAGGATACCTGCACTATTTATGTCTTCTTATGCTACTTTTACATTTTAGTTTTGTCACCTTTAGCTAAACTTGTTTTACATTTAGCTAGCCTTTTAATACATTTGCATTTTGGCTAACCTTTTTTTCTAGTTGGGGTTTGCCATTAGAACTCATGGCAACACGTATTACTATCCGCCTCACAAACGGTCTCTAAACTTTATACCATACTCCTCCATCAACGTTAATGCGACCCAAACAGCAAAACATACCCACACATAAAACGATTGGCTCGGTCCAATAAGTCGTGCTATTATTTTTATTGGCGTTTTGAGTTACCTTGGTGAGAAAATTTGCAAATCAAGACCACAAAAACCCCATGTAAAAGTGGGGTTGGGAGTTTTGATGGTTAAATTTTCCCACTCCAAGGTCACGTGACCTAGAGTAGATAGGGCTGTAAACATTCAATGATTTCTCAGCAAAACAATTGCTCCTATGGCCCCAATTTTCTTAAGACACAAACAAATTATATATCAAAACCTAGGAATTTTTGTCTACTTTCAGAAAATATTTCTGTTTTTTGAATAAGACAAACTGTTTTATCTCAAGGTGCCTCAGAAGGCAGAGAAGTACCAGTTCCCTTCCTATCTCCGTCCGTTATTTCTATGATGTTGTTCTTCAAAATCAAAACAAAGGCTATTTCTAACTCATCATATCTAGGACATGAAAAAATAATTTGAAAATTTCCATGAGTGGAGATCAATCCCTCCTCCGGTTCAAGGATTATTTCAATAGACCTTATAGTTTTTACACAGCGGCTGTTTCTTTGAACCAAACTTTCAGTAGTTCTCAAAGTGTGGTGCTGCACTTCTGTTCTCCCCCTGCCTGTAACGACGTCAGAATCTGGCTTTCTGATTGGCTGATGGCTGCTCTCCCTGTTTCTGGGCTGGACAGTCAATCTGTGTAAATCAATATTGCACCCAGATTCCTCAATAGTTTTAAGACATAGGAAGCTGAAACTTACAGAGTGTGTAGCTGGGAGCTAACCCAACACATTCTGAGTGATAATCCTAAATTTTGGCTAACTGCTAATGCAAAGTGTAGATAAGGATAAGAACTTTTGCCATTTTCAGACATGCAAAGCCAAAAGCAGGTATATTAGTAATCAAGAACAAGCTTTGACAAATTCTGAATGTTAAATCTAAATTCAAGATGGCAGCCAGAGCTATATTTAAACTGGAATAATTTGGTTATTTCAAGTCAGATTGGGCTGAAATTTAGTGTGATGGTATCTGAGAGCGATCACCATCACATACTGAATTCAAATCAAACATTCAAGATGGCCACCACAGCTAAAATGTCAAATTGACCATATCTTGGCCATTTTTAAACCAATTGAGCTGAAATTTGGCATGGTGGTAGATGACAGTGATCTTTAACAGATAGGAAAGTCTTGGCTAGCACATGGCAATCCCCTTTCTCCAGGAACTATTCTAGTTAAACTTAACATTTCCTTAGAACTGCACCTCTACAGATCTGAACTCTTGGTTTTATGTGTCCATTCTATTATAAATCAGCTCCTTAAGTACAAAATGTTGGCAAATTATTTTTTTACCTGTTTAAGTCTTAGACAAAAAAACTGCATTTGTCTTGACAGGCAAATGAGCAGATACGCAAGGAGAACTTTGGTAAGCATGAAATACCTCCTGCTTTCTTCAGCCTTTCTATTAGACACATTTAGAACTTATAGCATGTTTGTGTTGTTTAGGCACAGCCAGTGTGATTATTGCTCTGACAGATGGAGAGCTGCAGGAGCAGCACCTTGTCAGTGCACAACAACAGGTAAAAAAAAAAAATGAAAATAACTCACTTTACTTTAGTTAGGGCTCACATTAGAATGCCCATCTACATAAGTCTCTCTTTGAGAAACTGATTGATTTTGATACTTATGCAGCTATTTGGCTTGTTTCCCAAGGCAGAGAAAGCTAGATCTATGGGAGCTATTGTGTACTGTGTTGGTGTCAAAGACTTCAACGAGACACAGGTAAGGGGCCAGGAGGCATCTTGTTTGTAAAAGAAGTCTAGTGCACTGTGATATTTGGACTCAGAATACTGATGAAAAAAACCTAAAGAATTGTTATCCCTGTGTTTTAAACAACGATCTTTGTTTTTGAAAAAAAAAAAAAAAAAAAAGATTTGTGCCAAAGCATAAATGTTAAAAAATCTTCATAGCTATTCTGTTAAAACTTTTGTCCAGTATCTTGATGCACAGATAAATGTAAAATAAACTGTGTAGTTCATACACTAAAACCTGTGGCTCAGCTGGGCAGACTTTATGATTTTTTGTGGCAGTATATCGTACAACATAAACAAAATCTGTGAGGAATACAGCAATATAGATAAGAATAATAGAATTTAAAATAAATAAATAAATAAAACAGGACTGTTTAGAGTTCTGTAGCTCAAATATACTTTTGTATAATCAATGTTGGACTGTAAAAACACATTCAGTTGGACTTCACATAAGTTAACTGGCATATTAGTATCTTTTGTAATTTTAACATAATCACAGTTTTAGTTTTGTGATTTTTGCTGATTTTACTCTCAAAAAATTGAACTAACTAATAATATTTTATTTAAACTACTCTTTTCAATAAAAATTATACATTGAGCCTGATAATTTTCAACCAATGTGTCTCACTGCTCTTAGGCTTATGGTTTTCTCCAATCCAAGCTTTGACAAATTTAGTTAAGGTTTTGATCAAAATTATTGTATTTTAGCTTTAGACATCAAAATGCAGTGTAAATTATTACGTTTATCAGGCTCCGCAGGTGACCCAATGAAACAAAATTCAACATTTTAATAAACAAAGAAAAAGGCAGACATAGCAGCAGCAAAAGTAACACAAATGCAAACATAGGAAAAGCAACACATGGAGGAGACATGGAGGGAGCGAGAACAGCGAATCAACAGGGAAGAAGGTAAAATGGACCAGTATACACAACAGAGGGAGAGAGAAAATGTGCAACACATGGGGGGAAGAGGCTGATGGGAAACTATGGGCAAGTGGATGATTAAACAGAGTAAGAAAAAGCACAGGAAGCCAGAAATATGAGGACCACAAAAACGCGCAGAAAACACATCAAAAGCACAGACTCTTCAAAACAATCTTAGTCTAACAATGTCGTTCAGCTTTCTGTTTGTGTTTTTAAACTTTCTAAAACCTTGTATTTCAAATAAATTCATTAGAGGATTAGCAATATAATGCAATAAATAAACACAAACAGAAAAACGTTGCTCAGGATAGTATATTACTTTTGCATTAGTACCCATATCAGCTGACCAAGATTTAATTGGAATGTTTGGTTTTGTTTGGCATTAGTTTAGTGATTAATCTTTTAAATTTCTCGCCTCCCTGTGTGTTTTTGTCTCCATCTATAGCTGGCCACCATTGCAGACACCATTGAGCATGTGTTTCCTGTGTTAGGTGGTTTCCATGCCCTCAGGGGTTTCATCAACTCGGTAACTAACCTCCTCTTTTGCAGAGAATTCTCTGTAGCTAAAATTTAAAACATGGCTACCCAAAGATCTGTATTTATTCTAATCTGCCCTGCATCAAAACAGGAAATATTGCCTATTTTCTGAACATTGTAAAGCCATTGTCAAACCTCAAGCTGTCAGTAATATGGGCGTGGAGTGGGGGGTATAATTGGGGGGTGGCACCCACCTACATTACTAAAAGATGTAGACAAAAAACCTTGCTTTCGTTGATGCATGTCCCCCACCGCCTCTCAGGTCTAAGATTTAAACTTAGATCATCTTGTACGGTAATGAGAAATGACGGAGTTGAAGCTGTTTTGGTCAAACCTTGTAATTAAGATTATGCATGATATTATGCAATGTTGTGAGATTGTGTTGATATGTTGAACTTAGAGTATATGTAGGGAATTAACTCTCAGTTCCCACTACAAAAACACTTTACGTTACTATTTGTAAATTTTACTAAGTAACAGATTTTGTGTTGGATAAAGCTGATTTGATGTCGTGGCCATCTTAAATTCTTCATCAAAAGTTAATCAGCTTAACATCAAATGATCACTTTCCGAGTTCCATTACAACCCATCCACTGGATCATGAGATACTTGGTATCAAAAACAGGCACACACTTGGAGGATTGTATTTCTATTCTTATTAGGACCATTCATTAACTTCCATTTATTTCCAGTCGTTTCTATAGTTTAACCCTGACCCCTCAAACTAACCCCCCCACCCCCAGTACATACTCAAACCTAAACCCTTCCTTGTTGTTTTTAAAATGAACCCCTACCCGAAGATAATGTTCCACCATTAGGACCAGTCTTTCACCCTCATGAGAACTACTGGTCTTGACAAGGTAGGTGTGTAACAGAAACAGTTCAAAAAAGGTAACAAATACTAGTACACACAGCGCCCCCCCCACCCCAAGTGTGCGATGCATGTGCACACATGATGAAGCAGGTGATTATACACGCATATTTACTGATGATTGGATGTAGACATGCATTTATGTTCATGTATGGGAGAGGGACAGAGGTTTCTTGTTTATTTTATGTGGGTAGTACCTCCAGTCATACCACCCCAGCGACCCCAAGCAAGTAGAGTCAGACCCAGTCCGGCAGGGGGCCCAACGAACCCAAAGTCACGGCGGACCTGACACACCCACACCACAGAGAGACCACAATGAGGATCCAGAGGCAGAAACAGAGGCAAGACACAAGGACAACAACTCACGGCCGGAGGAGACGCAACAGGAAGTTCAGGGAGATCTAGACCCACCTAAGCCCATCCCCCCACGGCCGCAGAGCCCCAGCCCCAGCCCAGCAGCCCACCCACCAGGCCCCCGCACAGCCCCAGGCCAAGAAACCTAACGCACACCAGGAGAGGGGACGCCAGGCCCCACGGTGGCAGACACGCCACCCCAACCCATCCCCCGACGAGGCCGGCCAGCATGAACCCCACCGACTCAACCCGAGCCCCCCAGGGACAGCGGAGGACTACCGAGCAGCCCACAAGCCAGAACCAGGGAGGAGGCCACAGGAGGGCAGGGCAGAACGAGGGCCCATCCAGGCAAGAGACTAGCCCCACTGGAGCAGGGGATTCCTAGCCCCCCACCACACAAATCACTAGCGATGGGCACATCGTACCCCCGGAAGATCCTGCCAAAGAACATCCCTCCCCCAAAGGGCGAACCCATGCTCACCCCTCTGCCACCAGGGCCCCACCACCGAGGCCGACCGGAATGGCAGAGAGGCGGGGCGAGACAGGACCAGTGGTGCTGGAATCATTCCCTCCCCCGCCATCTTCAATAATATAAAAGTGTGTCTGTTTATTTGTGGTGTTATTTGTGTCTAAAAGCCCTATATGTGTATAAATATTTAAAATGTACTTAGGCAAGGGAGGGTGGTCCTAATATGACATAATAGAGTAGTGGCTTGTGGCTTTAAAATTGAAGAACAATGATATTATTTTTTCTTTTTGTGTTAGATCATTAAAAAATCGTGCATTGAAATTTTGGCAGCAGAGCCCTCAAGCGTGTGTTCAGGAGGTGGGTTTGTTCACAGTCACACACATACATACTTATGTACATGAAATAAGCCCCTGCTGAGTCATAGACACATAGTTGTACAGTTGCTTAAATTGTGCTCATTTCATTAATAAGTGCACTGATTTGTATTTTTTTTAAACAAATCCAGGCAGAAAAATGACTGTACAGGCTTTCAGGTCATTCAGCAAAAATCAACCTGGACAGGGTTTTCTGGTAATAATAAGATGATAGGGCTGCTTTAAAAACAATAAAGTTGCTGCACATACCAGTGATCAGCTGGATATGAAATGTCAGGTAGACCTTCAGGTAAACCTTCAGTTTCCTGCAAAAAGAAAAAAAAATCTATAATAGATGTATTTACCACCTGTTATAGACAACACTGCAAATATACATTAAACAATCATAGAGATATACAGTATCTACTGTATTGTAAAGGAGACACAGAGCATTCCTTCCAACAAATTAATCCTGTATCACGTGATTTTGAATGAAGAATTTTTCTCCAATGTGTTTAAATATAAACATATTGATGTGTGTGCTGCTGTGCATCCAGAATCTTTTCAAGTGGTGGTTAGAGGAAACGGATTTCTTCACGCAAGAAACATCAACCAGGTTCTATGCAGCTTTAAAATCAATGACACCATCACAGTCAGTGAGTAAACCCACACTAAGCTTGTCCTTACATTTACTGTAAACACAATGCTCTGACACATAGTTTACAGTGGTCTTCAGAACACTTTACAATGTTTCAATAAGGTATACAATAAGAAAACAATGTTAGCTAAGAAAATTACTTTTGTTTTGTTGTGTGATGAATGAGTTTAATGAAATTTGCTGAAAATGTAAAAACTGATTTGTTAAAATTAAAACAAGCAAAACAGAATCTGGAATGATCACAACAAGCTAAAAACTAATTGCAACAGAACAGCAGTACCTAAAATTAGCCAAGTTTGTTGAAGCTAGAGTTAACAAAACAATGGTTAAACATATACAGAAAATTAGCTTATGTAAGTACAGTCCATTTACAGCGCCTTTCTATCCAACCAGCATACTCACACAACACACTACTACATATGTCTCTGTACAAAGATAATTGTAAATCATTCTATGGAGACTAGTCAGTGCTTAAATCCCCTACATACACTGATGGGCCACACATCAGAGGTAGTGGGAGGTCTCGTCTGCGTTCTAAGGCCAGTTAGGAGACATAGTTTCTCCAACGTGTCCTGGGTTTCTGGGTCTCCTCCCAGTTGGGCATGTTGGACATACCTGGAGCACCTCCCTAAGAAGGTGCTCCAGGTATCCTTAACAGATGCCCAAACCACGTCAACTGGCTCCTCTTGGTGTGGGGACTTGGGCTGTACTCTGAGTCTCTTCCGGATAACTGAACTTCTCACCTTATCTATAAGGGGGAGTCTAGCCACCCTGAAAAGAAAACTCATTTTAATCACCTGTATCTGTGATCTCATTCTTTTGGTCACTACCCAGAGTTTGTGGTCATAGGTCAGGGTAGAAACATAGATTGACCGGTAAACAGAGAGCTTCGCCTCACTGCTCAGGTCCCTCCTCACCAAAATAGACCGGTACGGAGTCCGCAAAACTGCAGTATCTGCACCAATCCGTCTGTCAATCTCATGCTCCATTCTTTCCTCACTTTTGAACAAAACCCCAAGATACTTAAACTCCTCCACTGGAGGCAGAAACTCATCCCCAACCTGGGGCGAGCGATCCGTGCTTTTCCGACCGAGGACCATGGACTCAGATTTAGAAATGCTGATCTTCATCCCAGCCATTTCACAGTCAGCTGCAGACCACTTCAGTGAGAGCTGAAGATTCCGGCACGATGAAGCCAATAAGACCACATCATCTGCAATTAGCAGAAACTGAATCCTGAAGCCTGACTCCTTCCACCCCATGACTGCACTGAGAAAGTGACTGAGAAATCGATGACAACTCCCACCTTGAAGGGGTTCAACTTATTGCCGGCAATGAGAACCAAACTCCTGCACCGCTCAGTTATCAAACACATTCCAAAGAGATTATATCAGCAGTCTCATCAGGATTCAGGGGGCCAGGTACTCACACCAAACAATACCTCCTAAGGACCTAGGACAGCAAAGGGTGGGTCATTGATTTGCATCTGACTTAGGATGGGGTCAGGAGGCTGGGCCGCCATCTCCTTAAAAACAGCATTCCATCCAATTGCATGTTGCTCAGTGTGAGCTACCAGAATTGACAAAGACTCCTGTAAAGGTGTCAAAACGTTTTCAAACAAGAACTGATGTAAGCCTGTTTGCGGTCGCACTAACCCAATAAAATGAGAATTTGCACAGTCCTTTGATTTACTCCTACCTATATGTCCTACCATTTAACTTATATGTTACTTCTGAAGGTGTGCACTACTCTGATAACTCCTGGTTTACAGACACCATCATTCCTCTTTGAGCAAAGGGCAGAGAACAGGTTGTCAAATAAGACATTTTGTAGGAGCATCTTTGACACATTTCACAAAATTCCAATTTTCCTGCAATTGGACAACAATTCTGATCATGCAGAGAAAAGAATCACACGTGCAGGAAATTTTTGTATGTATGCATATTTAAATGGAGGGATGTCAAGATAAGTGTCTAATGTGAGCACAGTTCCACGCTTATTGGAATGTATGAGGGAAAGTTGTGTAGAAACAACTACTGTACACAGTTTAAAACAATATAAATATATCTGTTTTTTCTGTGCAATTTTTACATTTTGGTCCTATGCCTACTTTTAGTATAAAAGCTGTGTACTCCAATACACAAGGTCCCTGCTTTAACCCAGTCACACGTTTTACTGCAATTGAGTAGACCGTACATTTACCATGTGATTTTGCATTTCAGATGAGAAGCCAGTCAGCATAGAAAACAAGTTTTTACTGTGTCCAGCTCCTGTCATCAATGAAGTTGGAAGGTAGGTGCCTTTATTTTTATAACTTTGTGATTTACTTTATTCTTATTGATCTCACTGGAACATAATTACATTCCAAACATTCATATGCATATCACGTTTTTAAATTACGCCAAAAAACCTAAAAAATTTTCATGTACATATGTGCACATACCATGAGAAACCTGCCATTCATTAGCATTTTTTAATCAACCCTATCTGTAGCAACATTCCTGATTTATCCCAGTTCAAGCAAGCCTAAGTCGGTAGCAGGTGCCAGCAGATGTAGTAGGGAAGCTTTCATGTCTTTGTCCTGAATTATAGCAAAGCAGGAAAAACAAGAGCTTGTGCTTCTCTGTCAGCACAGATAAAAACCGATAGAACTGGAATAGAAATTTACAAATCTCATAAAAGCCAGCCGATGATGCACCAAGTATTTGTCCCAGCTGTTTACATTATACATGTTTTAAATTTCTTTCAAAAGCTTTTGTAATCCATGTTGTTATGATTTAAAAACTGATGAAATTAGTGTGTACATGAAATACAAATATGCTTTTGCCTGAGGCCTCTTATCAAATACAATTTACTCAAATAGCACATTTTAAAAACATGCTGGTGGCCAAAGTGCTACACACAAAACATTAAGCACTACAATAATACTGAACACAAGAGACCTTATTCAAATGATGTAAAAGTGTCTTCTACGGGATTAAAAGCTAGTGAGTATAGTGTCACAAACCACGGCGAGAGGCAAACCCAGAATGAGGCAGGAGATGCAGAAATCAGGAACAAAAACTGTTTATTAAACACTAAACACAAAGGGTGCTGGCAGGGCAGCAAATACAAAGGGCTGACTGGGCAGCAAAACCTACAAATTCTAGAAACACAGGAGGAAACGAGCAACGGGGAAACACATACCAAGAGTAGGGAGGACCAAGACTTCAGGAAATGGACAGGAGCAGGACATCAACAATGGTCTGACAAAGGAGAGACACTGAAAGCAAACCTTTAAAGGGATGGGCTGAGTGGGTAACGAGACACACCTGGGGCAGAAACATGAGGAACAGGTGGCAGAGCAGAACAACCAGGCACACAGAAACTCAGAAACAGAACCCCAGGGAAACAGTTCATGACATATAGATGTGTTCTAAGATGAGACTTAAAAACACAAAGAATTGACGTCTGTCCAAAGTGAAGTGTAACTGAAGAGCTAAACATTAAACATGTAAACATTTAACTTTCAGGTGTTAGGTGAATTCACTGGTATGTCCAAGTTATACATAGCAAATTCAGAAGTTTTATTTCAATTCCCAGGGTGTAAATTTACCATTTTAAAAGTGTCCATATTGGTCCACACTAATCCAAGTTAAAATAACCCTTTTGAAAGCATTAACTAAGTTACACTGTGAAAGTGTTGACATAACACTTTCAATAGTTGAAATTTAACATTTGTCAGTGTTGAAGAAATCTAACACTAGTGTACAGTGTCAAACGTTAACACTATCAATGTGCTATTATAACAGTGAGTAAAGTTCAGATAATGTTCTATGAAAAGTGTTAAATATAAGAACATAGAAGTCTGAATTATAAAAATACTACTGAGAGTCTATTATTAATCACAAGCACCACATCAAACGAAACAGTACTGTACACAGGCACAGAGTTGCAATCAACTCTTTGTAGTGTCACATTATCACTGCTCTGTAGTTAGCACACCAGATGTCACTCACAGTGTCAATTAACAGCCAATAAAACAGACTTAAACATTAATAACAATCCATACAAGACAATTAGAACACTTCATTTTTACACTCATGAATGTCTGTAATACCGTGTTTCCCCGAAAGTAAGACAGTGTCTTACTTTCTTTTTATCCCCAAAAGCCCCACTATGTCTTACTTTCGG
>JAVKLF010000063.1:24121433-24131482 GCA_034783495.1 Millerichthys robustus | reverse complement strand
GAAAGTAAGACATAGTGGGGCTTTTGGGGATAAAAAGAAAGTAAGACGCTGTCTTACTATCGGGGAAACACGGTAGTTGAAGATCTGGCAATATCACGTGAAGTTGTGCATAATGTTATTGTCAAAGTTTGATAAAACTACAACTCATCATTTTTCATTATAAAATGGTCTTGGTATAAAATGTGGCATGGCATGAACAGCGGTGGGTGATACGCATTCCCTTAAGGAATGCAATGTCTTTATTTACATGGTTGATGTGAGATTTGGAGCAACTGTCAGAGTGTTTAAGAGCTTCTGTTTCAATTTTCAGTTTCTGTTACCACTCATCATTGAAAAGCTGGATTCGGACATTCAGAGTGCCAAGCTGGACGCACTGCAAACTCTGGTGAGAAACTCATCTTAAAAAAAAAAAACACCACAGCAGAAAGTCTGTAAACTTAAATGTGGCTGTTGGATATTTTAACTGAGTTTCAGATAGACATAACAAGGACTGATTTAGTTAATGTGGGAATGTTACTTTAAGAGAATGTACTTCCTTGTTTATAGTGTCATCAATGCTGATGTGTCAAAGACCTCTTTTAGGTTAGGGTGGTACTAAGATTATCTATGGACATGCGCAGATGACGTGACATTGTGAGAGTGGTTTAGACTCCGGAAGCCACAGCACTGGCATAGAGAAATGGTGTCTTTAGATGCAATAAAATATTAAAAGACTACAAGACTGGTTCTCTGCATATGATTCCTGCTTTCAACCAGAAGAACACGCATTTTTATTTTGCAGTGGACACTGTGATTTTTTACCTCGTCACGTTGATTGTGTTTCAGGCTGCTTGTATGTTGCAGTATGAAGACAAAGACTTAGCAGAGTTTCTTCAAGGACTATGGACGTCACTGCGAAGAGAGGTTTGTTTGAAATATGCAAACAAAACAATTTTATTAACTGCTCAAGCCAGCCTGATTCAAGATGGCTGCCAAGGCAAAGCAGTCTAAAAACAAAAAACAAACACAGAAATGACTATGCCTCAGTGAGATTTACACATAACTAGCTCAAATTTGGCATAGGAGCAGCTAAGTCTTCTCCCCAACACATATTTTGACAGGGTTGATTGTCAGAGATTTGTTTTTACAACTTTTCCTTTAGCTGTTGAAGTCATCCCTTTTCAAGATGGCTACTATTTCTATCTGTTTTTTTAATAAATGATGTCTTTTGTTTTCAACTAACTTATATAACACTTGGGTCAGCATTATTGTTTTCAAATGTGCTAAGGAAAAAAAATTGCATTTAGATGCAAAAATTATATTCCACATAGTTTCTTTTATAATCACAATACAGTGAATGTTTCTTGTTGCCTTGCTGTAGGTGTTTCAGACATCCAGCGAGAAGATGGAGTCTGCAGCTCTTACCGCTCTCACTGCACTCACTTCCTGTCTGTCTCGATCAGTCCTTCGCTCTGACTCTGAAGACACCCTCAGCACCTTCCTTGATCTTATTCTCAAAGGTAAAATGAAACTTTCTTATGCGTGTGATCATGTGTGACCTGAAAAACAACTGCACGTGACACAGCAAAACTTCATAAACTCATTTGTTAAAGATGTCTGCAAGATAGCTAGGAACATTAAAAGGTCGGAAGTAAATTTGTTATAACTTTAAACCCGAGTAAGGCATTAGCACAATATCTCAAGAACTACTGAATGAATTTTTTTGAACCACTCAGGTCAAAATCATTAAATGTACATCTACAGTTAATTAATTCAAGATGACCCTGATAGCTAATCAATCTTAGCCAACACAAAATATGTTTTACAGATACTAGAGAAATGTTTATTTACACATTTAAAAATTAGACTGCACACACACAAATTAAGGTACAGACACACAACTCTCTACACACATTTGCAAATGTTTTTGCTCCAATAATGGCCCCATAGTTATGGTGTTAACTTAGAGTCATTTGCAACATATTGCCAAAGCACTAATGTACAGTATCTTTCAGTATCGATTCATTATGACATCATTTTAAGGTTTGACCAAAATGGATACACTTCTGTAGTTTCTCATAATAAAATGATCTTAGTAAAACTTTGCCATGAAAGGTGGCGGGTAATATGCATTCCTTCAAAGATTGCTAGGCCTTTAATTTGGTAATTTTTACTGTCAAATGCACCCTTCCAGCTTTGGTTCTGATCATCTATATGTCAGTGGGTCTGTGATCAGAAAATCTGTTTGAAGAAGCCACTCCTGACTGTAGTGAACAGCATGAAAATCTTCTGTGTGGTGTTATTGCAGACTGTAAGCATCATCTGTGTGAGCCTGACCTGAAGCTTGTATGGCCCAGTGCCAAGCTGCTCCAGGCCTCCTGCAGTGCCTCCAACAGGGCGAGTTATGTCATTACAGCGGCCATCATGCCATCTTTGGTTGAGCAGTTTAACAACAGAACACAGGTGAGACCTATGACTGACATAATATTGATTTTATTCAGGCAAAAAGAGTAAAAACAAACATGTACTTTTTTCCAGTTAAAAAAAAATTTCTGGTGTTACTTTAGTCATATTCATGAAAATGCAGACAGAGATAACTTGCTCCCTGTAGACCTCATTGAAACTATTTTTCATTTCTCTTCGAAAGTGATTCAGTTAAAAGCAGTTGCCCAATGTATATCTGAATGCATTTAGTGTGTGATGGAATGAACAAAATTGATGAAAGGGATGATAAGTTTTTTTCCAATATATAAGAATAGTTTAATTGTTTTTAAAGAGATGAATAATCTTCAAAATCTAGTCATGTATTTAAGCTAAATGTTTGATCTTAATTGGTATCACAAGTGTCTTCAAGCTTTCATCAGACATTCAGTCTATTTAAAGAGATTAAACAGCAACTGATATGTTTGGTATTACTGAGAGAACTACACTGAAAATGGAAAAGAGAAAGAAAAGGCCGGAGCTGTCTGATGAGCTCGGAAAGAAGAATATACATGGATATCTATGTTTAAGCTAAAGGTTACAAGACTATCTCCAAGCAGCTTCATGATCATCGACCAGACGAAGTGTGGATGGTAGAAAAAGAGCCAATAAAACAATTCAAAACCATTCAAGCTGAACTCTGTGGTTGATGTACGGCACTTTCTGAATTCATCATTCGTTACATTTTGAATCATAATAAGCTCCATTGAAGAAGACAGAGGAGGCTCCTCAACAACTGACAAACCACATAAAAAAGCCTGACAGGAATTCACCAAAAAGCACGTTGACAAGAACCAAAGTTATTATTATTTTTTTAAACCTGCCTGTCAGGCATATATGCATTAAGTAAGATTAAAGTGAAAACTTTTCCAATGCCTTGACAGTGTTACTTTACAACAGGACGGTTTGAGATAATCCTCCTGTTGATGCCTTTATTGTTTGAAGTCACTGGACTGAGAGGGACATGAAAGGAAATTTGGGGGGGGGGTAGACAGACACAAAACAACAGAAACAGGAACCGATAGTCAGTATACAAAATACATAATAAAAAATAAGAAATTCCAAAAACTTACAAATTCATTATTAATTATATCAGCAGAAACAGATTAACAAAAGCCACAAATATTTAAACTTGTGGGTAATACAGCATGCATACAAATGAGTGACACACGTGTGTGATACATGTGCACACATGATGAGGCAGGTGATTATACATGTGTTTACTGATGATCGGACGCAGACATGCATTCATGCTCATGTATGGGAGAGAGACAGAGGTTTCTTGTTTAGTTTTTGTGGGCAGTACCACCAGAGTCATACCGTCCCCCGGCCACATTAAGCGAGTAGATTCAGACCCAGCCCAGCAGGGGGCCCCACAAACCCGAAGTCACGGTGGACCGGACACGCCCAAACTACAGAGAGACCACAACGAAAATCCAGAAGCAGAAACAGAGGTGGGATGCAGGAAAACCAACTCCCGGTCAGAGGAGACACAACAGGAAGCCCAGGAAGATCTAGACGCACCCAAGCCCGCCCCCCATGGCCACAGAGCCCTAGCCCAACAGCCCGCCCACCAGGCCCCCGCACAGCCCCAGGGCAGAGAAACCCAACGCACACCAGGAGAGGGACGCCAGGGCCCCACAGAGGCAAACACGTCACCCCAACCCATCCCCCACCAAGGCCGGCCAGCATCACCCCTACCGACCCAACCCGAGCCCCCTAGTAGGGCCCGCTTGGGACAACGGAGGACTACCGCACACCCGACAGAGCGGAGCCAGAGAGCCCTGACCCCACCCCACCCCACACCCAGAAGGCCCATCCCCAGCCACCCTGCTTGCCAGATAGTAGTTATGAAAGTTAGGCAATTCCAAGCCTCCATAATCTTTAGCATTTTGTAAAGTTTTTAAACTAAAACGGGGTGGTTTATCTTTTCATAAAAATTTTGAAATACGTGAGTTTAGCTTGTTGAAACAGGTTTGTGGAAGTTTATTTGGAGTCATTCAGAATATATAGTTAATTTTTGGAAAGATTATCATTTTTATTGCTGAGATTCTTCCCATCAGTGATATGGGGAGTGATTTCCATCTTGTGAGGTTGTCTTCTATTGTTTTCAAAAGAGAATTGTGAGAACCAAAGTTTCTAAGGTAGATTTCTGGGACTGATTAAACAAAACTGGAACTTTTCGTTTCAGTCACATCAGTTATATATTTTTTATTTTTGTGAAAGTTATGTTTGTAAAGTCACATTTCTGACATCATTTTGACCCTTTGTTTAAATCTCGTTGAGCAGTGTTCTCACAGACGGATGTTGTTGGAAGTGGTGCAACACTTCATCCAGTCAGTGAACACCAGTCTGTATTTAGACAATGGTGAGTTTATTCCCACTTATGTAATTTACAGCATCAAAGTGGGTTGTTCCCACAAAGTAGGTTTCCAGAAATAATGCTACGTCTCATCAGGTTCATAAAAATGTTAATGTTATGTTGGATTTTTTATTTAAAACTTTCAGAAAGTTAGCATTGGAAATACCTCTACAACCTTTGACCGTTTAAAGTCAGACCAATTTAAAGATAGCCACCACAGCTAGTGGCAAACACAAAAATGGCTGTAACTCAGTCAGTGTCACAGATGTTGAGCTAAAGGGTGGTGTAGCAGTAGCTGCGAGTCATCCCCAACACATTTTTACAAACAAAATGCTGGTATAGATTCTCCATCATCCAGGACATGATATAAAAAAACAACAGCTGGACTTCTATTCTATTCTTCTTTTTGGAGTTTTAATAATAATAATAATAATAATAATTAAGGGAGCTTTCAAATACTTAAGATGAGAAACGAAACAAGCAATGCGTGCTGGTTGTGCAGTAAAAAAATCATTTGAAGTAGAAGTTCTTCTAAACTGAATAAAGCCCTTGTTAATATACATAGGCTTTCCCTACACTTGGAAGTCAAAGTATCTGGTACATTGTATCATGTTGTATCATATCTTTTTGTATCATTTCATTTCACATGTTATATATGATATATCATTCCATGTATATCATATCATTGCATCCCTAAAATCTTGTACTGTTAGTACAGTCTGCACATTGTGCATATTTTATTATGTCAAGCATTTCTGTACAGCATGATGTTCACCATAGACCTTTTTCATATTCTGTAATTTTTGTTTCAGCGTTGTTTGGAATAAGCAAAAGTACTTTTGTTTCTTAACCCAACCCCATGTTTGAGCCCAGCTTGTTTCTCACGGCTGTGTTTTGTTGCTGGTTTTAGATGAAAGTTTGTTTTCAGAGTACAGAGCAGCACTGTGCAGCATGGTGTTTTCAGCTCTTTCCGAGAGTAATTTCAGTCTGCAGATCACTGCTGCCTCCGTGCTCAGCTCACTGGCACAACAAACAGGTGAGAAATAAAAATAACCCCACACTTCCAGCTGACTTTGTCCCAGGAGGTTTTAAAGACTCCCCTCTCCTTGTTGCTCAGGTCTGCTGTTAAACTCTGATATACAGCTTGCTGTAGATCACCTGACCAGACTGCTGCTGACAGAGGAGGATGAGAGAGTCAGGTAAGCTCCTGTTAGACAGATTGTCTTTATCACCCACCATTGAAAAATGGGGTTTGTGTGAGTGTATGCATATTTGTCTCTTACCAAATATATAATTAACCCAAGATTTTATTGAAACATTCAGAAGTAATCATGTGGTTGACATCTTAAAATGACTAACTCTTATAGTCATCTTAGTCTTAGATGGCTAACAGAGCCAACCTTAAATAGCTTTAAATATTGTAAAACACAAAAATGACTGTAATGTCAGTTTTGCAAATATTGACCTACATTTAAGGGAAATAGTAGCTATGAGTGATCCACAACCCATTGAGAGCTAAACAATTGTTCAACTATGTTGAAAATATCTGATGAAATCATTAAATATAATAACATCTGTCATGAATGGCAGTGGTCAAACTGCCTTCTTTCAGAGATTGCTAGTCCTTCAGTTGTTTAATCACTTACAAATCCTTGTGTCTAATGGCCGTGTTTCGTTTCAAGTTCTGCTGTGGTGAAATGTGCTGGAGCTTTAGCAGAGAAGCACCCAGCTGCCTTCATCACTAAACTGATCCCAAGGCTGAAAGAGATCTTTTCTGGTGAGTTTGTGTTGAAGCAGCACAGAAAGGAACTTTTTGACAATAACGACTCATGTTCAATGTGAATACAGAGGATAGGGGAAACCCTAAAATTTGACATTTCCCTAAATTTATCGTGCGCATAATTGTTTTTTTCTTTTTTAAAGATAGCACAGAGGCTTCTGAGGTACATTCCCATCGTGCAGTGCATCAGCGGTGTTTAGCTGCTCTGGCAGCAGTGTCCATCCAACCCAGTGTTGTCCAGGAGAGTACACCTGTCCTCTTAGAAGTCCTTAATACGGCACACTCAGGTTTTCTGCTTTTCTGTCTTCAGATAGAGTCATATCAGTAGTCTTTACGACCTGTCCACACATGAACAAGTTATGTAAACTCAGAAATTTGTTATTGTTTCACTCTTGCATCCACACAGAAAGAGCATCTTATGAGACTCTAAACAGTAGTGTTGAAAATTAGGTTCCAGAGTAAGAATGTCTTGAAACTCCACACTTGCAATTCTATGTAGATGGTCTAAAACCATTCTGTCATAAACCAAACTCTAACCTAACTTACACCCCAGTGGGAGAGATGTCACATCAACAATGATGGCAAATTACATATTTGTTTTTGTGATGCAGACACTGTCTCAACCTTAATAAAATCTTCATATCTTGAATTGTTTCAACGGACAAGGCTGATGAACAATAACATTACATACCTTAAAAAGAGCAGAGCAAAAATACATATTACATCAAATAAAAGTTTTTATCACTATCAAATGTCAACATAGCAAATAACTTAAAATACATATGAAAACTGGGGGAGATGGGAACATTTTTAAAGACAGAACCTTTTGTATAAAGAATTTAGCCTGATATGTTTTGAACAATGGGAGGAAAATCCTTCCACCAGCCATCCCTTGCTGGGTACTAGGCTGAAAAAGTTTACATTTCAAACCATAAACACAAGAAGAAAAAGACGAGCATGGCAAATACAAGAACAAAACCAAATCATTTTTGTGGACTGATAACGAAGTGGAACTTTGACTATAAAACGTGTTGAACTACAAGACCACAAGGTGCAAGACAGTGAATGTTAACTAATGTCGTGTCAGTCCAGACATGTAGACACAATGTACACTTTTGCAGGAGTAATTATACCAGGCCTGTATGTGGTGCTGTAACACTGCTATGAAAATACTCCTGCATTTTGGGTCTTTTTCTATGTTTCTGTGTAAGTGAAAACAGTCCTTAAAATGATGCTCTATTTACAATGATATTGTTTAAAACTGATAAATTAAAATATTTGATTTGGAAAAACTGTCCCCTGTGTGTACAAGGATCTAATGTGTTGGTTTGCTTGCAGAAATAAAACTCTATTACGCAAGCAGGAGGATAATGTACATCATTTTATTGCCAGCTGACAGAGTAGGGCTGCTGTTTCCTCCTGCACTGATTGTTTTTTTCCTTCTCAGATTTTCCAAAGAGCACACTGACCCAGTAACGTTTTGTTTTCAGGTAGCACTCGTTTCTCCGTGGATGAGGTGGTGCTGGCGTGCCATAGTCTACAGAGGATAGCAGAGCAGGTTCAGGATATTAAGGAGGCGGGGCAATGTTTTCATGATGTCATCATCCCACATCTGCTGTCTCTTGCACTGCAAGCTGCACTTCAGAGTGAGCAGCAGATTCACTTAAAATGCAGGAGCTTAGTGTATTTTTTTTGTTTGCTTTAATATAATATTTAGCATTTTCAATTTGCAGTTATGTTAAGATACAATCCCCCCAAAACTACAAACTCAATTTAAATTCCAGGTTGTTAAAACTGATTGAATGCTAAGTTGTGAATATGTTTGCAGACTGCTGAATTACTCACCACTGACTG
Organism: Millerichthys robustus; assembly: GCA_034783495.1. Taxonomy (NCBI): domain Eukaryota; kingdom Metazoa; phylum Chordata; class Actinopteri; order Cyprinodontiformes; family Rivulidae; genus Millerichthys; species Millerichthys robustus. The sequence goes on along the minus strand of JAVKLF010000063.1, from coordinate 24,123,026 downwards.
TACATTAGGAGAATTTGTATTTTTTTATTTAAAATGTTACAATAGTTGTAAAATAATAAAATGTAAAATGATAAAGGAAAAAAACTGATAAATGACGTGGTTGGGCAAAATCGTATTGTGCAAGTGGAACTGTTACCATTGGTATCTGCTAAATGCCACAATAAATTGCAATGTCATTTTTTTTTTTTGCCAATATGGCCCAACACTAATAAATGATCATGTACTTGATATTTTTCAGATGAAGGTCCATCTGGTCCTTGTAGTCCACTGACAGAGGAACGGGTCCTGTCTGCCATGGTGCCTGTCATCAGTACTGCCTGCTCCCGACTGCAGCCCTTGTCAGTAAAAACCTTTTCAGTCGTTTTACTCTGTGAACTCCTATTGACCCATCAGTCTGCATGTCCAGTTAAGTTTCTTGGTTTGTGCTGTAGAAGTAATTGGTAATTGGTCCATAGATGACCTCAATCTGGCCCTCATTGTCTTTTGGTAAAAAACAAAACTAATTTAAAATTAAATGCAGTATGCTGTTCCAAAGATTAGCTGTAGATGTATATCCAGAAGTTTCTAAGAGTTTTGTTAAAATTCCTCCAGTGGTCATAAGATGTTTTAATAACCTTAACACAAATACTCAAAGATTATTTATCTCGTGTTTTCCTAGTGGGTAATAAAAAAAGGAAAACCATCAGTTTGTATATGAGATTAGTGAAGTAGTAGTATAATAACATCTTAGATATTTTAATGCTTTATATTAAAATAGAACAAAACACGTTATTTGCCTGATTTCTGAACCAGACACACACACATACACACACACACACACACACACACACACACACACACACACACACACGACTGTATACGACTGAGAAGAAGAAGAAATCACCTTTATTGTCCCACAATGGGGATATTTCTGTGCAACAGCAGCAAAGTGACAGGCAGTAACGTCAAAAGACTTACACAGAGATAAGAATGATTAAAAAGTATATCCAGTGTTAAAATAGATAATAAATCTAATAAATTAATTTAAAAAAATACTGTGCATTAAATATTGTGTGGTTGTAAGAAAATACTTTAGTCCTGATGCAGCTGCAAATGGTATGTACTACTGTACAAATAGTGCAAATTTTACAGAGTGTTAAAAATAGACTAATTACAGTAATGACAATATGAGTATTGTGCAACTGCAGAAATGTGCAAAATAGTGTCAGGACATTACTCAGAGTGCATAAAGTTGGATAGATACAAAAAGGATTGAATGTAAGCACTAATTGAGTTTGTTTAGAGCAGTGGTGGTTGTAAAGTTTGATGGCTGCTGGGAGGAAGGATCTACGGTAACGCTCCTTTGTGCATTTAGGATGCAGCAGTCTGTCACAAAAGGAGCTCTCCAGCTCAGCAACAGCTTCATGCATAGGGTGGGAGACACTGTCCATCAGAGACGTTATTTTAGCCATAGTCTCCCACCATTAACATTGGGTCGAGGGGGCATCCAAGCACAGAGCTGGCCTTCCTGATGAGATTATCTAACCGCTTCCTCTCAGCTGTAGATAAGCTGCTGCTCCAGCAGACAACACCATAGAAAATGGCTGATGCTAC
>JAVKLF010000063.1:24095622-24106796 GCA_034783495.1 Millerichthys robustus | reverse complement strand
GATGCAGTGAAAAAGGGCATTTTGTGTGGCCTACTGAATTGTTTTTAATCCAACTGAAATATTTCATTTTCTAGTGCGTATGCGGACACTAAATATGCCAAGGGGCTGAAGCCCTTGGAAGACATCTCCCTTTGCTTAATAAAAGACTCCAGTCATTTTGTTTGGTGATATGCTCACGCATATGCTCGTGCATTATGTAAATTTTAAATGCATTATTTTTGCAAAGGAATAAAGTAAAAGATTAAATACCTTTTTTTAAGTAGCGTACTTAAGATATATTTATAATCTCAGATTTCCGACATGTGTCCCCCCCAATTGTAAACTTATTCCTACGCCCTTGCATATACCTGTAGATTAATTTGCTTTTGTATTTTATAATAATACTCTTGTACTTTTACATTAATCAGGTGTGTGTACAGCTAGCCAGACATTTACATAAATTGTCATATTTCATTAACTTCTGCAAGAATCTGTATTACATACCTGAATTTCTCAGTTGAAATGCTTAGCGCTCTACTCTTCAGCTTTAAATTCAGAAAGTTTCCTAGCTGAAATGCAAATCATTTTCAACTTCAGAACCAATGTGTAGTTGTTATATATTTTTTAGATTCTGAAAGGAAATAAACTGTTGAATATGCTTAATTTATGTCAATAAAGTAATTTACACAAAATGATTTGATATTTTTAATGTAATCTGAAAAAAGCAATACTGAATCAGAATAGCAAAGTTTTATTTTTAAAGAAATTAAACTGGAGCACAGCTCCTTTAGGTCACTGATTACATCAGAACGATCACGTTTCCAAGGCAAGTACATGCCCAGCTTCTCCATAATGAAGTCAATAACAGACTTTAAAGACTGTGAGTCAGTTTTTTCACAGTCTGATTTCTGTCATTTATCAGTGAACAACCAGAAACAAATTTATTAAGTGTTTAACAAATAATCAGATGTATAAATAATATTGATGGTGTGAAGTATTTGGTTTCCCCTTAAACTAGGCTAAACTCAAGAAATTCAAGTCACAGAATTTAACAGGTCAATTTTTTGGCACCACTGACCTTAAAACAGACAGCAGCATTTCTTTAGGTGTAAACACGTAGACTTATAAACAAAACAGTTTAAATACAAGACCCTTGTTACAAAATCTTCATACAATTTTAAAGGTTTTCAGCAAAGTTTGATCCCCCACAGATGCACACAATCATTTGTATACATTCTTATTTACAAATACAGCAACAGTAGACCTATCCATTTAAGGCCCCACAAATCTAAAATGGGTTGACAGGAAAAGCTGGCAATCTGTCAAATCATTGGTTGACCTTTTATATAATCAGATGCACATGTGAGCAGCACAGTGACTCTAGATGAATTAGGAATATCAAGGGGGCTGCAGCACTTCCTCTCACAGTCATGGCTATATAAAAATGGGGAAAAAAAGAAGTTAAACACATGCTGCTTTGTGTCAAACAGCTACAAGAAAACTCCAAAAGATGGTTAACAAGGTACCAGTCTGTGTGGGTGAACTTTCAAGTAATACAAGTACCGACACTGTGATGGACCAGTTTAGAATGTACAGCCCAACTGCACAGACTCTGTTTCCAAAAATCCTGCATGGCAGCTCCCATTAACTGAATCCTGGTGGCTTCAGTTTTTATTAACAATAGGAGGGGTGAAGACACATTTTTATTTATAATTGGTCCTTGGTTCTGACAGATATCTGATATCAGAGCAAAATTATTACAAAGACTTTAGTACTGTAAGCTTCAACATTTCAACAACTCTTAGTTCAATAACTTGTGTACTTTGGAGGCAAACATACGGCATGTGTTAGTATAGTATGAGTTGGCATACTGAGGCTGGAGGAACAGCTCACACATGCATGTGCACAAGAATTGGCTTAAATTATTTTAAATAACCATTCTGACAACTGAACTAAAGTCTAACATTTAATGAACACATTTCACTGAACTGAACAAACACCAAGGGTGGAACCATCTTGAATTTCAACACCACCACTTGATAAGAATAGAGGGGAACTGTAGAACGCCTACTGCTGCCCATTGTTTAAGGCTTCTAGTACCCCTAAGTATTGATCATAATGGGCTCCATGGAAAAAAGACGAGAAAAACACAAAAAATCCAAAGTGGAATTCACTAAAATACTTGTTAACAAGCCAGAAACCTTCTGGGAGAAGTTACTGGAACTAATAAGACAAAACCAGAGCTTTTTGGAGCCCCTCACCTCAGATTTGTTCACAAAAGGAAATGTGAAGCTTTGCACCACACAAACTGCAAACCATAAATGAAGGCTCTGTTTAGTTTTGGGCCTATTTTGCTGCATCTGGCACAGGAAACCTTGAATCTGAGCAGGGTACAAATGAGGTCTCAAAACTATCAAAGCATCCTGGAGCAAAACTTACCACCCAGTGTCAGAAAACTCACCTCAGTTGCTCAGATCCTAAACATCATACAGCTAAAGACATCAAAAATGTTTTTAAAAGACATTGATTTATTCATAAATGACCTTTCAGGAGCACAAATCTTATTCCTGCAAAAAGATACTTCTTCAAACCCTTAATTTAGGACTACCTTACCTTTTATTTGATTTTTAATCTGTACTTTATTTAATTGTATGAAATATTCAACTGAACAAATCAAAAGAAAAGTATTTCCTACTCTAGTTTTCTGTGCGCTCAGTTCCATGTTCATTGGGGTGTATGAAAAGAAAGTTAGCAGGAACATACCTATGTCCTGTTTGATAAATCTGAAGGTCTTTGTGCACACACAATTTTTACATTTTGTCCCTATGCGAACTTTCAGTGTGGTAGTTGCCCACTACATTAAGCCCCCGATACACACTTGGACAAAATTAATTGTACACCTTTTCTAATAATCGTCAAACCTATAATGGTCACTGAAGTAACTTGGAACCGACAAAAGTAATGATTAACACTTTATGAAAATTAATCAATGAAAATCAGACATTAATTTACAACTGGAGCATTTGCCCACAAGGAGTGGGATAGATTAACTGTGGACAGGTGGAGAAGTCTCATTAATCATTTGATTGCAATGATTGCCTCAAAGTGTTGTGCAACGAAACATTAAGTTACAGACACCATCATTTTTGCCCTGGCATGTTTCATTAGTTTGTTTTTAAAAATGTTTCTGCTGAACCACAATTCAAAAGCAATGTGTGATTTTCATTGGGTAATTTCCAGTACATTTTAATTTATTATTACTCTTGTCCATTTCAAGTTGTTTGAGTGACCACTGTGGGTTTTTATCATTAACAGATGGGTACCAACAGATTTGTTCAGGTGTACAAGTAAAATTCTGCACTGGCCGTTGAAAACATAATTGGTCAACATGTGTTAATAGTGCTCTATAAATCACAGAAACCATATTTGTGTAAAAAATGAGCAGAGACATTGCAGATGTAGCAGACTTACTATAAATGGTTTAAGATGATGACTACCAATCATGAATTGACCTTTTTACAGATACTAATGTGCACGTTTGAAACTAGGCACCACTCCTTAAATACATTCATAGCATAGAAAATGTGAGTGAGGAAAATGGGGTGATATTTCCAGTATTTAAGGTCTGCGTTCAACACTAGTGTTTTTTACCTATATACAAACATATTTATAAATGAGTTTTTGTGTTTTGTTTTGAATTTTGACTTGTGATAATAAAATGTACTCAACGTACAATGTCGCCAGATGTCGGAATGACTGCAGAGCTCCGCAGAAACACAGGTGGATATGAACACTGTTTGCACTGACCAAATGTTTTTCGACGAGCTGGAAGTAGACATGAACATATGTAGACCACAATGCATCTCAAAATACTGACACTGAACATGCACATCAATATTTGTAAAAAGTTCAATGTTGAATTGACTAGTTAATTACAACTCATTGAACCTTTGATGTGTTGGTAACTACATGTTTTAAGTCAAACAAATCTGATTCATACACTTATAGTGTGTTAGCAAAAGAGATACACAACTGCTCTTCATCATCAGGTTTTGATGAAGATGCTGGCCAGCAGCATCACTGTAGTCAAATATTAAATAAACTTTGGACAGATCACTTTTGGTTCTCATTTTTGATCAGTGCAAAATATATTCATGATTTGTTTAAACAAAGATATATAGGGTTTGTTTGGCTCAAATTCAAACAGCCATGAAGTATCTCCAACTGAAAGTGCAGTCCCACACGATGCCGTCTCCATTAGGTGGATGGCTGGAGGGTAAGAGGACTCGAGTGAACCAGTGACTAAAGGACAAAAAGAAAAATGAGCTGAAGATAAAAAGTTAAACAAATTTTCTTGTGCAGGATTGCAAAAGCAAAACTTTAAATGGTTGCTAAATTCACCTTCTTGTCTCCACACCCAAAAATAACATCCAGTTCTTTACTTTGCCATGATGGTGGGGATTTCTGAAAATCTATATTGGAAGAGAAGAAATATTACCAGTTACTGTGTGTTTATAGAAAAAATAATGCTTAAGCACAGATCACAAGTTTTATTTTGTTTGATATTCTAATGTTGAATAATTTACTGTTTGCAGATAATGTGGTTCTGTTGGCATCATCATGCTGTGATCTCCAGCTTTCATTGAAGTGGTTTGAGGCAGAGTGTGAAACAGCTGGGATGAGGCTCAGTACTTTCAAAGCCGAGGAATCATGGTCTTAAATCAGAAAAAAGTGGACTGCCCTTTCTTGGTTGGGAGTGAGATCATTTCTCAAGTGAAGGAACCTAAACATCTTGGGGTTTTGTTCATGAGTAAGGGTAGTCTGGGGCAAAAGATCAACTAACGGATTGGTGTGGCTTCCCATATAGTTCGTACTCTGTGCTGATCCATTGTGGGGTAGAAGGAGCTAAGCTGAAAGATACAACTCTTTGTTTACCTTTGTCTATGTCCCTACCCTCATCTAATGTCACATACACTGAATAGTGAATAAAAAAATGAAATTGCAGATAGATCAACTCAGGTTTTCTCCACAGGGTAGTTGGGCTCTCCTTTACAGACTGAGTAGAGCCTCTGTTCTTCGAATTCAAGAAGAACCAACTGAGGTGGTTTGGGCATCTGGTAAGGATGCCTGCTTGATGCCGCCAAACAGTGGTGTTCTGTGCATCTCCATCTGGGAAGAGACCGTGTTTGGGAACGCCTTGGAACCCTTCCAGAAGAGCTGAAAGAATGTCTGTAGAAAAAGATATCTGGGCCTCCCTGCTCAATCAGCTGCCTCTGCAACCCAACTCCAAAGCAAGCAGGTGGATCAAAAAATGGAGATAAAGATTTGTACAATATACAGTAGTCTTGGGTAAGAGGCAGGAACCTTCATAGCTCATTTATACAGCATTCTGCAGCAATCCTGCTGACTCTGTAACAGAGAGGACATACCTTTCCCCTCTCCCTCAGTCTTTTGATCTCTTTGCGGTTGATATGGCGCTCTACACTGGTCTCACCTCTGTTGATGAGTCTGGCATGCCACAAGGTGAGTCCACCCAGAGCTACTGCAACTGAGCTGCAGATTTAAGCCAAGTGGTACATTACAGTACAATCTGACTTATCTGCATGATGCTATCAGATTTCTACAGAGTATTGCTCACCTGGTCAGTACCCAGAGGTATATGATACACTTGTGACCAGTGCTGTCTTTAAAGCTATGGTCTGGAGGAGGGGTCTGATTGTAACTCTGAAACAGACAAAAATACAAATCATGACACTTCAGTTGTTTTAAAACTAATGTCTAATATGCAGTTATTTTACCTTCAAATTAGTGAACTCTGTCAACTGTATTCATTTTCACATTTGTAATCCTATTTATACTTAAAACATGAAACTCTGGAAACATCTTGAAAGATCCTGTTCAAATGAGAGACTAAATTATGAGTAGGAGATCAATTAAAGTCTCAGACTTAAATATTTATTTACAGACATGTAGAGTTTACCACACATAACCTCTGATCTGGTGTATTTCCCAAACTCCCACTTGCCTCCAGAGACTCTGGAAATTGTGTCTAATCACAAGTGACCATCAGTTTTATACCAGAGTCAAGTCCCACACTAGATATGTCATGGTAAACAGGGAAGTTATAGAAACAAACACTAAAACTAAATAGAGACTTGATTCCTTTACTGTTTGAAGTAAATTATTACAATCGATAACAAAGTATAAAATATTAATGTATGTAAAATTCAGGCAATCACTCACAAAATATCTTACAAAGCTGTATTCTTAATTTTACCATTGACTGGTTTTCAAAGTCTAGAGTTGTTTTCTTACCAACTACATCCGATCTTTAATCAGATGTTGATATAACGGAGGATCATTTTCAGGTCTCCTGTTTCTCTCTTTGTTTACCACCTGAGATCAAATTCTGCCTTCTTACCACAACCTGACAGGTGCTGCTGTTCAAAGCATTTCATTATACCAGACATAATTACCTGATTAGCTATACCGGGACAAATAAATAGTCATTAAATCCAGTCACAGTACACCTAAACGTAGCTGGAGTATTCAGCATGGTTGCAGCCTCACCTCTACAGCGCTGTACGCATCCAGAAACATGTCCCAGCTGCTGATGCTGCAGTAAATGCAGCCTAATGTCATGTAGAGGCAAAAAGAGAAGAAGTAGCGGTGGTTGAAGTGGCCCACACAGTTGTTCAGCCAGGCTGGAAATACATTCAGTTAAGTACGCACAGAGGAGCACAAAAAAGGGCACTTAAAGTAAACTAAACACATATGTACGGTCCTTTTTTTGTTGCTAACTGGAAGGATACGACAGTGGTGGTCCATCTTCAGGACACATCTGAAACAAACAGTTTTTTACAATGAAGGATTAAAAACTACAATTTATCGTTCAGATCTTTTGAAGTATTGTATTGTCACTACAAGTCCCAACCAGTCACAGTCAGTTTTTAAAGCAAAGACATGAAACTGTTCTAAATCATGAGGCAGCGGCTATGATTAGCATTCCTTATGAAAACTTATTTCAAGTAGTTTGTTGTTGTGTTTACACTCGTCTATCCATCTATTTTCTTTACCCACTTTCCCTTGCAATGTCATGGGGGAGCTGATGCCTATCTCAGTCACTGTGAGAGACAGGGTACACTCTGGACAGGTTGCCATAGAAACATCCAATGGGGAGTAGAATGGGGAACCTGGAGACAAGCCGTGTGTACAGGGAGAGCATACAAACTCCACACAGAAGGTCTCCAGGTGGGAGGGGACCTTCATAGGAGACAACAGCTATAACCACTGTTCTGTCCCTCTGTTTGTTGTTGTACCAACACTTGTGAAATGTGAAAAGCATAAATTGCTGCAAGTTGGTCTAATGTTTGGAGTGGTGCCTTGTAGGTGCAGATATTCAAAGAAAAATCAAACAATTTGAAAAGTGTTTTGCATAAAATGTCCACCCCTAGTAAACGTGTCCCTGAATAAGCTCAGTTTGGACAAATAAGAGTTAAATGATGACTGGATTAATGAGCTTAAGACTAGTCTGAGGAGCTGTAACAAAATTGGACTGCTGCTGTCTTAAAAAAATTCCACTCACAAAAAATGTACAGTGGTTTATGTGAAAGCCCTCTAACAATTATGCATTACACGGTTTTCTGGCAGAAATAAGAGGATATTCCTGTTACCTCAAGCTGAAACAAAAGTGCCAGATTGATTAAGACTACTGTTTGCAGTCTCTGAGGCATGGACTCAATGAACGACAAACGTCAGAGGTGGTGCAACAAAGTACTAGTGGTGTATTGAAGTGTTTTTTGCTTGTTTCTGTCTTCATGATTCCATAATTTTCTCGCTGCTTGAGCTTAAAAAGTGATTGTTACTGACTACCACAATATTTTTCTTGATTTATTGTAGTATTTCTTAAAGCCAGAAATTTGCCCATTAGAATTCCTGTAGTTTTGTGTCATGTCTGTGATTTCTTTTCAACAAAAGTAAACAGCTGAATGAACATCCTCTGAGACTGGTGATTCCATCATTTTTGCCAGGAGTTGTAGCTGTTGCTGCATTTTGCACTTGCAAATAACCACATAATTCTGTGAAAACAATTATGACATTTCTTTAAATAGTCTCATTAACCATTATGAATGTTTGGAAACTAACATTGTCTTAACACACCAGGAATCTACTTTATTCCTGCTTTTGACCAGACAAGGCTGTTAGCTCATAAATCCAGTCAGAATTAAACCTTATTTCTCCAAAGTAAAGTGGTTAAAGGTTTTTCAAAAGTAAGATAAAACACAAAAACACTTCAAAAGATGTCAACGGTCACTTTAACTTGCCCTCTGGTTACAGCTGGTTTATAAGACAAGCTTACACGTTGCAGATGCTACAATGGTGCGTCCTCGGTGGCTTTGGAGTGACACATTTCTTACAGATGGAAACAGACGGAGTATTAAGTTTGTCCTGAAATAAATTGACAAGACCACTGCATTATGGTTTTATTAAAACAACTTCAAATGAGGATAAATGTAGAAATAAAATGTTCATAATATACAAATCCATTACCAACAAAGTTGGGTGTTGAGTAAAATGTAAATAAAATCAAAATGCATTGATTAGCAAATCTTATCAAATTCATTTGATGAGATTTGCATTTAATTTGTATTTGCATTCCATACATGTTTGATATATTTTATTTTTGTTTTATGATGCTCCAAATGTTTTCATTCACTTCTACTAGTCCCACCTGATAGCACACGAGCGTCCACTTTCAGCCTCGTCCTTTGAGCTCAGACATTTCTCTAGATTCTTTAAATCATTTGATAATATTATGAACTGTATATGATGGAATACTCAGCCATTTGTTGCTCTGTTTCAACTTGTAAGAACAGGATTTTTTTTACATTTGGCTAAAAAAAGTTTTAATGTTTGATATTTGTTGCCTTTGTGTACAGCACTTGAATCACAGCACATTGGAAGTTGTTTTAAATTATACTATATAAATTAATTTGATTTGATGTCCTAGGGCTGTACATTAGTAGAAAACATTGTGATGTGGCATGATTTTGTTTAATATTGCAATGACAATATCAGTTCTAATAAATCCGAATTTTTTTTCACTCCTAAAGTCTTTTCTAGTATCGAGACCAGGTGTGGCCATCAAAGCCAATGAGTTTGTTGAATTGACCAAATGTATTATCATGTAGAACATGAAAGCATGGTACTTGAAACATAATGATTCATGCAAATCTTTGATATTGCACTCACTAATATTGCAAACGATTATTTTTGAGAATATCGTGAAGCCTACTGCATTCCATTGTGAATAAAAAACTGATTTATGAAAAATGCAAATCACTGCATTTTTCATTATTTATATTTTAAATAACACCCCAACATTTACGGGACTGGAGTTGTATAATGATTATTTTAGCAGACATATGTAGCCTCATGGCCAACAAAGAATATGAAGTACCTTAGGTGGGTGTCCAGGGGAGGTGGTGGTGGCCTTGTAGTAATGAAAGGTTATCATGAGGAGGATCCAGTGGCCACAGCTAAGGTGCCAAACAGCCCAGTGCACAGGATAAGTGCTGATGATTGTGGGGATGACGAACAGGTAGACAATGATCACAACAGAGGATGTCAGCAGTACAACAAGGCAGACAAATGCCTGGAAGATTCAGAGAAATGAGAAACTCAATTTGAAAAGGAGCAAAAAGTCAGGGGACAAGGAATAAACTAGGCCAGAGTTCTCACCACTCCAAACCAGCGGGTAATGCTGTCCACAATCCAGATGATGGGCTCAAACACACAGTCCAGCAGGGTGTCCGAGTCAGCGAGGCTGTTGTAACACAGAGAGTGAAGCAGCAGTTTGCTGTAGCTCCACAGTTCTGACAACCTGCTGCTAATCTGTGCTCTGCTGGCCCCACCTTGACCTCCTCTCTGCTGCCGGCACCAGCGCAACACCAGTCGCGTGGACCGGGACAGCTGCCACCTCCAGCTGCTGCCCATTCGCACGCCTCCACCACCACCTCCCCTCCGAAATACTCTGCCTTCCAGGCATACACACATACAGAGACACAAAGACCAACAGTTAGAAAGACAGGCTGTGTAAAACAGCAACTCCTCATAACGAAGCATGTACACAACCCAGTCTTCCATTGTCTTCTCCTGCAGAAGAACAGCAGCGCTGACAGGTGATGCTAACAAACAAGTGCCAGAGCACATCACAAAGGAAAGTTTTTGCTTTCCAAGAAAGCACCGAGGTGTGGCAACAGCATCTCATCTGGGACATTAGTCCATCAGAACTAATGAGGACCAGAGCTATCAGATACTGTGCTGGACTCTTCAGCCTCCACAGACCAAGTTCTCCACTTAATAATTCAGAGCCGAGCCAGATCTGTAGGCCAAAAAGTTTCAAGAAATGAAGAGGAAGGGAATAAACTCGCCATCTGATCCTCCAGCATCATTTTATCAAACCTAGTATTGGTTACACTGATAAGACTTCTCAAAAAACATCTTGACATTAACAATGACTGTCGAAAGGCACGAACAGATCCAAGCATTTTACCTAACTTTCAGCAGAACCTGTACGGAAAGATGATCTCTATAAATTTTTCATTTTTAAATTCCATATTTTCCCACACCTAAATTTTCACTTTTTAAATTTTTTGTAGCTATTTTGGACATAAGCATTTGTAAAATTAATATGAATAAATTAAGGTGTATTTTCCCCCTCAGTGATTCATTATTTTTTCATTGGCTTTACAATGCATCTTATGAGGATAACCTGAAAAACCTACTGGTTCAAGACATGCATGATTATTTTTTATCAAATGCTCAATTTTCTAAAGCAAAATATGCCACTGGAAATATTTTCTCATGTTTGGAAGACATTTTATATCTCGTCTGTGGGACTTTCTTTCTATTCAATTTGAAAAGTGCAGAATTCCAAGCTTCAAAATCCTTAAGTGTGAAGCTGCAGTCTTTCAGAGCAACACACACACCAGCAAAGAGGTTAAATATTCAGACATAAAGGTGTAGTACTAGTGGAGGTGAGAATAAAGCAAAGAACAGCTGCCCTTTGCCAAAAAACAGTTGACTTGGCAATGTTTTAAATATTATCACATACATATATATATATTCTTCAACAAACCTTAACCTATGGGCGTGTATTTTCACAAAAAGAAAAAAATTTATACATAATAAAT
>JAVKLF010000063.1:24068906-24084196 GCA_034783495.1 Millerichthys robustus | reverse complement strand
TTGGTTGGGTCTCTTTTCAGTGCCTCATAGGTGTTACTGTCCCCCAGTAGTTGCATTATTTTCTCATGATAATCAGTGGTGTTGAGTATCACCGTGCATTTGCCTTTGTCTGCTGGGATGTCCTTAAAATCAGAACTTCACCAACTGCTTGTTGCTCAGTGCGAGCTACCAGAATTGACAAAGACTCCTGGATGGGTGTCAAAATGTTTTCAAACAAGAATTAATCTAAGTCCGGTTGCCTCCAATTTAAGCCTGTTTGCCATTTCCAACTATAGCTTTAAAGTGCAGATTTAAAAATTCTAATTACAAGCTACGTTTTCTTAGAAAAGTAGTGTTTTTGTTTTTTATCATTTTAGTGGGTAAGCAAGCAAAACTACAAAACGAATATGTTTAGAAATGTATGGAGCTGTGCAGAAAACATCTTGAGCTGTCTGCTCTCACATTTTTAAGACCTCAGAGTCTGTTTACCTTTTGAACTACCTGCAATAATTGTCCATTTAACTGAGTCTTACAATCTTATATCCAGCAAAAAAATATTTTTGATCTTGTTTTGAGACTGATGTACTAAACAAGAGCAGAATGTGTTCGCAAACGGCAGATTATTTCACTTTATTTGCATCTGAATATTCTCAAACTAATGAAATAATCTGCCGCGGGAATATAACAATTGCACTTGGTAAGACTCTTGAAATAAGGAAAATTTCCGGGCTAACACGAGTTTAACCAAGTGAAATTGTTCCTCTATTTGATACAACTGTCTACTGACCAACTTTATGTGTGCTGCTACTGTGTCTGTGCCACACATGTACAGTCTACCAGTCTCTATATGTTTTCCACATTTTATTTTTAGTTTTGTTTGTTTATATTTGTGCACCTGTTTATCCATAGATTCACTTGAGTGTCCTCAGGTGACGTGTCACACACTGTTCAACACTCTGTTCCTTTAAGAAACCTTTCGGCAATGTAAAGATGTTTGAAAATATTACTTTACACCTTTTGAGAGCTAGTTCCTTGTCATTAATATACCAACTTGTCTTCTCTTTTTACAGTAAATCATTAGAGTAACATTTTTTCAGTTTTGTCTGAAAGTTTTTGAACCTTTGGTGTTGTCACCAGGAAAAACTCCTAATCCAGGATCGTCAGCTGTTTCTGAGAAAGTTCGCACTCGCCTGGAGGAGCTGGATGATCTTGAGGAGGTAGTTTGGTCTGCTCACAAGTCAGATATAGTTTTGCCTCATGATGGTTAACAGTTCAGCTCTGTATTATTTATTCACTGAAAGTGTTCTCCAGATAATTTTTGTCCACCCTCGTTGCTGCATTTTAAAATTTTCATTGTCAGTTCCGTTTCCTTTTGTTTCAAATACTGTTTATAGAAAGCGCTCTCATGAAGCAGGCTTCTTCTTTAGACATTTGTTTGTCTGTGCTTAGGGTTCCCAGAGAGAGCTGCTGAACCTCTCCCAGCAGGATTATGCCAACCGCATCGAGGAGCTCAACCAGTCCCTGAAGGAAGCTTGGGCCTCTGATCAGAAGGTCAAGGCCCTGAAAATAGTCATTCAGGTAAAATCCAAAATCTAGGCAGTGATGGCGTTTTGTTCTTTAGGAGTATCATCACTGATTAGATCCATGTTCCAGTGTTCCAAGCTTCTGTCCGACACCTCTGTGATCCAATTCTACCCCAGCAAGTTTGTCCTCATCACTGACATCCTTGACACCTTTGGTGCGTTTCCTTTACCTCTCATCCACCACCATAAAACAAAACAAGTATTTCTGACATCTTTGTTGTTCGCAGGTCGTCTGGTATATGACAGAATCTGGACCATGTGTTCAGACACAAGACCCTTGCCAGGTAAGGACCCCTAACTTGTTCCATTATCTGTTGTGAACATGCTCAAGGTGGTTTCTCACTACGACTAACTAGTGACCAGCACTCCCAGTGGAATCTCCAGAATGTCTGCTTGTTTCCTCTGTGGTTCTCAATTCCTTCACTTGAGCTGCAGAAGCCTGCAGTCTTGACGTTTCAGATTTGAACATGTTCAAAATATTTGTCTGAGTAGTCGTAGGTTCTCAAACTTGTCTCTAGAGTTTCGTAAGTTTGACTTCTGCACAGGAGCTCTCCTTTGACCAAAAACAGCCAAGGCAAATATCCAGGTATAAAAACCACAATGTTAAGAAACAAGATTTTTTTCAAAAACTGGTCCAAATCACCTATCTTTATCTCTAAAGTATACTCTGGTAGATTAAATCATACAAAATGAGCCAAGGTGGGTACAGTAAGGGCAGAAGTGAACAACAAAGTGCTCGGACTAGAATAGTTTTCCAACCCATGTACAAAAATAGGCCAGGATTTTCAAAAACACGCAGCTCGCTGTTCACAAAGTTCAGTGAGGCTGCAACCTAAAGTTTGCATATTTGATCACTTTTTTACAGTTTTAAGTTGTCAACTACTGACCAACAGTCATTCTAGTGAGATACCACCTTTAGTTTTGCAACAGCTTGTTTTGACTTCTTTTTTTTTTCCTGTTTGTGTCCTGCCTCAGACTACTTCACACTTGAAGACGTAAACGACACGGCAAAGGAGACATGCCTCAACTGGTTCTTTAAGATCGCATCCATCAGAGAACTGCTGCCCAGGCTGTATCCTTCAGTAACATCCTACAACACAGATCTTTTATTTGCACACTCTCTTTTATATTCAAGCTGATTTAAATTTTCTATATCCTTTGAGTGGTTTCTGAAAGCAAATTCACAATTCAGACAAGATTTTCTTATATAGAAACTGATAGAATTAAACTTACATTCCTTGAGGGAATGCATGCCACCTTCCACTTTTCATGCCAGAGTTTAAGACTAAGATCATCTTTTAGTGAGAAATAATGGAATTATACTGTAGCTGCTGTGGTCAAAATGTGTTGGCTAATATAGCTGTAGCATCCATCTTGAACTAGGTTGTAAACATTAGGTCAGTACTTATTTTCTGAGTGTCTCATTGAAAACTGTCTTTGTGGTTCATGATATTTTTTGCTAACAGAAAAACAGGATTGATTTAAAATTCTAATGGCAAGATTTTAAGCAAAAATATTACACATTGTTTTGAGCTCAAATTATGTATTGTGGATAATGTTCAGCTATTACTATGCTAAATGTTAGCTTAATATCTGTAGGATTGAGCAAGTTATTGTCTTTTCTGAGCTAAACATGTTTTGCTGTGGTGATCATACTTAATAGAGTTTAGTTTAGAAGTTAAGCAGTTGTAGATATACAGCCAATTATTACTTTTATTTTAAAGTTTCATTGAAATTTGTTGAGCAATTCATAAGATATTTTGCTAACAATACTAACACACACAGACAGAGGGGCAAAAACATGATTGCCCTGTTATGACAAACAAATTTTGTAGATATGCTACACTTAATTATAGTTTTACTCATTTTAGCTTTTGGCTTCAATTTTGC
Organism: Millerichthys robustus; assembly: GCA_034783495.1. Lineage (NCBI taxonomy): Eukaryota > Metazoa > Chordata > Actinopteri > Cyprinodontiformes > Rivulidae > Millerichthys > Millerichthys robustus. The sequence goes on along the minus strand of JAVKLF010000063.1, from coordinate 24,080,744 downwards.
TGAATTTAGTTAATTAATTTAAGCAAAAGCCTCTGCTACAGGAGTAGTAGTAGTTTCAGCAGACATTCAGCACTGAGCATTCTCATTATACTGAGTACACAGTTATTAGCCACGTCTTACTTTAGAGGATGATTTTTATTTATCACCAACTACTGAGCTCTCAGTTTATCCAAAATGTAAATAAGCCTCAAACATAAATGTTTAAGAAAGTAAAAGTCAGATTTTGGCTTTCCTTTCATAACAAATTTTAAAATGACTTTGGCCAATTTTTTTCTGAGAATCACTTTTCACTAACTTCCGCCCTTTTCCCAGTCCTAGATGTTGCTGCATTTTCATTTCTTTGACATTATTACATCCTGCATAATTCAAACCCTTTTTTCTTGCCTGTTTTAATTTATTTATTGTTTTAGCACAATGGTGCTATGCTTGAATGCAATAAGTTTATCCAGCTTAGAGTTAGAAAATATCCCTAAAAATGATGATATGGTCAAAACACTCACTTGCCTAATAATTGTGCACAGAGTGTATATTTTCACAGAAAATGTAAATTCTTTAGATGTTAGTGGTTATGCTTTTGAAACGGCCAACTTGTTGAGCTGTATTGATCTTTTGTTATGTGACTTTAACATCTGGACACAGCTATGTTGAAGCTGCCATCCTTAAGTGCAACAATTTCCTCAACAGATCGTAAGTCCTGACAGTTTTTTTCCCCTGTCTGCTTCTTTAGGATATAGATTTAATCACTTTTCATTATGTTTTGCATTGTTTTTGTTTTTTTACCTTAGAGGGATTCAGGAGACCCTCCTTCGACTGACAGCCATGATCAGAGGAGTTGGAGATCCTCTTGTTGCTGCTTATGCCAGAGCTTATCTCTGCAGGGTCAGCCTGGTTGTTTTTTTATTTTATTTATTTTTTTCAGTTTTCTTTACCTTCATTCCCTTTAAGCTGCAACTAAACTTTTATTTTGAAATCTAGGTGGGCATGGAGGTGGCCCCCCAACTGAAAGAGGCCCTCAACAAGAACTTTTTTGACCTGCTAACCACCTTCCGGCAGATCAGTGGTGAAGGTATCCAGAAGCAGTTGGTGGTGCAAAGGGTGGAGGTGCCCGAGTACCTGACCCTCTACTCTCCTGCCATCAACTGGATCCTGCAGTGCATTGCCTACGGAGCTGCAGAGGTATACACTCAATCCAACACTGAAATATCAGCTAAAGTTCAGCCTGATGAGGAACAAACTTGCTGATAATTCTGACTTTGTCTCTGTGTGTTTCCACATCAGTCACTTCTCACAGAGATGATGGAGCGATGCAAGACACTGGCAAATAAGTAAGTGGCTATAACTCCAAAGGCGAGCTTTTTTTCTGCCTTAATTTTCATTAAAATTTTTCCACCTGTAGATTTTTGTGTGATAGAAAAAAAGTCACGTTGATGGAAAGAAATTCCTAAAATTAGAGTTCATATTTATTAAGATTAAGAAGGTTTGTCAAATTTATAGCTTGCAACTTATTTTCCAGAATGTTTAGAAATATCGTATATCTGTTGTTTTACTTATAGGACCTTTTATCTGATAGTGACTCTGAAATGTGGAATGTGAATATGACACTGTGATGGAGCAGATAGTGTAAATAATGAGCTAAAAGGATGCACCTCACCATCCTAGTGAGTCTGATTAACAGTAAAACGGTAAACATTTACCTAAAGTGGTATAACAGCAGCGCCTGTAATGGCTGCGAAGCCTCAGTCACCGGTTCCCACTCCAATTATGTGTAGGGGCAGCTGTGGCTGACGGGTTAGGTGAGTTGTCCTCCAATGAGAGAGCCGGAGGTTCAATTCCACCTCTATTTAGTCACATGTTGAAGTGTCCCTGAGCAAAACACAGGACCCCCCCCGCTGCCCCTGATGTGTGTCTCATCAGTGTATGAATGTGATTTAAGCACTGTCTAGTCTTCATAGAATAATTTATCTAAATTCTCTTTGTAGAGAGACACAGTAGAGTGCTGTGTGAATGGGTAAATGAGGGCACAGATTGTAGTGTAAAGGACTTTGAGTATCCTGGTTGGATAGAAAGGTGTTATATAAGTACAGTCCGTTTACTGTGACTGTTATTCTCCCCACAACCTTTTAGTTGAAAGCAGCAAATTTAGTAACCGCCCCTTTAGAGGTAATGGCAGTCATCGTTCAGTGTGAATTGAATTTTATGTTATTAAAGTTTTTATTATTTTATACATATATGTACTGTACATAACTCCTCCCCACCCCCTCATAAAACAAAAACCATAAATAAAACAAAGCAAAACAAAACAACCAGGTCAGCGCATATCAAATCAATAAAAGTTTCACAAAAAATTGGCATATACAAATATCCTGGATGTTAGCAGAAACAACCACAGTGAACAGAAGTAGTCACTCGTCAGTCCTTACCAAAACAGCAGTTAATCAAAGGAGTTTACTTGTCCCAGTATCGCAGGAAAGGAAGTAGTCCTAGGATTTCTTGAAGTTGTCCATGTCATTATTTAGCTAAGCCAGCATTTGTTCATATGACACTATTTCCAACATTAATTCCAATCAGTTTTTAACATTCGGAACATTTGAAGATTTCCAAAGTCTGAGGATTATTCTGACTCCTGGTCCCCACCTGCACCACAGTGTTTTGGTGTTTTGACATATTAGGCATCACTGTTTGATCCCCCAATAAGCAAAGTTTTGGTGGCATGGGTATCCCCACACCTATCCACTTTCCAATGTATCTGCTTTCCAGAATGGGGAAATTCATTTACATTCCCATATCACATGTATAAAAGTTCCTGATTCTGTTTTGCATTTCCAGCATAGGTTATTGGCGAGCAAGCCCATTCTATGGAGCCTGCATGGGGTGAAATAAAATCTATGTACCATCTTATAGTGTGTAAATTTCCCTCTCGATTCTTTAATATATTTCCAATTATTTGAAAGTACTTTGAACCATTCTTCATCACTAAATGTGCAGCCAAGCTCCCTCTGCCAGACAATCCCCAGACTTTTACATACATCCTTTTGCATGCTAGTAAATAATTTATAAAATGTGGATGCCTTATACTTGATTTTACTTGAGCCCATACAGTCAGATGAAAAAGTTTGGTCACCCCTATTAATCTTAATTATATTTATCTCTAAATATTTGCATGTATGCAACAGCTATTCCAGTTTGATACAACCAATAACTTATAGATAGTAATATTTTAGTATTGAAATGAGGTTTATTGGACTAAAAGAAAATGTGTAGTATGCATTAAAACAAAATTTGACAGGTGCAAAAATATGGGCACCTGAGCAGAAAAAAGACATTAATATTTAGTAGATCTTCCTTTTGCAAAAATAACAGCCTCTAGTTGCTTCCTGTAGCTTTTGAAGAGTTTCTGGATCCTGGATGAAGGTATTTTTACCATTCTTCTTTGCAAAACATTTCCAGTTCAGGTAAGTTGGATGGTCGCCGAGCATGAACAGCCCACTTCAAATTATCCCACAGATGTTCAATAATATTCAGGTCTGGGGACTGGGTTGGCCATTCCAGAATATTGTAATTGTTCCTCTGCATGAATGCCTGAGTAGATTTGGAGCAGTGTTTTGGATCATTGTCTTGCTGAAATATCCATCCCCGACATAACTTCAACTTCATAACTGATTCTTGAACATTATTCTCAAGAATCTGCTGATATTGAGTGGAATCCATGCAACCTTTAACTTTAACAAGATTCCCAGTGCCAGCATTGGCCACACAGCCCCAAAGCATAATGGAACCGCCACCAAATTTTACAGTGGATAGCAAGTGTTTTTCTTGGAACACTGTGTTTTTTTGCCGCCATGTATAACGGCTTTTTTTATGACCAAACAACTGAATCTTTGTTTCATCAGTCCATAGGACCTTATTCCAAAATGAGGCTGGCTTGTCCAAATGTGCTTTTGCATACCTCAAGCGACTCTGTTTGTGGTGTGCTTGCAGAAAAGGCTTTTTTTTTGTATCCTTCTCCTGATCAACTATGTTGAACAATCTTTGTTTTCAGATCATTTGATAGTTGTTTTGAGGTGCCCATGATGCCACTCTTCAGAGGAGATTCAGATTGGAAAACAACTTGCAACTGGCCACCTGAAACACCTTTTCTCTTGATTGGATACACCTGGCTATGAAGTTCAAATCTTAATGAAGTTACCAAACCAATTTTGTGTTTCAGTAAGTCAGTGAAAAGTAGTTAGGAGTATTCAAATCAATAAAAAAGTGTTTTTGATAAATATACACCTCAAATAGTAACACTCGTTTTTCACTTAGTTTGTTGCACGAACCTTTCAGCCTCTGAATAGTCCCGGAATGTCTTCCTTTCTCCCTTTCAGGTGAAAATAAGCGTTGCTGGGAATAGCAGCCGGTGTTTCACCTCCATTTCCCGAAGGCGTTTCTTCACAGTGTTGAAAGCTCTCCTTTTCTCCATGAGCTCCTTCAACAGGTCCTCAAAAAAAGATCATTTGCAGCCTTGCCACTCCAGCCCACGTTTTTCTTTGACCATCTGTAGCACCTTGTCCCAAGCCGATGAGCGCAAAAACCGTATCAGGATGGTTCGGGGTGGTTTATTGATATCTGGCTTGGGCGCCAGTAAACGATGGGCTCGCTCCAATTCGAACTTGCTGCCTGCAAGGCCAAACCCTTGAGCAATGATCCTTTCCACATATTGACACACGTTTCCTTTTTCTTCTTTGTATTCTTTCAGTCCCACCATTCTCACATTGTTCCTCCAACTAAGGTTCTTCAAGTTCTCGACTCGTTCTTAGAGAGTTGCCATTTTCTTGTCCCATATCTCCACACATTTCTCCATTTGAGCACTTGCATCTTCAGTGTCAGACACCTGCTGTTCAACCTCACCTAACCTAATTAGATTATTTTCCACGGAGTCTTTAAGCTCTTTAGTTGTTTCTTTAATCAAGACAACATCTGCCGCTACAACTTGTAGTGTTGCGCTCATTTTCTGTATTTCTTCCATGAAATTGGAGTCGGTACTTTTGTCTTCAGTGCAGCTTAAGTCTGTCAACGAGTTAGCAGAAGTACTTTCAGGTGTGGGGCTGGTCCTCGCTGCTAGCTTGCTTCTCTTTGCTGCACCTTTGAAAAAGTTAGCTTTGTTGTTGCTTGACATTTCATCTGTAAATTATTAATATCTGGCTTCTTACAGAGACTTTAGGATTTAGCATAGATGTATTTATACCCAGGATAAATTGAGAGGTGTATATTCCAAATAAATGTGAAAGAAAATTGTCGGTTTGCGGAGCTCTCTTAGCATGCTGCCATCTTCCTCCGCGGTCCCACGTGACTCCGTGAATTGGATTTCAGTGGGTCATCTTTGAGGTTTTCTGTGAGTTTTATGTTGGTTTGGTATTTTTCAGTCAATAAGAGAAACTGTTTTCTTGTTTTTGTCCAGCGCCTTGCTCCTGAATTCAGTCATGAGGGCGTTCAGGCCTGAGTTTGTTGCAGCCAGAGCCACTGACTTCATCAGTATGATAAAAGACTGTGATGAGTCTGGTTTCCCAAAGGTCAGAGGTTGTTATTTTATTTAATGCACATTTCATTACAGTGGCTTTTCTTTCTTATATGTACTTCTTTCCATGTAAAGCCAGTATTCAAATTGTTTATTGTACAACTTTAATTCTGAAAAACTTGGGAAGTTGTGTAAAATGTAAATATAACAGAATTCAACTAGCTGTTAGTCTTGAAATGCCATATTTTACTCACTGTTGAATATGATATACATGTAAAACATTTAAACCAAGAAGCTATTTTTATACACAAAATTTTTGTCATTTTGAGTTTAATAGCAGCAACAAATAAATTGGAGCAGTGTCATGTTTCCCACTGCAAAGTCTTTTTTTTTACAACAGTATGTAAACATGTAGGAACTGAGAAGACCATTTGCCAGAGTTTAACGAGGGGAATGTTGTCTGATTCTCGTCTTGGACTTTTACGCTTCAACAGTTCTAGGTCATCATTTCTGGAATTTTCATTTTAGGATGCACGTCTGAAAGCTGAATTAGATGGATGGAGGTCTGGATTGCATTGTTGTAGTGTTCACAAATGGCTTCCTCTTTACATGATAAAGCTTTAACCTGGCACATCAGTGAAGTGGTTTTTTTAGCCCAAGGGAGATCACAGGCATTCGCTATTGCCTTTCTGTTTTGTCCTCATCACACAGATAATTTCCAGATTCTTGAAATCTTTTAATAATGTTCTAGATGATGAAATTCTCTAAATCTTCCCATTTTTTATTAGGGATCATTATTCTGAAAATTTTCCACTAATTTTAAAAAATTTTTTGCAGACTGGCACCTCTGTCTGTCTTTATTTCTGAGAGATTCATCCTTTTTAAAATTATCTTTTTATACCCAGTCCTCTTACTGACCTGCTGCCAATCAATCTATTAAATTATAAAACGATCCTCCAGCTGTTTCTTAATCGTATCACTTTCAGCCTTTTTGTTGCCCTGTTTCTACTATTTTGTAATGTGTTACTGCAATCAAATTTAAAAGGACCTTGTGTTTTCTTAATGGAAGAAACAATACAATTTCTCAGTTTAAACATTTGATATGTTTAATCTGTTCCAATGTGAATAAAATATTAGTTTATCAGATTTGCAAATAATTGCATTCTGTTTTATTTACATTTTACACAAAGTCCCAACTTTTTCAGAACTGTGTTTAAAAAAAAAAAATATAACGTTTTGAGCAGAAAAGCTCATAGAAAATTTATTAGAAGTTTTTTTTTTCTTGAAGTTCTCTTTGAAATCAAATATTTTTTTATGGGGATTGGTTCCTCTGCAGCATCTACTGTTTGGATCACTTGGTCGCAGCTTGGCCTGTGCAGATCCTCCAGAGTCAGAGAGGCTGACAATCCTAAACGAAGCTTGGAAGGTCATCACTAAAGTCCGCAGTTCTCAGGTACATACAATTTACACTGGCTTCCACAAAGAAAAACAACCTGTTGATGTCACTCATGAACCCTGATGGTTGTTTTTAGGATTACATCAACTGTGCTGAGATCTGGGTGGAGTTCACCTGCCGACACTTCACGGTGAGTTAAAAAACACTTTTTCTCTTTTGAAGTTTGATCATTTTATAAACTTGTTTTATCACTCACAGAAACGGGAAGTGAACACCGTTCTGGCTGACATCACCAAACACATGACACCAGACCGAGCATTCGAGGACGCCTACCCTCAGGTTGGAGGATGATTCACCCTGATACAATCCTTACTCTTTCTGCTTTGTAGTTACTCAGTTGTGTTTGTTGTGCGTGCAGCTGCAGTCAGTGATCAGGAAGATCCTCACCTACTTCCACGACTTCTCTGTTCTCTTCTCCATGGTGAGGAGTTAAAATACCTATGAAGGAATTGTGAACTTGTTCAATCATTGTGCCTCAGTTCCATAAGTGTTTACAACTCTGTTCTTAAGGAGCGTTTCCTGCCGTTCCTCGACATGTTCCAGAAGGACAGCGTAAGGGTGGAAGTCTGCAAATCTATCATGGAGGTCTTCATCAAGTAAGTTAATTTAGCAGATATAATGGAACTTATTTGGTTTAGCAAAATTCTTCCTTTAATGTTTTCATTCTGTTTTGTTTCCTGCAGACACCAGGTGGAGGTCACCAGAGACCCTGTCATCCTCAACGCCATGCTGCACATCTGTAAAACCATGCATGACTCAGTGAAGTAAAGTGTTGCTTCTTGTTTTAGTTCAGTTAATACGGTAATCTGTGTTTATCTGTCTGCTAGTCTTTGACTCAAACATCACAAAGCATCATTTTGTTTTTTGTGTCATAGCGCTCTGACTCTTGAGGACGAGAAAAGAGCTTTGTCTCTTCTGATCATTGGCTTCATCCGCATGGTGAGCCTCCTTGATTTCATCTGAGCTTCGCTGGACAAAACTGCTGCTGCTTTATTGTTTTAGTTTTCAGAATCTGGTTTCATCTCTCTTACTTTGAACTGCAGAAACCTAATGTTATGCATAGAATTACTGTTCCCTGAAGAGGAGGAATGAGGTATAGCACATAAAGTATGGGATATCAGGCTCCCATGTGTCCTGGTGTAGAATAAAAATCCTTGCATGTTCTTTTGATTGAAAGCTGGAAGCATATGCAGAGAACCAGTTCTGTAATCTTTTAAAACTTTATTGCATCTAAAGACACCATATCTCTCTCCCTTCAGCCCATGCGGCTCCAGCCGAAGTCCTAATCACATTCTCAATGTCATCTACCATGCTCATGTAAAACCTAATCTTTTTAACACGTCAGCATTAATGACACTATAACAAGGAAATACATTCTCTTTAACTATCTATCTGAACCTCAGTTAAAATATCTAACACTGGCTCAAGACACCTTTAATCATGCCTTTAGGCAAATAATGTGATGACAAGTGACAGGCCTTGCCTGCACTATATATCCATCTGTCATCACAATCATTCCTCAGTTCAATGGCTGCTCTTCACCAAGCACAGCTATGGACCCATATGTTGTACCTCATTTTTCTCATTTTCAATTGATTCACTTGGTACAACACATGAAGTATGGCACACATAAAAAAGCGCCCCACAAAGCACCCATCACACCTGGGTCAAGTACAGCATGCTAGGACAGTAGACCCAGCAGAAAGCACAAAAGGGGCTGCCACATCCAAATAATGAAACTGAACAAATGAGTGCGATGAAAAGCAGCTGTAAGCAGCACTCACATGCACCCCTCTATAAATAGGTCTCGGGACATCACTATGACATTACACTTCCTCTCCGGCAACCCACCAATTACAGGACGAACGCCTATCTCCTGTCGTCACTGTCACCCCATTCTTAGTGAAGGGAAGTGCATAAGAACAGAGGAATGAAGTTGAGACGGATATACGCTGCAGACAGGGCTTGTCACTTATCGTCAAGTCATTTACCTAAAGCTGTAATAATGGGTGTCAGCCAGGACTTGCGGATGTTCTATACGTATATCCCATATTTTATGTCCTGTGCCGAGTTTTATCCTGCCTAAATATGTCTTTGTTGTCCAGTGTACCTTTTTAATAAAAACAAAATCTACAGATGGCAGTATTTAGGTTCAAGGGGTTGCAAAAGTATTCATTGGTAATCTTTCTATTTTATGACCTTAAAACCAGGAATTGAATTGGATTTCTAATTTGTTCAAAAGCAATAATTCCACAGAAGTAAAAACGACTTTAAAATAATGAGGTTAAATGGGGAATAACTTGTTTAAATTAATTGAAGTCCATAAATGGTAACAAGAAAAGCTTTTTTAGCTGAAATATTTTAGGATAAAATAAAACAAACAATTCTACACTTCCTTAAATAATAATGACTTAATTCACATATTTTAAGGTGAAATTTCAGTTTAAAGTTACCTTTAGGTTTTGTTCTCCTGCTCTTTCTCATTCAGGTTTCATTTGGTCGTGACTTTGAGCAGCAGCTGAATTTCTGCGTGGAGGCCAGAGCCAACTTCTGTAACTTAGAACCGGTTCTGGTGCAGCTTATTCACGTCAGTAAGAGCTTTCATTCAAAGTCAGCACGCACACACACACATCATCTTCATGTTCAGTGTACATGTGTTGTTTTCAGACGGTGAACCAGCTGGCCATGGAGACCAGGAGGGTGATGAGAGGAAACCACTCCCGGAAAACAGCGGCTTTTGTGAGAGTGAGTTAACATGGCATGTGAAGATGAACTGATTTGTATTAATTCACAGTTGAGCACAATGTATATTGCATCTGTGGAACAGCTGTGAATTAGTAAAGCTTTGGTATTAAATCTTGTTGCAATGATTTATTCAGTTAAACTATTGAATCAGCTCTTATTTTATTTTTCATTTTAAGGGATCCCAGGTTATTTCAAATAATCCAACCTTCTCAATCAAATTCATCCTGATTTTTTTGTCTTCCAGTTTGATTTTGGCATAGTTAGCATGATGTAGTATCCAATACTGCATGAAAGTGTGTCGAGCACTGATTGAAGATCTGTGTACCCTCTTTAAAATCTCTCCTCTCCCCCCCGTGGGGGCGGGTGGCTGGGTGCCTGTGGGGGCTGGGGGCTTCTGTGGCGGGATCCTCCCGTGGTACGAAGTGCCCCCGGCTGGTGGCCTATGTGGTGGGGGGGCTGCAGCCTTCCCTGCTCTCAGGGAGCCGGTCTCTGGCCTGGCTGGGCCCTCGTTCTGCCCTCCCCTCCGGTGGCCTCTCCCCTGGTTTCCGGCGTGTGGGCTACTCGGTAGTCCTCCGCTGTCCCCGGCGAGTCCTGGCGGGCTGGGGTTGGGTCGGTGGGGGTGATGCTGGCCGGCCTCCGTGGGGGATGGGTTGGGGTGGCGTGTCTACCTCCGCGGGGCCCTGGCATCCCCTCTCCCGGTGTGCGCTGGGCTTCTCGGCCCTGGGGCTGTGCGGGAGCCTGGTGGGTGGGCTGCTGGGCTGGGGCTCTGCGGCCGTTGGGGGTGGGCCTGGGTGGGTCTAGTTCTATTTCATCCCTACTGACTGCCAGAGGGAGGTGCTGAAAGCACTGAATGTTCCCTTCGCACATGCGCCGTTCGAGCAATAATATCAACAAAGTCACACCTGTGACATTATCGGATGATCAATCAGAGGCTATATAGCATGACGTCATCCGATGCTCTGTTCCCATTTTCTTCTCGCGTGCGGTTCGCTTTATATGGCTCCGGCCTTTTGGATTTGTGGAGCTTTTTTACCGTCGCTTGGACGCCCGACTGCCTGTTGGCCGGAGTAGTGGTGTATCGCCCTCCTAGGGCTGCGACCAATCTTTGTTCAAGGTACTGTTTGACCTGACTCTTGTTTGCAGCTGTAAGTGGTGACGACAGCGTTTTCGCCCCCTCTCCCAAGTCGCAGCTTACAACCACTGTGTTTGCACACATGTTGAAGCTTAGCTAAAGGCGTTAGCCTTTGTAACTTGACGTTTTGCTTTAATTGGTGACGGTAGCGTCTCGCCCCCTCTCCCACTTTCAGCCGATCTTGTGATCGTAGTTTTGTAGTTGGTTGGTGAGGGCAGTGTCTTCGCCCCCTACCTCCCAACTCGCAACTTACAACCACTGTATTTGTATACATGTTGGAGCTTAACTAACGGTATCCTTTCTAAGTGGACGTTTCACATTAATTGGTGAGGGTAGCGTCTAGCCCCCTCTCCCAATTTTAGTCAACCCTATAAGCAGTTTATTACTTTGCTTGAGCCCCCCCCTGTTGTCGTTTTATTGTGATTGGTTACAGTAGCATTCTTCGCCTCCTCTCCCAATCTTGATTTCTTTTTTACTCCATTCTGTACATAGCAGACCACGTCTGCTTGTCGTTGGTTGTTTGTTTTTTCTGCAATTGGTGACGGTAGTGTTTCGCCCCCTCTCTCAATTCAGCCTATCAGTAGCTTTGTATTGGGCTGATTCTTGGTTGCTGCTTTAAGTTGGTGACAGCAGCGTTTTCGCCCCCTCTCCCAACTCGCAGCTTATAACCACTGTTTGTACGCATGTTGGAGCTTAGCTAACAGCGTTAGCCTTTCTAAGTTTGATGTTTCGCTTTAATTGGTGATGGTAGAGTCTCGCACCCGCTCCCAATTTTAGCCAACCTTTTAAGCAGTTTGTTATTACTGTGATTAAGCCCCCTTTGTTGCTATTTTATTGTGATTGGTGACGGTAGCATTCTCCGCCTCCTCTCTCAATCTTGATTTGATTTCATTCTATACAGTATGTAGTGGACCACGTCTGCCTGTTGTTGGTTGGTTGTTTTTTCTGTAATTGGTGACGGTAGCGTCCAGCCCCCTCTCCCAATTTCAGCAGATCTTGTGATGGTCGTTT
>JAVKLF010000063.1:23949990-23960128 GCA_034783495.1 Millerichthys robustus | reverse complement strand
ATTTCATACCAATGTCTCAAAAGAGAAAAAAAGTTTGCTGTTTATTTATAACCTAAATGTCCCAAATTAAAGACCACAATCTGAATTTAACTAAAGTGTTTAAGTCGGTGGTTCTCAAACCATTTGGGTGTGGGTACCCCTCACAGGGTTGAAAGATTTCCAGGGACTTTCTAGAACGCTGTGCTAATTAAAGATAATTTACTGCCACGTTAACCCCTAAATGCCATGGGAATAAAATTAGTTTTTTATGTGGTTCAGTAGTTTTAATGGGGCATTGTTTCCCATATGCATTTATGCAGTTTTTGAAATGAAAAACAAAATGAAACCAAATCTTTTTGAGGACCCCCAAGCTATGACTCAAGGACCCCCAGGGGTCCTGAGACCTGAGTTAAGAACCTCTGGTTTAAGTAACTTAGCTTTAATTAGAACAAGGTCTTTATTTTTCTTTTATTTTACATAACTTACTTTGTATTGCTAGAACATCTTTTTTAAGGCCTTAAATATTAGTAATTTTTTATTGATGTTGATGCTGCTTTTTAAAAAAACTGTGCTTCTTGTGTTGAAAGAATATACATTTTCTGGTGGATTTGAAGAGCAACGACACGGTTTGTTAGAAATTTGCATAAAGTAGGGAACAAACTAAGAAAATATTAGCTCAATATTTAAGCTAATCTTTGTATTTTAAACAAATATAGGAATTTTTAAAAGTCACGCGTGGCTTCAGGTTACAGACCCCTGATTGAGGATAACAATTTTAAACATATCTTACCACCGTGGCAGTTTGTCAACACTCACCAGGGCAGCAAACTAACCAAACTTTAAAGAGGTCTTCACATTGATGATTATAGCAGCACCTGGCTGACGTTTCTGTTCAGTAGAAGCAGCAAGAGTAGACTTAGTGTTTCACACACAACTTTCCACTTTTGGCTTTATATTTGTTTAATAAATAGTTATGTGAAATCTGTTTATTTTTTAGAATCTGGTAAAGAACAAATGAGTTGCATCATGTCTTAATATGTAAAACCCCAGAACTTAAAAAACTTAAGACTATAAATAAGTTTTTGTTCATATCAGACAGTGTTTCTAATGTCTTCCCATTTTTCACTGGAACCACCAGTTTAACTGGCCTTTTGTAAGAGTTTTTTGTAAAAAGAAAAAAAAAGAACAGAACAGAAAAGAAAAGAAACAAGAAAAGAAAAGGGAAAAAAATCATCATTATCATCAACAGCAGTGTTGATCACCTGGATATAGTTGTGGATCAGAGTAATAAAGTTGTCTACAGTCAACTGCATCACAACATGGCTCTCTGGATCACACCTTCCTTCATCCAGCTGAAACACAGGGGAGGATGAGGTCATTATGATGTAATCATGTTCCCAATGAGACTGATGGTATTTGCAGCAAGAAATCATAACAAGATGGAATGTACAACCTTAACTGTGAAAAATGTGTTGTGTAAAATGTAAATAAAAACAAAATGCAATGATTTTCAAAGCTCAAACCCATATTTTATTCACATTGGAACATATTAAACATATCTAATATTTAAAGTGAAAATAATGCACACGTTTTAGGAAAAAATAAGATACTTTTAAATTTGATAGCAACTAGACATTTTTAAAAAGTTGGAATGGGGCAACAAAAAAACAAAGAAGCATCACTGCATAAAAAAACAGATCTGATTCTGTTAAGAACATCACTGCATGAGCTCAGGAACACTTCCACTGTCTGCTTTTATGTCTGTAAAAGCAGCTTGTCTTATCATCCACAATTGCTGGCTTAAGCACTACTATGCAAAGAAGAAGCCATATTTGACCACTATCCAGAAACACTGTTGTCTTCTCTAGACCAAAGCTCATTCAAAATGGATTGAGCCAAAGTGAAAAACTATTCTGTGTCAGACGGATCCAAATAACATATTCTTTTTGAAAACCACAATGTCCACATTCCTCATACAAAAGAGGAGAGGGACCGTCTGGCCTGTTATCAAAGGCACAGTTCCAAACCCCGCCTCTCTGATGGCATTGGGTACATAAGGCACACAAACTCCTCTAACACAATAAATTATAGATTCACTAAGGAAATGGTCTTTTCCTGACATTTTAAAGATGTGTTGCTGCCACCTTATTCAAAAATCACATTTTTATATTTAGTAAAAATGATTAGTTTTCCAACAAAGAGAGACAAAATATCACCTGTGATCCCTCACTCTCTGGACACTCTTTTTAATCTCATCCCATCTGGTTGATGAGACATCTGCAGACCAGAACAAGCTGCTACAAAAACAGTGCCTCCACCCCTCCTTGTCTCCCACAAGTTATCCATCTTTCAACTGACTGTCTTTACTTTGAATTTATACATTTTACTTGATGTAACCTCCAACCATCCATCCATTATCTATTACCCGCTTCTTCTTTTCAGAGTCACAGAGGTCACTGGTGCCATATCCAGCAGTCACAGTGTGAGGGGTGGGGTACACCCTGGACAGGTCGCAAGTCCATCACAGGGTCTTGATGTAACCTGAAACTATCTATTCAAACTGCGTGTTACTTGTCCCTTCTGGACTTATCCTACACAAGTACACTACTTGTTAGCTGTGCACTATCTGTAAATACTTCTCATTGTGTAAATACAGAATTGTTTTGTATGGCGACAAATACCTGGTGTATTCTTTATGCACTTTGCCAAAAAATATGATTCTGATTTAAATACTTGATATATTTACTATGTTCCATTGTGAATCAAAAATGTGCTTAAAAGATTTACAAATGGTAAATGGATTGTATTTAAATAGTATTGTTCTCGTACGAGTGGTTGTGGAAGGGTGGTTAAGGGTTTTTTTCTGCATCCAGTGGGTTGCCAGTTTGATCCCCCTTTCCATCCATTTCAGTTGTTGTGTTCTTGTGCAAGACAATTCACCCACCTAGCCTGCTGGTGGTGGTCACAGGGTCCTGTGGTGCTACAATGTAGCTTACCATGTGTGCAAATGTGTGTATGACTAAATGTAGTGTAAAACGCTTTGGAGTCCATAGGGATTTGATAAGGTGCTATATAAGTTCTGTTACCTTTTACCATGTTAACCAGGATACTCAAAGGGCTTTACACTACAATCTGTGTCCTCATTTAAAAGCCAATCTAGACAAATCATTCTATAGAGACTAGTCAATGCTTTTAAATCACATTCATACACACATCAGAGGCAGTGGGGTTCTGTGTCTTGCCCAGGAACATTTCAAATTGTGTCTGAATAGCAGTGGAACCAAATCGCCAACTCTCTGAGGAGGACTCCCCTAACTGCTCATCCACGGCCACCCTCGCAAGTCATTGCATTCAGTTACTTACATTTTACACATCTTCAGCTTTTTTAACTTGGTTTTTAACAGTTTTTCTGCACCTGAGCACAAGGCGCTCTCCTTGCCCAGCTGACACTACTAGGGAGGGCTAGTTTTTCAATGACACAGTTGCAACCCAGTGCCTGCACTGATGCCAGCAGAGCCCCTCCTCCTTCCAACTGCAAGAGAGCTGTAAACACACACATTGTTAGATCACATAATTTGAGAATTAAATAACACATTTCATTTATAAACACTCTGTGAGGCATGATCTGATCATTCGTCACAGAGAGACACAGTCATCCTCAGTAGGATTTAGTGTCTAATGTTTTCTCCTCACCTGGATCAACAGTCACCACCATATGTTTGATGCACTCCTCTGGCCTCATGGCCTTGGCAGCCTCCGCCAGAGCTTTCTTCTCCACTTTCTCATTTTCTTGTTGTTGCCTAAGTGTCTCCTTTTCCTGCTGCGGTCTGTCTCTGACCTGCCACGTTCTCACAGCCTTCTTGCAAGCCCAAATCTCCTCTGCGGTCCTCTTGGATGTTTTCTTTTGGGCAGGAGAGAAAAGACTGAGAGGAATATCATCAACCTCTGCTTGGGTTGTTTGTTTCACCTGATGTAAGCTGGATGGTTTAGATGGCAAACAGATTTTGGCACCTGTTCTATTGGGAATGGCAGATGAGGTGCTAATTGAACTCTTCTGTCTGTGTTTAAGTCTCTGTGCCAAAGGAACATAAGGCACGTCGTCATCTGAATCACTGCTTATCATCATTACGGTAACAGCTCGTCCAAAGTGTGTTCCTGCATCTTGGATCCCCAAGGAGGGGATGGCTGATAGTTCAGATCCACCTGGCTCTGGTTTCTCTAAGCTTGTTGGACACATTTGACTGTAGTGTCCAGTTGGCTGGAGAAAGGTGAACACTGGCAGCTCCTCATCCAGGTCACTGGTGCAGTCGGTGTCCCCCATCATGTTCTCGTCTCCAGAAAGTCACTGCACACAATGTACAAGAAAGGAAAAAAAAACTTTGATAAAAACCATCAACTGCTATCACTTAACAAAGGTGACTTTTTCTCCATGTTGGCAAAAACATCGTTTCTTGTTCTTTTAGGAACAGAATGTTGCCATTTTTATAGCTCCTGTTACGGTGCTGCCAGAAAAAAGGCTGAGCACACTTTTCTGTGGCTAAATAGATACATAACTTTAATGAGTTTACATTAAAAATAAAGTAAGAACACATTAAACCAAGCTTGACACACCCTTAATATTACCTTAAAGAGACAAAAAGCCACATAACAAACATAATCAGAACTGCAGACATGAAACCAGAACAGAAGTAATCAAACAGATTAGCTGGCTGTGGCTTCGACCAAAACAAACAAAAAAAACAACAACACGCAGGACAGCTTCACCGAACACAAACTTTAAACAGAAGATTATAATACTCATTTAATTAACAGTTGTTACAAACCATAGGGCGTATAAAGCATTAGTTTCCTTTTTTATAAACGGATACGTTAATAATCGTCTGTTTGATTCTCCCGGGTAATGTTGCATTTATTGATAATTGGACGACTGAAAATTTTCCTCACTAAAGTTCGAAATCAATTGATGTCATTTCATAAAATAACATCTAAGATTGTTCAGAACTGTAGATTTTTTTAACTTAAAACTATTATCCTTGGGGGATTTATACCTTTTTTATTTTGTGGGCTGAAAACAAAATCTTTAGGATAAAAGCTTAAAGCCCTAGAACGGACTTGAACGTAGCTAAGGCATCCGGCTGAGTCTGTCGCACAGGGTATGACGTATGGGTAGCTACATTAAAATGGCAGCATTGACGTCCTTCATTCTCAGGTCCAGATCAGGTACAATACGTGTTTTTATAAAATACATTTACAAAACGATTTGAGTATTTTTTGCGCTGAAGCAAACAATTGTTGAAGTCGATCCTCAGCCGTTCGTGTTGTGTTTTACGTTTTGAACGAGACAGTTTTGCTAATGGCCGTTGGGAGCATCGGTGTGACAGAAAATATGCAGACAAAAATATTTATTTTGATTTTGTTATTGTTATGTTTACTTTTAACTCCTTAAGAATTTGCTGCTTCTAAATTAGAAATACTCTTCATGTGTAGTTTATTGAACGTCTCTAAAGCCAGACCTGTCATGATCATCATGGAGCTTGGACAGATAACTCTTTAAATTAGAAACTACACTTATTGTGCTTTACTAGTGTGCATTTGATGAGTGTAGTGTCATTTAAGTTTTACAGTTTTCAGTGGAAACTAATTAAAGTCAGTTCTGAGTGGAACCTTAAGAACTTCAACAAGGCTCACGGTTTAAAGAACTTGTCTGTTCTGCTGATTTCAGGTCTGTTTGTTTCCAGTCCAGTGTCCCTGTTGGACTCAGTGAGGTTTGCGTCCAAGAAGTCCGGTGGCAGCTCCAAAAATCTTGGAGGGAATAGCCCTGGCCGGAGATTTGGCTTCAAGAAACAAGATGGTATTATCTACACTAGATGTCTGCTGATGGGTTTTTCTATGGCTAATGCTAATTGGGCAACTGATCACAGTTAAAAATCAATCAAATCATAATCAAACATTTATTTACAAACACCAAACCTTTATATATAAAACAACGCCAAGTTTGCCCTATTTTTTCGCATCGGTGATTGCACTACGTTTCAAGCTTGGGTCCTCTACCAGTAGCCTGGGTGTTTAAGGGTTTTGTTTAGTATCTTAGCTGTTCTTTTGGAAAATAATAATACAAAAACAAATCTGGGGAGAAATAAAAAACAAATCTTCAAAAACAGTGTTTTCTCACAGTAAATGGCAATCATTTTGTTAATCTAAAATTAGTACAACAAATACAAACACCTTGTCTTAGAAATTGTATATCCCATGTCATTGACCTCATAAAAACAATTGGAAATCTCCTCTGATTTTACTTCAGTAGGATTTTAATTGTTTTGGAGCCAATTTAAATGGCACTATTGTTATTTTTGTCTAAATTAAAATATCTAAAACTCTTCTGCAGTAGCTGGATAACCTGCCTTGAGGGATGTTAGCATTCTGTAAAATAGACTTTTACTTCAACACTCATTAGACTACCAAAATAGTGTCATTTAGATGGCTACAGTCTGATCAGTTTTATGTTGCATTAAAATCTCATTAAACACAGCTGTTATGTTTACAGGGAAGCTAAGATGTTTCTCTCACATATGTTGAGGGTCGTAAACTCACCATGATGTCTGCATATGACACATTAGGTCACAAGGGGGTTACATTCGTTCAATCATTTAAACTTCAGTTATTTAAAAAAATTATGACAAATTTACTACTAGTCTAAGTTTTCACCCAAATTCAGTAGGTAGAGTACTCCGATGTGTTGCTTTATTAGTATTAAAAATAGGCAACAAAAATAAGCCAAGAGCTCTTCCTTAGTTTCCACATATTTTCACAAACAGTGTGGAATGTATAATTATGTGCATTTGTAGTTGTTGCTTTTAATTTTAGGCCTGTGCTAGGGCCTGTGTTTTTATGTGCTGATAATAAAACCTCTAAATAAAAAGAAAGAAGGTATACTTTTTTATTTTTATTTCTTTTATTTTACCAGGAGAAACTCATTGAGATTAAACATCTCCTTTACAAGACTGCCTTGGCCGAAACTGGCAAAAAAACACAACATTCCATAAAACAAACTTACAACAACATTAAATACAATATTAATAATAAAAAATTATACCATCTCTTAATTAAAATGGGCTGCATCTGTGCATGACCAAAGAATATTTGTTCATGTCAGATAAAACACAAACTGTTTTCCTGCTCCAGCACACCTGATTCAATGATTGAATTACTTTTTCCAGTTCTATGGAATCTTGTTAATCACTTATTTATTGAAATCAGGTGTGTGCCTGTGTAAATTCTCAGTTATCCGGGTCATTGCAACAGCAAACAGGCTTAGATCGAAGACAACCGGACTTGGTTCAATTCTTGTTTGAAAATATTTTGTCACCTATCCAGGAGGCTTTGTCAATTCTGGTAGCTCGTACTGAGCAACAAGCAGTTGGTGAAGTTCTGAAATCAGGTGTGCTGGAGCAGAGAAACCTCTAAAACATGCAGGATAGTTGTCCTCCAGGACCAGAGTTGGAAACCCCTGCTTCATAAGACATTAATACTATCACAGTTTTATTTCATTTTCTTATGAAAACGTCAGAATGTCACTCTCAGAAATGTTTCGTTGGTTAAAATATCATCAAATGAACTAAAAACCTTACTAGTGCTTCAGGCGTAATCCACTGCTGTGTTCAGAAAGTATGAAATTCTCCCAGTAATTCATACTGTTTGAATGGGTCTGATTCTTTTTCACTTCTCTTCACAAGGTAATTTTGTCCATGCTGGGAACATTCTCGCAACACAGAGGCAGTTGAGGTTTCACCCTGGAGCTCATGTGAGTTATCAAAATGTTGTGATCAGGTTCAGCCTTAGTCATTGACATAATAATGTTCCTTGCAGCTTCATTGTGGTACAAGATTGACTTCAGATCTCAGAGCTGTTTTTGTTTTAGACACTTTCTTTAAATCCTTCCAGACTGTCAGTTTTCTCAGAACAACAAGGCTGCACGATATTCAGACAACCTGTGATGTGCGATAACAGTTCATTGTGATGATGACATAACTTGTGATAAATGAACAAATACTTAAGTATGCAGTGTTGATGTTTTTCTGCTCTGGGTTCAGAATTTTAAAAAAAACTAATACACAAATTCCAGCATGACAGTGTTATTCAGAAAGAAATGCAACTAGACACAGCTAGCACATTAGCAGTAAAAAAAATATATTATTTAAAAAATGTATCTCCAAATGAGCCGTTCTGTTTTTGTTTGTTTGTTTGAATCACAAGTTTTTATCGCTAACAGTTTTGTCACTTGTCTTGCTCTCAGTCATTGTGACGCTCACCAAGCTTGCTCAGTTGTTTGCTATCCACCCTCATCTACGTAGGGGATGGGCATCTAATGTATAGAGATCCAACCAATTGGCCAAACATGTGAAGAGCTCCATTTTATTGGTCAAATACTTCAAGCTTTTGTGCAATTGACAAAAACTCATAAATGCAAACATTTGAGCCAACCATTTTGGTGATATGTCTATTGCACAGGCTGTTGTCGCAATAACCATACATTTTCAACATATTGTGTTGTCCTACTGAATAGTAAGTTGTATTTGTTACAAAGTCCCACCTAGTTAAAATGCAGTTTAGACAGTTTGAAGACAAGTTTAAGTTTGACATGTTACATTCTGTTTGCCTATAAAAACAGCATTCAACTGTCCTAAATGGTTCATTTAAAGTCTAACCAGTTCCTAAGCATAAGTTTTCATACAGAAACTATTTCCAACATGTGACAAAATGGAGCTGGTTATTTAGATTGAGTCTCAGTGTTGACTTTTGTCACATGTCTCTCCTATCTTCTAATTGTCCTGAAGGTGGGCATGGGTACCAACAACACCCTCTATGCTTTGGAGGATGGTTATGTCAAGTTTACCAAGGAGGTCTACATCCCACCACCACGCAGCCCAGAGGCTGTCCGTGTCATCACCAAGCTGCCAAGAGGAGCTGTGCTCTACAAGACCTTCATCAGCGTGCTGCCAGTCAAACAGGAGGGCAGGTTCAGACTGGTGGAGCTAGTCTAAAGGGTCATGAGGTCAGAAACAAAAAGACTGTTGCTGTCTGATCTGAAATCTTTGTAGAGCCTGACTCAGTTGGGCCTGATTCAGTCTGACCTGACTTATGGTCTGACTGACTGACACTTTTAGTTCTGACGTTCACCTAACCTCATGAACAAAACTATCTTCATTCTGAGTTTTAACTGTTTTGTTGCATTCAGGATAAATTCTCTTCCGAGTCAGCAGTTTGAGGACTTTGTTTTATAGAATTCCAATAAAGCAAAGAAGTTTGTAAGGAAAACGTGCAAAAAGAATACCTGCTTCACATGTTCCATGATATTAAACTCAAACAGAGCTTAAACAGAGCTCTGGCATGTTAAACTTGTTCTCTGTTGTAATAAAACTTTCTGTATGAACATCTTTACACAGGATTTGATTTATTCACTGAGGTGCCTCTACATTTGGTACTTTTAATAATCCTATTGCATGTCTTGCAAGACTTTATCAGAATTATCAAATTTTTGTCATTCTGTCTCAAATCTGAGCAGAAAATAATCACTTGGTTCCAAAGCATATTGGATGGAGTTCAGAACAGCTTGTTGCAGATCTGTTAGCAATGATGAAAGGTCACCTCTAGAGGTGTAGTCAGCATTTCTCTGGCCAGTTTTTTTGGTGAAAAAATCTTCTCCTGTTAAACTTATTTTTGGCCTTAAGATGTCATCCCATCTCTGCTGCAAAATGTGCCTTTTTGTTATGCTAAAAATGTCCAGCAGACGTCACAATAATACACCGACATAACTTTCCTTTTTCCCACACGTTGAAGGAACAGAAATTTTGAACACCTTCAAATGTTTGTACTCTGACAGGGTTTGATAACTTTTAAAGTCTAGTTTAAAGTGGCTTCCACATTTTTCACAAAAGTGGATATACACTGCCTGGCCAAAAAAAAGTCGCCACCAAAAGATGGTCACACTCTAATATTTTGTTGGACCGCCTTTAACTTTGATTACAGCCCACATTCACTGTGGCATTGTTTCAGAAAGCTTCTGCAGTGTCACAAGATTTATATCCATCCAGTGTTGCATTAATTTTTCACCAAGATCTTGTATTGATGATGGGAGAGTCTGACCACTGCGCAAAGCCTT
>JAVKLF010000063.1:23939380-23949890 GCA_034783495.1 Millerichthys robustus | reverse complement strand
CACACACACACACACACACACACACACACACACACACACACACACACACACACACACACACACACACACACCCTCTCCTCTCCCTCTGTCTACTTGCTGCTGTGAGGTAAACAGAGGGGACATCTCATTTAGTTTCTGAACTGTAGCAGGGCTTGATGCATCCGCTCGCTTTCACTGAGTTTTACTCAAAACACAGAGAATATATATTCAACAGAATATCCTAGTTGTCCTGGACTGAGCTCAGCAGCAGCAGCTGTGACTGAGCAGCTTCTATAGAAGATAAAAAATAAGGGTAACAAACACAAATAACAAAAGAAATTAAAGGAACGTGTGGTTTTTGGTTTTTTGGATCTCAGCTCAAGCCTACAGCTGATATGGAGAACACATGAGGAACAAAGCTGTCGGAAGAAGTGTGTGGATATTTCGGACAGTTTTTTTTTTCTTTTTGAGTTTTTGAAAAGAACTGACTGTACAGAGTGAAAAGAACAAAGGTGAGATTGTTTAAAATGTGTTTATAGAATTTAAAACAGAAAAAAATATGAACTTGTTTGTTTTTTGATGATAATCATTAAACATCAAACATTTTAAAAAATAAATTATATTTATTTTTAAAAATGTTTCCTGTTCAATTTTGTTTGTTGACATACTATAATAAAAACTCCAGTTATTGTCGCATAATGCTTAATGGTAAAAATGAATGATAATGTTTTTGTCCATGTGTGTGTGTCTGTGTGTATTTGAGTTCTGTTGTTTTATTCATTTATTTTTTTACTGTGTTTGTTTTGAGGCACTGGTAATTTTAATAAAAGTTTTGTTACAAGTTTTTGTAAAGTAAACATTAGATGTACATTACATTACATACATACCTGATTCAAGATGACCGCCACAACAAACTGAAAATAGAAAACACAAAACTGACTATTACTCAGTTTTACAGATATTGAGCTAATATAAGAACCAGAGTGTAGAAGTAGCTGAGACTGATTCCCAGCATACAATCTGAGTCTTAACAGATTGACACGATTTTAGACAAATAAAACTGAGTTCAATTAGTTGATGGCAAACTTTTAATCAGTTTGCAAAATATTTTATAAACCACTGAATGGAGTTCACAGAAACCATCATGGAAAAAAAAAATATCAGAATCTACATCTACAACTACAACCTTTTGAATTCAACCTGATTCAAAATGGCTGTCATAGCCTACTGACCTTAGAAAACACAAAAAATACTTTAATTTAGTCAGTTTTCCAGGTATTGTGCTAAAATTAGGTTCTGCTGTAAAGTCATCCTCTATAAGTAATCTGAGAGGAAGGTTTAATGATGGCATTAGAAAAGTCTTCAGTTTAATCTCACTGAATACATATATGCTGGTCAGGACAGGTTTAAAAAGAAAAAAAAGGAAGGTTTCATGATATCGCACGAGATCTTGCATAATGTTTGTATTAATGTTTGACCAAACATTAAAAACACAGGAGCTTCCACATCTCTGTCTTTCTTTAACATATGATGATTTTAGTCTAAAATTATGGCATGAAAGGTGGTCGTAGTAACATATTTAATGCCTCTAAGGAATTTAGGATTTTTTTTTTTTATGTATGTGTGTGTGTTAATAAAGTATTTTTGAATTGAATAACCTGTCTCCAAAATGTCCCCTTTTGTTCAAGACCTAAAGGTGGAACATCAGAAAAAGGAGCTCTCTGAGAAGGATGGCAGCCACCAACCCTTCCACCTGCAATCTTTTTCTCTTCTTCTCCTTTTTCGTGTCCTTCCTGGTTCGGCAGCCAGCCATCAGCCAGGACTCACCCAACTCCAGGGTGACAGAACCCGAGAGTGACCCAGTCATCATCCCCACCACACTGGCCAACAAGACGACTTCCACCTATAAGGAGGTAACTGAGAGCACTCCCACAGAAACAGAGCTTTCCACCCCCTCCAGTGGTGGAGATGCTGATGATGAAGACATTCCTCCCATTGGAGGGACACGCTGCCAAGGTTACTATGATGTGATGGGTCAGTGGGACCCACCATTCAACTGCAATGCAGGTGTCTTCCTGTACTGCTGCGGTACCTGCTTTTACCGCTTCTGCTGTCAGTTCCGCCAGCAGCGACTGGACCAGACCATCTGCTCCAACTATGACACCCCTATCTGGGCCAACACCGGCAAGCCAGTGGCTACCATCACAGAGGGTCAGGGGGACGCAGATCGGGACCGCACACACCTCATTGTTTACATCATATGCGGTGTGGTTGCCGTCATGGTGTTGGTGGGCATCTTTACCAAACTGGGTCTGGAGAAGACACGTGGAGGAAGTGGAGGAGGAGCAGGATTACCTCAGACGGACCTCAGCTCCAGGTGAGGAAACGTGTCTGTAAAAGTTTTAAACTATCCCGCATTGCTTTTTGTTCAATTTCCATTGAGCCAGACTTTTTTGTAGTCGGAGTGGTCTTCATCAGTAGTTCTCCAGATTTTCTTAAAGTCTTTAAAAGTAATTTTTAGACACTGGACCCATTTTCACTCTGTTTTATTTCTTGTACCTCAACATGACAGCTTGTTGAACCGATGTGCTTGAAAAAGGAGTAAACAGATCAAATACAAAATGGAGATACATTATTTTGTCTGTTTTGTATCAACACCAATCTGCTTCATCACCTGAGTTTAGGATCCTTTTTATGTCTGAAAGATTCATAGGTCAGACTAAAGTGACCATCAGACGGTCTAAAGAACTGCTGATTATTATCACTGTCATAGATTACGGGAAACTCTGGCTGCTTCAAGGGGAAAAAAATCAAAAAATGAGAGATAACTGAAGACCTTTTCACATTTATTAGAGCATATGTATGTGTTTTCATGTGTTTTCTGATGTGATGCTGAATATTTTGACTTTACCTCTGTAGAAAAGACAAAAATGTTGAATGCAGTTTACAAGTTTACAGTTTTCAAGGCGCAGTTTTTTAAATTTCATAAACGCAACCTTCCAGTTAGCAGTTAAGGCCTATTACTTTGTTTATGTGTGTGTTTCCCCTTGAGGTGTAGCTAAAATGGAATCCACCAAAGTTAATATTATTAGGAAACGTGGAAATAATGTGAAAAATGTTCAGTTAGAGGAAATGATCTGTACAGGTTGGTTTTGGTGCTTTTCGGTCAGAACATGGCTCTGTTGTTTTTGCTGAGTGATTTTCTTTTGGCATTAGGAATGAGAAGTCTGTGGAAGTTAATGTGTCCCAACATCATTTTGCTTTTGCTCGTCATATCTGTTTCTAATAGTCTCATTTTTCTTTGTTTTGTTTGTGCTTCTGTCTTTGTTTTATTGTTTTTCATCTATTTTTGTACATAACCTTCCTTTGTATCATTTGCTTTGCTTGTAAGCTTGCCTAATATTTGAAATAAATGCAATAATTGCAGCAAAAATGAACTATTTTTGTTGCAGTAGAAAAAGACAAACTTGTTTTTGTGTGAGAATTCCTCCTTAAAATTTCAACATGGGTTTCCTAATCAGGACATGATTTTAAAACTTTTACATACGAGCTAAAGTGCCAACTTCCACGTGTTGCCAAGCTCTGAAATGTAGATGGAAACACATGTAGATCCATATGTTAACACACATTCCCCCTGCAGTTGTGCTACACACATAATCCAGAGTTCAGCTTGTTGGCCTCAGGAAATCATTAGAAGCTAACAGCACTCAGCGGGAGCTCACATCTCTCTGCTTTCATCCCAAACTATCAGTGTAACAAAACGTCCTTGCCTCATTGTCTCCTCAGTCTAGAGGAGTCTTCTCATCCCTTCATGCTTTCACTTTCATCTCTTGTTTTCCCCTCATTCTAAGTCTGTCACAAACCCTGCTGTTTTGCTTTTGAAAAGTTCCTTTCCTCACATTTTCCGAATTTTTTCACATTTAGTTTTTCTGCATGCTAAACAGATAACAGTCAAATTAGGATCAAAACTGTTGTCAAGTTTTTTCTTTAATTTTTCAGAAAACTTGCTGTTTAAATTTGCTTGTCTAGAATTTAAATAATTGTAATAATACGTGTTCTGATCCCTGCATGGGAAGCAGATTCACGATAAAATTGAACATTTATTTACACCATTGCACAGTTTTTACTTTAGCTCTGACCAAATCACCTGACACTGCTTGGCTCGGCTTTTGGCACCGGAAACATAACAAACACATCCATTTATACTATTTCTGGGTTGACCACGCCTCCAGGGGCCATTACCAGGAGGTGACCAGAATCACAGCTTAATCGAAGAACATAGAAGATTTGCAATTACGGATTTCATTATAAACAAACTAGTCTGAACCTAGAAAAGCTGCAAAGATATTGTGTCATGTAAATAATTGCTAGTGCAAGCAAATTCAATTCTCTTCATAACTCTCAATAAAATAGACTTACTGACAAATTTGGGCTTTAGGCTTTTATTGATTAAATATAATGACAAGTATATTTGGTTAAAAAATGAATTAACATGGATAGAATGTATGCTATACGTGTTATTTTAGAACCTAAATAATCTGACTGACAGAGTTTATTTGAACTAACAGATAATTCAAACAGGACTAAGACTAAACTGGACTGTTGAAGATATTGTCTAACTTTCTACTCACACTAATTTATTACCCTTCAAAAAGCCTTTAGTTTCATCTTACTCAATCCCTAATATATAATTTTATGTCTATTTGCATCATGGACTAACGAGGCGGACCCATGAGCAGACGGACTAGAGGACGTTAAATAATACATATTTATTTAAAAAAGAAAAAGGCAGATGGGGCGGCAGCAAAAGAAATAAAGCACACAGAAGAGATTAGACAAAAACTTCACGGAGAGAACACAGCAAGGAACAGCAATGTACAGATGGGGAGGAAGTGAAAATGGACCAAGTAAATATAAACAGAGGGAGTGAGGTAAATGAGCAACACCTGGGGAGAGGGCTGATTACAGACTGCTGACAAGTGGGGGTGATAAACAGAGCTGACTGAGGAAGAAGTGCAGGTAAACACAGAGAGCAGAAAATATGAAGATCAGAAAATACACAGAACACATTAAAGACACAGACCATGATAATTTGCAAGCTCAAAGTATTGCAGCAGCTAGCTATAGCATTTTAAGTGTAGTCTGGGGATGCCCAAAAGAAAGATCAGATTATAATACTTTTGCTGAAATAACTGTAATGAGATACTGACTGTAGTATAAACCTTTCGAAATAGTGTGTTTATAAATTGTTATCAAAATTTTGAGATGTCACAGAAAATGAGAGCTCCTCTGTAGAATCACCACATGATGGAGGGCTAGAGGGGCAATGTTGTTCGGAATTGGCCCCAGGTAGGGTCTCTGGCCTCAGTTGAATAAACAGACTAAGCATGTGTGAGGCTCTGTTCATATCTTTTTTTCACAAATCACAAACAGCATTTCACTGCCATTTGTGATTCAAAGATCCTTGATGAAGAAGGAAGATCACCAACAGAAGACTTGGCCCGGGTTGGATGCTCTTCTTGAGTTATTAATAATTGCATGTTGGTCCCTTGGCTTCTTCGCTCAGCAACGCCAAGCCTGAAAAAACAACAAGAAACCACCTTCCTTGGATCCACCATCTACAAGGAGAGCTGTCAACATTGAGTAAGATGCAAGTCAGGTGGGGCCATTAAGTTCCTGATTCTTGACACAAACTGGCTCTAGATTTGTGGAATGTTGCCTCAATAGTGGGAACCAAGATGGTGCTTATTGATGACTTTGAGTGATACCAGCTAGTATTGTTGGGTTCACCTCCACTCACAGCTTGGACTCTGAAACTGAACCCCTACTGAAGTCCTGGATGATTTCATTCTCTGAAGTTCTTACTGATGAATAAGAGGGTTGCTTACCTGTGTCCCTCAAGCGGCAGGAGGGTAGGTTTGTCTGTTGTTTGTCTTTATGCACTAAATAGCAAATATAGCAACCAGGTATTCTTTGAGTCTTAGAATGGTGTTCAAGAAATCTGGGAAACTTCAGTGCCCACGTGGGCAGAGATTTAGTTATCTGGGGGTGCCTTTAAGACAGGTACAGCGTGGGCAGAATGACTGTGGTTTCTAAATTTGTAGAAGCAAAAAGTTGAGCATGACCAAAATTCCAAGCAGCCATAGAAATGAAATTTTGATTTCTCTAAACGGGTTTCAGAACAGTTCAGAAAAATGAAAGAGGGCCCTATTCCTTGGGGTGGGTAGGCAGCTGCTGGGAATATTGTTGGACACAAAACCCTTTAAAGAACTACAATCCTTAACCCAGACCCATTTAGAAGAGTTTCTAAAGTGGCAATTGCAATCAGCCTGTCTTGTTGATTTTGCATGTAGGCGAGATCACAAAAACACTCAAGGCTTGTGTGATGTCTTTTTGTGACATCCAACTATGAAAGACATGGAGAGCTCTTGCTATTCCTGTTCATTGTTATTGCACTCATCAAAAACAAGTTAAAATAAAGCCAGAAAAGGCTGCAAGTTGTTAGAAGAAACAGAGAAACAATGCATGAGAATATACAAGGCCGTACAGCTTTATGATGCTGGGGGCAAGAGGGAAGACAGTGTAAGAACTTAAGCTAATACTAAATTATGCTAGCTTGTTTACAGTCATTTGAAGTCCTTTGTACAACGAGGCTGTGAAACAACCAAAAGCCTACAGTCTGCTGGTGTTAAATCATCTGCAAAAATCAGCCCATATTGATCCCCCAGTCTCTGGGTTCCAAAAATCAAACTGGAACTGGGCCAAACCGCCCAATGAAAAGCATCCAAACCTGCACGAGCCTTATAATGCAAAAGGGCCCCAATTTGTACCGTGCTCAGGGTTCAGTTTGTTTGCATAGTGTACTAACCCTTGGCCAAAAATAAGGAATAAAAAGTGCTGCCTCAGGTTAAATGTCAAGTCTAATGAGAGATCTGAGCTGCAGAGGGGACTTAGTTTTACACTGAGAGAGTAAACAAACACCAGTGACCTTCATGATATCATACAGATCCACACTCACAGTGAATTATAGCCCAATTAACAACACAAACAATAGTTGTGGCATTTAGAGTATCACACAGAAAGGATCTGGATAGGCCAGATGCACAGCAATGTAACATCCCCTTTAAACAAAAAGGCCAACCAATATAGTATCAGTAGAGGTCATACGTTTTCAACAGAATGTGTGTGTGCATTCATGTGTTATGTGCTTGGGCATTCACTGTCCAGTTGCTTATAAAATGAATATTTTACTATTCTAACTATAAAACAAATTAATCCATCATAAAAATGTCATACAATAGGGAATGATGCTCTAAAAAACAAGGCTATGAATGCTACATGTTACTCATTTAATGTTCTACAAATCATCAATATTCAGCATGTATTTGTATGCCCAGCAGCAGACTTTTTACCTCATGTTATATAACAAAGGACAAGCTCACTTAAATGGTTCAGCTGCTCTGGCCCTATTTAAAGCAGATAGATAAGCTGTAGTCAATACAAACTATACAAATGGGCTGATCCTGCATGCAACAAAAGGATTCACCCTCTCTGCCCTCCATGCTCATTGATCATAAAGGCGTTGGATGAAGTGTCATGTTTATAGTATTTCAAGTGCATTTGAGAAAATTCTTGCAATATTTGAAGGCTTACTTATGTCCCTTTGGAATGCAAAAAATGTTCAGAAGACTTTGCCTTTTTCACAGTTGCTTTTCACAAATGTATTTTTCAGTTGGGAGTTTTCTATTGATGCACTGTCACAGTTTAAAAAACAAGAAATGAGGTGTGACTGGAAATGGAGAGTCCAATAATGGTACATGATGCTCAATAATGACTTTCTGAATTCATTTTGAAACCATATGTGTTGTGATGGTTGTATGTAATAAAACAGAGATAATGATTTAAACGTAGGAACTTTATTCCAGCAACTGCTGATGCCCATCTTATGGAACATGGCTCTTTTTCATTCCATCATTTTAACGCAATCTTTTTTTCTGCCGTATGCTGTCACAGCAGCACCCTCTGGTGGCAAGGAGCAACTACAGGAGCAGAACACAAATACCAGAACTGTGCAAGCCGTAGAACACCATCCTCTTTGGTACCAAAACACTCTCATTCTTGTTTAAACTAAGTTAAAGCTGCAGTAGGGAGGTTTTTGAAAATTGCGGACTTAGCCTGAAAATTTGAACAACAACAACAACAATTTGAACTTTCAGGTCTGTGCCCCTTACTCTCTGCTGTGCTATACAGCCCTCCCCCAACAGCAGAGCCTTCCATGAACTTGTAGGCTAGTAAGCAGGGCCTCTGATGACAGCGGCATATTCAGAACTCTCAGAAATTTGCAACTATTGTGTAACTTTAGGTTGTTTCTCCACCATGAGCACATTTTTTTCACGATTATCTGTTTCATTCTCTACAGTCGGAACATGTTTTTTTTTTCTGTTGTCCTGTCTGGAAAACTGGCACCAAGAATTGCTGTGCTGGGTTCCTTTGTCTCCTGCCGTGCACAGCCCAGCAAGAAGGCGGCATCTCCTGAGCCGTGTGGACCCTGCTCTCCAGCGCTGTGCGGACCCCGCTCACCTGAGCCGAGGGTGATCCTGCTCACCTGAGCTCCAGCGTCTACGTGGGGGTCGATGCCTCGCCTGCCTGTGTCTCCGTGGGGGTTGACGCCTTGCCCACCTGTGTCTGGGTGGGGGCCGACGCCTCGCCTCGCTTCATCGTCACTGTGGGGGTCGATGCCTCATCCGCTGCAGCAGCATTACCTGGTCTCTCATTGCCTGGTCTCTCATTGCCTGAACCAGAGTCCCCAACTCTGGGGCTTCGCCGAGGTCGTGCCCCAGGCCAACCGCCTGAACTCTTGTTTTGCCAAGGTCTTGCCCTGGGCCGAGCCCCTGAACTCTTGTTTCGCTGAGGTCGTGCCCTGGGCCGACCCCCTGAACTCTTGCTTCGCTGAGGTCATGCCCCAGACCGACCACCTGAACTCTGGCTTCGCTGAGGTCGTGCCCCGGGCCGACCACCTGAACTCTTGTTTTGCCATGGTCTTACCCCCGGCCTACCGCCTGAACTGTCTTTTTTATTTATTTCTCTTGGTTTTTCCCAGGGTTCTCCTGTCGGGTGTTTGCTTTCTTGTCTCTTGCCCTCCTTCCTGTTTGTTGCCCCCTCTCCCACCCTGCGTGTGTATGTGGCTGCTCATTGTCTCTTGCCCTCCATCCTTTGACTTACCCCCCTCCACTCTCCTGAGTTGTTAAATGGCAGGTGCTGGTTCCTTGAGGGAGGGAACTGTCAGGTTCTGTGGTCTTGTCCCGTGATTTTGTTTCTCCTGTGTTTTTGGCCTCCTGTGTCTTTAGTCTCTCTCTCTCTGCCTCCCTGTCTGATCATTAGTCACACCTGTCCATAGTTTGTAATCAGTCTCTCCCTCCAGGTGTCAGTCATTATCCTCCCTGCTCAGTCTCTTCTTAAACAGCCTTTTGCTTCACTTCGTGTCAACTTGCTTGTCGCCCAGCTGTTTCTCTGAGTTATTATATTGTAAGTTTTTATATTTAGTTGTTGTTTGCCACCACGTCTGCCTTTTCTTTGTTATAAATAAATATGATTTATTTAATACCTGCAAGTCCCTCGAGTCCGCATCACCAGCCCTCACTGATAATTTCTGGTTAGTTATGGGGTTTGCATTAATTGATTTTGGTTTCTCAATTCAGGTATTCCTTTTTTAGATTTTATTTCTTTAATACAGTATAATAGATGGGTGTCTAAACGTTTTCTAACAAGAATTGATCTAAGTCCAGTTGCCTCTAATTTAAGCCTGTTTGCTGTTGCGATGACCTGGATAACTGAGAATTTGAACAGGCATTCACAGAGATCTTTTCACATCACCATGTCCCGTTATTCCAGGACAACTGCACATCTTTAAGGGCAGTCATGATTTTGCTGGGGGGGGTGGGGGGGGGGGGTGTTCATCACCAAAAAGTGCATCTGCAGCCTTAATAATTGCTTCTTTTATAACCTCACTATCGCTGAAAAACGTTTTTGTTAGTTGAGAACTATCAAGTCGAGAAGGATTGGACTCAGGAGCGGGTGGACATAATTGTGTAAAATAACACATAATTAGGCTATTAAAAACAAGAAAAAGGCCGGCGTGGAGAAACACAAAAAGCCAGAAACATGAGGATCACAAAACAAACAGAAAAATACATAACCACACAGACTCTAACAAGAACACGGCTGACATGCTACTGTGGCAGGCTTACCTTTGGTGTTGGGTCAGGTATTACCACCTGGGTTTTATTTAGCTTCTGTACTTTTAGGGCTCATAGAGCAGTTTTAAGGGGAAACCCGTCTCATATTGTCTGTGCTCTCTCTTGCAATACTGTTCCAAGTTACTCTTTTTGGACAAGACTGCAATCACATTACAAATAAGACAAACAGACTTCACATTTGAGGAAAAAAATGTCATCCTCTCTCTCTCACACACACACACACACACACACACACACACACACACACACACACACACACACACACACACACACAC
>JAVKLF010000063.1:23926461-23939280 GCA_034783495.1 Millerichthys robustus | reverse complement strand
GATATAAGTATTTCCGAAATTGATTTATTTCTGAAATTGATTAATTTATTATTTAAACATTGTTAATTTGTCAGAAATTTGTCTGAAATAAATTTCATTCATCATCATCAACATCATCAATTTACAGAGAAATATTTGTATTTGATTTCCCCTCACCCCTGTGTGTTTGTGTGGCTCCCCAGGACCCTGACAGACCTGCTGAAGCAGCAGGGAAGTGAGACCAGCTCAGTAGAAAACGTCACGACCAGTGACAGCGGAGGGAGAGCTAACGGCATCTCAGCCAGGATGCAGCGCAGTAGGAGTGGTGAGTGCAGAGACACACATACTCATCCACACTTTCTAAGGTCAGTTGGCTGTAGTGGACGTTAAAATTAATTTGTTTTACATGTAGTGATTACTTTCTAAGAGTTTCACTAAAAACAAACTAGCAGTGTATGCAATATATGTACAACAGCAAACAGGCTTAAATCGGAGGCAGCCGGACTTTAGATCAATTCTTATTTGAGTCTTTGTCAATTCTGAATCGTGTTCAAACAAGAATGGATCTAAGTCCAGTAGCCTCCAATTTAGGCCTTTTTGCTGGTGCGATGACCCGGATAACTGAGAATTTGCACAGGCAATATAGTATGTACAAAAACCAAAAAATCTTTTAATTTTTATTACCAGTACTAAATTTAACATTTAAATAATAACCTAAGAATGTTTAAATATTTATTGATTTAATTACAACGTGTGATGTGGTTCTCACTGCAGTCACTGTTTTTTTTTAACCTTTATACAACTTTTTTATATTCAAATTGGTGATATTTAAAAAAATAAACCACACGTAATCCTTTGCATAGCACAA
This sequence comes from Millerichthys robustus, assembly GCA_034783495.1. NCBI lineage: Eukaryota > Metazoa > Chordata > Actinopteri > Cyprinodontiformes > Rivulidae > Millerichthys > Millerichthys robustus. The sequence continues at coordinate 23,938,433 of JAVKLF010000063.1, read as the reverse complement.
TATAATTAAAAAGTTTATTTGTGATCCTAGTTCCCTAGAAGATTAACTAAATGGTACAAGCATGATGTGTATAATATTGTTTGAATAACTGTTGCAAAATATTTATGTGCTACCAAGTTTGATATCCCAACAAGTCAGAGTTGTACGAGTCTTTGTACAAGTGGGGTCTTGATTTCTGTTTGGTTGGAACTTTCTGTCATAATTAGTGGGTAAAAACATTTTTTTTCAAGACCCAAATTTTCTGGTAACAGTGATAATAATCACATAAATGCATAATAATTTTTCTTTTTTACAAGTGTGAGGTTAAACAAGTCTAGGACAAGTGAGGACAAGGTAGACCAGATAAGTGTGATGTTTCAAGTGAACGAAGCTTAGATGGGTTTCTTTTTAAGTTAGTAGGAGGTAGATGATTCTTGAAGGCAACACAAGATCTAAAGTTTGTTTACTAGGAAAAGGATCATCAAACTACCAAAGACTACAGGACAGACATAGGTAAGCATATGTATAGCTTTATTTTGGGTTTTTCCACAAAGGATTTTCCATTAATATTTACAGAAGGACTGGGGACTAAACTTCATTGAGAGAAATTTAATGATTCAACATACACTAGTGTTTAAGCTCAGCCTTAGGTTGCAGGTGTGGTAATCAGGGTGAACAAGCAACAGCTAAGACAAAACATCTACAGCTATAGACACATCACAGTAAAACAGACACCTAGTTTTCTTTGATTCAGGCGGGTTAAAAAGTTCAATCTTGAAACACCTATTAATAGGATAATGGTATTGCAGGGGGTTAGAAATAGTAAGCTTGTGTTGAAGAAGTCACCGGTTTGAATGTGAGTGGGAAAGGTGAAGCAGCCCCCTGGTCCATACATGTGGGCTGTGGTAGCTCTGCTTGTGATTGCGTCAGGGAGCATCTGGTGTAAACATAAAAACAATTGTCAAATCCTTGTGCGAGTTTACTCACAGTGGTGACTCCTTAAGATAGGGAACAGCTGAAAGAAGAAGAAAAAATCTATTATGTTAAAATTGAAGCTCAAATTAAGTCTAAAATAAACCAAACTTGAGAACACAGGAGAACATCAGTTCTAAACATGGCCAGCATGTCTTGGGTGTAATAATTAAAAGAAAAAGTCCAGCTGTCTAATATTTAATCACTTAATCATGTCCTAAATGTTTGCAAAAACCAACAGAGTTTTGGTCACGACAGGAGTTTAAGCAAACTCACAAATGGACATCTGAGGGCCTACACATTAGTGCTCATCACGATGCAACCACCTCTGTTCCAGAGCTTTTCTTTACGCTCCACATCATTTGCACGTGTGTGTAGAGAAATAACACTGAATGACAACAGAGTGTGGCACAAAGTGTAAAAAGACAGATGAAAACAATTGGATTTTCTATTGTAGAGTAGACATAGACAAAGCTGTGGAAAAAGTTCTGCTCATTAGACAGAGTGATTGAACACTTTGAACTGATTAGCGTAGTGAGAAAAAAAAGTAAGTTAAATTATTTCAAATATAGAGGGAAAAACCAGCAGTGTCACATTGTTATCTAATTTAAAAGGTGCAGAGAATTCTCTAACAACTAAAGTCCTATTCTCATGCCATTTAAACTCTCACTGTTTCAACATACGTAGAAGCTATTTTGTTGTTCACACTAACTGCTAATGTAGTTAGCACAAGATAATCAATAACTACATCATTTTCTAATTTTTCACATGGCTACACTTTAAAAGCTGCATGAACACAAACATGTGACTGCCCTGTTGTTTTAACAGACTTCTCTGGTTAACGCTAAATGTTAGCCGGCCCAGTGGGTCTCCAACTCTTTGTGCTACATCCCCTTTTGGAGGAAGGAAAGTTTTCAAAAACAAATATAAAAATCTGTTAGCTCAATATTATTACTGTAATAAAGGCTGCAATGAGTCAGTTTTATCTTGAACAATAACAATACAGTTCAGTTTGTTACCAAATCAAAGGTACAAATACAGCAAATACATAAATATTGATTTTATATCAAAGACTGATTCTTATCAGTTAAACATCCAGCCAACAAGGCTTAAAACAAAGGGAGTGGTTTTATTTATGGGTTACCAACAAGTAAGATTATACTGTAGAGATATCAGATTAATAATGTTGTATTTAATATTTCAATACATTTTAGGAAAATTGGGGGATTAAGGAGTTGAGATTGATCACATTGTTGTCTTAAACTAGCTCCAATCTGGAATATACCATCAATTAAAGTTTTATAAACCGCTATACCAGAAATATCATGATAATCTCATTTGTCAAATGTCAGCTGCAAGTAAGCTAGAGCAACCTGTTTTCATTTTGAATTTTTCTTGTTCTCATGATTTTTGCCTGGAACCATTTATATTTTAGTTATTTGTCAGAAATGAGTGAAAATAAAGAAATGGCTGTTTTGGTTTAAACCCTAAGAAATACTATAAAAGCTAGGATTTTTAATTTATTGTCACTTAAGCAATTTGTATAACGCACTCACTGGAAAATTTGCTTCCTGTTATAGATAACTTCCTGTGGAAAATGCAGAAGTGTAAATATAGTTTATTTTAAAAGTGGTCTAGCTGCAGACAGTTCACAGTTTGCTATAAACTGGAGACAAGAAAAAAACATTTGGATGAAAACCTCAGACAAACATGACTCACTGCAGAGAGGAAGCTTGGAGCAAAAAGCAATGACCTATTTATCAAACATAACTGCAAAAGTAGAGTAACCCAGTAACAATTCATTATTTATAAAGCAAACTTTGTATTTTCCTACAAGAGATTCTAGGTTATTTTGAATGATCCAGCCTTATCTGTCAAAGTCAACCTGATTTTTGTCCAGTTTAAGAAAATAAAAAACCTAATGATGTTTAGGAAGAGAAAATTTACCTCCTAAATGTCATCAACATACAAATCTTTTCAGATTTTGTAATGTAGTTAAAACAAGCTATAGAGAACGTTTTATCCAATAAGTATGAAGCAAAAGTATGATTCCCTGCTAGCTGTGCTCCAAGAACGTGTTTTTGAAGCCACACTATCAGTGTCTAACTCGAACCCAGATTTTTAAACATGCAGGTACTGTCACATTCTTAGTGTAACTGGAAAAGTGCTTGCTACTAGAAAAGTAATGCTACTGGATGAGCAGAATTAGCTTCCATAAATACCCATGATATGGGAAAATCATTCTCAAACTGGACCCATCAAATCAGATTTTTTTATATTATTTGACAAGTAGTAGTCCAAAAGTTTAGGTAGTACCATTCTGCCCAGAGTTTTTGGCTTTTGTAAGAATTGATGGTGTAGTCAGGTGGTTTTTTAAATCAAATAAAATCCTGAATCAGATCACTGACCTTGCAAAAAAAGCTAAAAGAAGAAAAACTAAAACACTGTAGCATGTTTGGTATTTACATTGTTTGAGTAGCATTTTTACAGTTTGCAGTAGTTCAGTAGTTTGGGTTCATGACAGATTACGACAGGAGGGAGGAGTAGGGGGATAAGAAAACCCGGAGAGTTTTTTTAGGGAGTGTGTCTCTGTACGGCGTGGCTGTGGCCGACAACAGCTGTTGAATAAATGGTTACATCTTCACCGTAAGTCCTTGTTAATTCAAGCTACTCACAAGGTAAGGATTGTTACAATACATTGAAAAAGATGTAAGTTTTGAAATAAATTCATTTTGAACGTTTAAGGAAGACCATCAATCAGAGAAATGTTTAATTTGCCATAACAAATACGAAACAAATTATTAAGGATTGCATCAGCTGTACACTCCAAGATAGTCATAACCCAAATTGGATTAACTTGAATAGCAGTTAATTGACCAAATGCTCTTTTGTCTTTCTGGTAAAAGTAAATACCTCACTTTGGCTGAGCTTGAGTTTATGTACAGAATTTTTACAAAATGCATTTAGGAATAAAAAGACGGTGGAAAAAGAATACAATAGATCAACCAGGAATAGAAGGTATTCTGCATACAGGGTCACCTTCAACTCTGTTTCTAAGGTATACCAGATATTGATATGAGACTACAAAGAAATAGACAGAGGCTGCATGCCAATGACAATTAAAAGAAGACTTAGTGTGCATCCCTGCTTTGTAGAGTGATGCAAGAGAAAATATTCAGCGTTTGAGTCATTTGTTCTGACAGCTGCCTAAAGGGCCACATACAGTAATCTTGCCCACAAGATAAATTTTTCTCCAAATCAAAGATTTCCCAAAATAGAAAACAGATAATCTCGCTCTACGCTGTCAAGTTCTTTTATTAAAGCCTCAGGTAGAGTAGCTGTGGAGGGGTTGTGAACCACACTAAATACTTTCTGATGGTTCAGAAAAGAGTGCCTATTGCAGACAAAAATAGCTTGGTCTAAGGGTATAACTAATGGAAGATTTATGATATAAATGACATGAACCACATTAAAATGGAAATTACCCTTTAAAAAAAACAACGAGATAAGAAAGAAAAACAATTCAATGTTCAAGGTTTAGGGAATCATGTCTGTAATAAAAGACCTCAATATCTCTAATAGGAATAGGGCAAAGCTGCTCCCAAAGGTTTTATGGAATTTGAATGGGAAGCAATCTGTAACTTGAACTTTTACTGCTCTATAAAGATCTGACTCTAGTCTCAATTTTATTGTCACAGTTGTGGGTAGATTAAACCCAAGTAGACAGACTTGTACATGGAATGCAAATAAAAGCTCAATTTTATTATTAAACAATAACTGTAGAGGCAACAAACAGTTATGAAAAAAAACAAGAATCATATACTGGGAAGCACTAGGAGACTTGAACAGCCATTAGTTGCTTTACCATTATCCACTCTTGCTCAAATATGTAAGTACTTTCGGTAAGAAAAAAGTTTTGGTAAGTAGTCTCACAGTTTGTGAGACTGAAGAGTCAGGTTTCTAACCAGGTGATCAGCAACACAGGAGCATCACAGGGGACTGTACTTTCACCAATCCTTTTCACACTTTACATCTCAGACTCCCAGTACAAGACAGATTCCTGTCATCTGCGGAAATACTCAGATGACTCTGGAGTCGTCGGGTTTATCAGCGATGGACAGGAAGCTGTGTACAAGGAGCTGATAGAGTGCTTTGTGGCATGGTGAGGAAACAACCATTTAATTATGAATGTGAATAAAACAAATGAGATAATTGTGGATTCGGGAGATTCAGGAACAGATCCAACACTATTTCTATCATAAGAGAAGAAGTGGAGGTGGTGGAGGAGTATAAATACCTCTGGGTTCACCTTGACAACAGACTAGACTGGGGATGCAGCCATCTACAAGAATGGACAATGTAGACTGTTCTTCTTCAGGAAGCTTAGTCATTCAGTGTTTAGAGGAAGATGCTGCAGATCTTCTGTAAGTCTGTTGTAGAGAGTGCTATTTATTCTGCCATGTTAAAGCAGCACCGTAGCAAGTGATTAAAAAGCTCAACAAGCTAATAAAAAAGTTGACTCAGTTCTTGTAACACCTCTAGAACTTTTGAAGATGACTATACAAAGAAGGATTCTTCATAAAATATAGAACAATAAAACTGTAATACTACAACAGAGTGTCTTCAGTCAGAGGCTTCTACAGATCCGCTGCAAGACAGATGGCTACAAGAGATCCTTCCTGCAAACAGCCATCTACATTTATAACAATGATTTAAAGAAACCAAGAGATTGAGTTACATTTAATTTTTCTTTGAAATAAGTAAAGATATAAAGTATTTTTAAATTAAATTTATTCTTATTCAAACGTGAATCAACAGTTACTTTACCAGGACATTGATTCCCAAAGTAAATTTCTAAACTTAAACCATCCATCCATTAGCTGTTACCCGTTTCTTCCCTTTAGGGTCACTGGTGCCCATTTCCAGCAGTCACAGTGCGAGGGGCGGGGGACACCCTGGACAGGTCGCAAGTCCATCACAGGGCCAACTTAAACCATGGAGTGAATATGTGCCTGAATTATAAAGTGTGACATAAAAACACTGTCATTAGTTATCTATTTTTATTAAATGTAAACAGTATTACTTTTCATCAGGCTGTGTGCTTTGATTAGAAAAGTACGGTGGCCCATAAGAGTCACAAAAACACAACGGCAAAAGCCAGAAATAAACATGTCAACAAAAGCCGCTGACATTTTTTAATTGTTTTTTTGGCTTTTGCTGTGGTGTTTTAGTCTTTTGGCTTTTACTGTCCTGAATTTTTATGGCTTTTGCTGTCTTGTGTTGTGACCCTATGAGCCACTGTAGAGACAGATTTGTTTTATGGAATGCAATAAGGCTTCACGGGGTTTGAGAAACTTCAACCAAAAGCTTTGAATCCAACAATAGGTAAAAGATAAAATCAGATTTTCTCAGGCAGATGTTGATAACAGGTTGCAGTCGTCTGTGGATGGGGAGAATGAAAGAGCCAGCCAGATGATGAAAGGCTTGTCAAAAAAGTTGCAGAAGACTTTGTTTACTTTTTTTTCAGTATTCCAAGGAGGAGGCTAAAAATTCTAGAATACCAGGTAGGTACAGATTGGGGAAACAAGGCGGATGCAGGACAGGTGAGCATCTATGGCAGGTGAGTGTGGAGAGAGCAGAACGGACAGACAGGTGGAACTGAGGCATAGCTTGCTTCTAGTAGGAGGAGATTCCAGGAACAAACATTCACTCAAGCAGGTAGGTAGCTGAACAGCAGTGGTGTCAGGGGAACAGAACAGATGGGAAACTAGGAAACAAACCAAGGTGATCTGGAGACAGGCGGAGGTAAGTATTGGCTCCACTTGAAGCTAGCAGGACATTTACACACAGAACCAGTACAAACCGAAGGCAAAAATTTCTCTACCACTTTTCAAAGTTTTTAATAACTTTCAGTTTCAGTTTCAAAATAATTCTTAGTTTGAATGAAACAAGCTAAACAGTATAACATTCCACTGTGCAGTGTTGTTTTTTTAGTAAACTATAAAAATACTTTCATTATATTTATGCTAAATTTAAAACATTTTCACAGTTAAATCTGCTGCCCTTCATTGAGTTCCTGGTTCATCGTTATCTCAATATGTTGGTGTATAATATTTGTGCCAGTGGCGTAGTGACACATTAGATGACACAGTCACACACTACCATAAAACTGCTGTGTTTTAATGTAGTTTATTGGAGGAAAGTAAAACGACCCAGGGTTATTTAATATTAATTTTAGCAAGCAATATCCTATTTAAAACAATCTGGTAAGTAGTTCTTGTGACAAACAAAATCCTTAACTTTGATTTATTATAATGAAATATGAGAGTTAAGTTTTGAAATTTTGTCATTTTTAAAATTTTCTTTGGGTCACCATTCTTTTTCTATGTTCAAATTGTTGTCCTGTTTGTGAAAAATGTCGACTTCACTGAGCCACAAGCCAGAATATCGACTGGAACTTTAAAGTGGATTGATTGAACAGCTGAGGGAGTTTGTATTGGTCTGATTTAGAGATTGCCTGTTCAGTTCTTAAATCTTGCTGAATAATGGATGAAATGTACACAATAGATTATAGGCATGATTAGAAAAAGTATCAAAGCTCCTCAATCTAAATCCAGGGCCATGAAAATTTTTGGTAATGTTTTTTACCAGGGCAACATGATTCAGGGTTTCAAGTCTGGCAAAATAATAATTAAATTTTTTTGATGACTTGTTTGAAGAGGAGATTCTAAAATCATTTGGTCAAATTCAAGAGAGGTATGGGTTAATTAGTGGGTCACTAAAGTGAAAATATGAGATAAAACAGTGCCAAATCTATATAAATGTTTACACTGTGGTGTACATGTTATTACGGGGTCTCTCAGCCAGAGACTGAAGGGGTGTTGGGGGTGTGGTTTGGTTTTGTCTGTTTGTATTTTGAAGTGTTCATTCATTCTGTTTTGACTCAAGAAGAAAAAAGTTGACTTACAAGTCAATGTCTCCTTCTTTCACGCCACATTGGTTGCCCCCAGATGAGAATACCATGACATAACCTGCAGAAGACTGTGTTTCTTCATTCTCCTCACCCGCTGTTCCGGCCACGGTCTCAGCCGAGGACTCAGAGTTTTCCCGCTCACCCGCGCAGCCGGCTATGTTAGCCTCTGCTGCGGCTTTGAAGCTCCCGGAGTTCTGGCAGAGTGATCCGGCATCATGGTTCCAGCACATCGAGGCTCTGTTCAATCTTCAGAGTGTGGACGGGGACGACTCCAGGTACTATCTGGTCGTGGCGGCCCTCGACCAGCAGTCAAACCGCAGAATGATGTCCGTGCTGCGGAGCCCTCCGCTGAGCGGGAAGTACGCTGCTCTGAAGCAGCTCCTACTGCTGAGGTTTAGTCTCTCCTCTGCTGAGCGGGCCGACAAGCTCCTCTCCCTGTGGTTAGGAGACAGAACCGCCGTGGACCTGATGGATACTATGCTGTCGCTGCTGGGCTCAGATGACGGCGGTTTTCTGTTCCCGCATATTTTCATGCGGCAGCTCCCGCCTTCGGTTCGTGCGGCTTTGGCAAACTCTCCCCGCATGACCGCCTGAGATTACTGCAGCTTGGAGGAAGAAGCTGACCGGGTCCTGCTAGCTACCAGGCGGTTCGCGGTGCAGACGGTGACGGCGAGCCCCCCGCAGATAACTACAGAGGAGCCGTGGTGATGTCTGCGATCGGCGCAAGGACACATCGTGGGAGCTCCCTGTGCTTCTACCACCAAAGGTTCGGCAGCAAAGCGAAGCGCTGTATCCCGCTATGCACGTTTGGAGGCGCGGAGGCCGGCGCAGTTGCAGCAGTAGGTGCCGGTGACCGAGGTGAGCTGCTCTACATTAAGGACTCCCTCTCAGGACGTCGGTTCTTGGTTGACTCTGGCTCTCAGAAGAGTTTGGTCCACCCTCTCGGTTCGGAGCTGTCGGAACGTGGCAGTGGCCCGTCGCTATGCGCTGCTAATGGTTCTCCCATTGGGACTTTCGGCACAAGACGGACAACTGTTTGTTTCCACGGATGTGAGTTTGAGTGGGACTTTGTTGTTGCCTCTGTAACTGTTCCTATTATAGGTGCAGATTTCTTGTGTGATCATGGTTTCTTAGTTGATCTCGCTAACCGCAGGTTAATTGATGCAGTTACTTTTGCTAATGCGAATCCGGTGGTACTGGGCCGGTTACGCATGCAAATTATTTGGCCTCCGATGACGTTTTTCATCATTTGCTGGTGGATTTCCCCTCTCTCACTACTCCCGCCTTTTCTTCCACAGTGGCGAAGCACAGAGTGGAGCATTTCACTTCCGGTTTTTGCGCACGTGCGCTGTCTAGACACAGTTAAGCTAGCAACAGCTAAAGAGGAGTTTGCCACCATGGAGAGGTTAGGGATTGTGAGGCGCTCTAAAAGTCCGCGGGCCTCGCCCCTCCACATGGTACCCAAGGCGGACGGATCGTGGCGACCGTGTGGCGATTTCCGGCGCTTAAATAATGTGACTACGCCAGATCGTTATGCCATTCCACACATTCAGGATTTTTCTGTAAGGCTGTCTGGTGATTCTATTTTTTCAAAAGTGGACCTGGTGCGCGGGTACCATCAGGTTCCAGTACAGGCGGTGGATGTGCCTAAGACCGCGGTTATCACCCCATTTGGGCTTTTCGAGTTCCTCCGTATGCCGTTCGGCCTTAAAGGGGCAGCACAGACTTTTAAGAGGTTGATGGACTCGGTGTTGCGTGATTTCGAGTACGTGTTTGTCTATCTTGACGACATTTTGGTGGCCAGCTCGTCCGCTGATGAGCACCGGTTACACCTCAGAGAAGTTTTCTGCCGTTTGGATGCACATGGCTTGATTGTTAACCCGGCCAAGTGCCAGTTTGGTTTGTCAGTAATTAATTTTTTGGGTCATCGCATCTCAGCGTGTGGTGCAGTCCCGTTGCCTGTTAAGGTGCAGGCAGTGGCGCTTTTTTCCCGTCCACTCGTTGTCAAGGCGTTGCAGGAGTTCTTGGGCATGGTGACCTTTTACAATTGATTCATTCTTCGCGCTGCCCATCTCCTGCAGCCACTTTATGACGCCTTGCGTTCTGTGAAGTCTTCCGACACAGTGGTCTGGACCCCTGACCTGATTGCTGCTTTTGAGGGGGCTAAGTCCGCATTAGCTAATGCGGCTCTCCTCTCTCATCCTGACCCTAATGCCCCAATTGCCCTAACAACCGATGCTTCTGTTGTAGCCGTCGGAGCTGTTGTGGAGGAGCGTGTGGGGGATGCCTGGCAACCACTTGCGTTTTTGAGCCGCAAGCTGAAGGATTGTGAGTGTAAGTACAGTGTTTTTGACCACTCGACATTTTTGTTTTTTGCTAGAAGGTCGTTCCTTTACTGCTTTTGTGGACCACAAGCCATTGACGTTCGCCATGTCTAAGGTGACGGAGCCCTGGTCGGCTCGGCAGCAGCGTCACCTGGCAGCTATCTCTGAGCTCACTACAGATATCCATCATGTCGCGGGTAAGTCCAACTTCGTTGCGGACTGCCTGTCACGAGTCCTTGTTTGTCCTGTACTTTTTGGTGTCGATTTTTCTGCTCTGGCTGCTGACCAGCCCGGTGAGGCAGATATCCTTTCCCTCTGCTCCGCTGGTTTGGGCCTTAAGCTTGAGGAGGTGGCATTGCAGGAGGGAGGCCCAGCTCTCCTCTGTGATGTATCCATGGGTCAGCCCGGGCCTGTGGTTTCGGTGGGTTGGCGATGCCGAATTTTCGACTCCATACACTCCCTGTCTCACCCTGGTGTGCGCGCCTCTGTGAAGCTGGTCGGGTCTCGTTTTGTGTGGCCCGGTTTGCGTAAAGATGTCAAGGGTTGGGCACCTTCTTGCGTTGCGTGCCAGCATGCTAAGGTGCAGTGGCACACAAAGGCCCCTCTTGAACCTTTTCCGATTCCGGCCAGAAGGTTTGACCATGTGCATGTGGACCTAGTGGGTCCCCTGATGCCGTCGAAAGGTTTCACGCACTTGCTCACCATGGTGGATTGGACCACCAGGTGGCCTGAGGTGGTCTCTCTATCCTTCACTGCGTCCACTGATGTAGCTCGCGCATTTCTTTCCGCGTGGGTTGCCCGTTTTGGTGTTCCTTCAGACGTAACCTCTGACAGGGGCCCCCAGTTTGTTTCGGAATGGCACGTTCTTTGGGCGTGGAGGTTCACCGCACTACCGCGTACCACCCTCAGGCTAATAGGCTGTGTGAACGCTTCCATCAGTCGCTCAAAGCAGCCTTGCGCGCGGCCTTCATGGACGACGGTTGGATTGACCATTTGCCGTGGGTCCTTCTCGGGTTGCGCTCTGCTTCTAAGGAGGACCTTGATGCTTCCTCTGCTGAGTTGGTGCTTGGTCAGCCGCTGCGTGTCCCGGGGGAGTTTTGTTGGAGACTGCCGCTCCGGCATTCTATCCGGCCTTTTCACACAGAGGTGTTTCGGCCCCAGATCCAGTCCACCACTGTTTTCCGCGGTCATTTGTACCCACTGCGCTTCAGTCTGCCCGGTTCGTTTTTGTGCGCCGCGATGCCCACTGCTCACCCCTCCAGCCTCCATATGACGGCCCATTTAGAGTGCTCGAAAAGGAGGCTAAGGGATTTGTTTTGGTTTTGGGTGGGCGCAGGGAGCTGGTTACTGTTGATCGACTTAAGCCTGCATACGTTTTGGCGGAGGACGCGGTTGTGCCGGCCCAGGTTCCTCGACGTGGCCATTCCGCCTTCACGGCCCAGAGTTTTGTTTTCTTCCACTGACACTGAACCTGTTCTGGACAGTTTTGTTTCTGCCCCTAGTGTACGGGACAATCTTGTCTTGCAGGGTCCTTTATGGTAGACTGTTTAGGCCCCCACTGAGAGACTGAGATTCACACCATGTTTCCTTCTGGGTGTTCCGGGGTGGGGGGAACACCCAGCATGTACGCCTGTGTGGCGTACATGCTATTACGGGGTCTCTCACCCAGAGACTGAAGGGGTGTTGGGGGTGTGGTTTGGTTTTGTCTGTTTGTATTTTAAAGT
>JAVKLF010000063.1:23886728-23906502 GCA_034783495.1 Millerichthys robustus | reverse complement strand
GTAGGGAAACATCAGACAGGGAAATGTGACTGTGGGGAAGATGAAACATTGGAGCATGTTATTTTAAGTTGTAGGAAATATCTGAATCAGAGAAACAAGTTAATAAGAAACCTTAGTAATATGAAAATGACATTTGATATTGTTGATTTACTGCAAAAGGACTCGGGAAACAGAGGATATCAGGCTTTATTTGATTTTTTGAAACAGAGTAAATTGTACAATAGGATATAGTAGGTTTATTTATTTTTTTATATATATTTTTATTTTTTAATTTTTTGTTTGTCATGTGGTCCACACTCCTTACCAGTTGGTGGCGGTAATGCTCACCCAACGTTTTTGCCAACCGCCAATAAAATTCAAATAGAAGAAGAAGAAGAAGGGTATTCGTAGTTGCTCGTTCGCTTATCTGAACGCGCCTTCTAGACTGGGCTTGTGAGCGGTAAGTTGCAGAGCGCTGTAAGTATTGTAACTCAGTTCGGCTTCAGTTTGTTATTAAGAGGTAGTTTTAACAGTTTGGACGCTTTATCAGAAACAGAGAATGGCTATTTGCGATGCCAAGAAATTAGTTTTTAAATGAAAGAGGCTAACAAGCTAAACAGCTAATGCTACCTGCGTTAAAGTTTTTGGTTCACACTTTGATGTAATGGCGTGTAATGAGTCTGGGTCCAAAGTGTTCTAACAGGGTTCCTGGTGAAAATACGTGATTCATGTTGCAGAAGCCAAGAGCAGAGTAAATATGGCGGAATGGAACGCTTACTACCGCAATGAGGATGAGGAGGAAGAGCCAGAAGAAGCAGAACTATCTGGAGGTAAGATGGAAACACAGCAGACTCCAGTTCAACCTAGAATGATGGCGATGCAGCTCCAACGCCACTGAAATAATTTGAGATACGTCTCGTTGTATTAACTGAATAAGTAATGTGAACAGAACTAAGTTTAAAAGAATGGCTGCTGGCTCAGGATGGTAACCATCGTGAACGCATACCTACTGGATATCTCTCACGGCCTGACTGCCACAGTCCTGGTATAAAAACTAAATTATTAGCAACAGTCAACAGTGTGACATCTTCATCTGTCAGGCCTGGGTTTTCAGGTTTTATGTTTCACTCATTGAGCTCCTTTGTTTCTTGCAGTTTATTGATTATTCATTCAAGTTTTGTAATGTATCACTATCAAAAGGCACAGCACACTTTTCTTGCATGTTTTAATGGATAATTGGCATAATTTATTTCACCTCTAGGCAACAAGACACAAATTTTAATCAGGAACTAGAAAATGAGCTTTTTATTCAAATGCATCGTGAATGCATACTGCTGAATGATTTAAAAAAAAAAAAAAACTAAAACAAGCAAAACTTGTAAAAAGATAACAATTTGCAGAGGTGTAGTTAAAAGCTGAAACTGGCCAGTATCTGTAGCTAATTTCACGTGGACTAAGAACTTAGGAAGAGGATATAAAGATGGATACATTTAGATATCTCCTAAATAAGCCAAGCACTGATATATGAATGGTTGTCATAGCACAAAGTATGTGGAAATAGTTTTATTGCTAAAACAGAGAAAAATATAAACTTACATTCTGAGACTGAAGTTGGAATTTCAAATTAAAGAAAAATCATCGTGGCCCTAATCCTCTACTGTAAATTCTAGAAAACTAGAAGATCAGCTGTCATACATCACTAATATTTTCTTTATTTATTCCTGCTCACCTTGATCGTACTCATTGTAATTCCACACACTAGATTCAGTAGTCTTTGGGTGCGGTATGATCACATATGGATGCTGTACAGTTTAGTTTTTTAACATGCTGCATGCCACAGATGCTCTCTGATAGAATCTGAAAGCCCTAAGCTGAATTACCAAAGCCGTGTTTAAACAAACCAGGTTTGTGTCTGACAGGAAATTACAAGATTAACGGAAGAGACAGTTTGGTGTTCTTGGTTGATGCCTCTAAGGAAATGTTTATCAAAGGTGAAGATGGACAGCCTTCAAATTTTGACATGACCATGCAGGTGAGATATGCAATTGTTATGACACATAATAAGACAAATGTGTCTGTATGTAATATTTCCTATTTCTGTGCCTGTGGGCTTCCAACAATTGTAAATTTGTATCTTGAAAGGCTTTAGTCTAAAACTTGTTCTTGCATTGTCCATCAGCCTGTGATGAGCAAATTTTGTGTTGTTGCAGGTTGTACGGAGTGTGTACACCAGTAAAATCATCAGTAGTCACAGGGACCTTGTTGCTTTGGTGTTCTATGGCACGGAGCAGAGCAAAAACCCCAGGAAATCATTCAAACATGTTTACGTGTATCACGACCTTGATGAACCAGGTGAGATGTTTCACCCTTCAAACAAACAAACTTGTTGTCTATATTGCCACTGTTTTAATTTGAATGCAAATATGAGCAAATTCATGTTTATGTCAAACTAATTCAGCTTTATAAAATTTTCTAGTTTGGTTTTATGAAAACCGTATAAAAATGCATGAGCAAAGTTGTTCTTGATGCAAGTGCTGTAAGAATAGTTTGTATACATACACATGGATGCATAAATATGCCCCAAAGTATGCAGAAGTACTCGGGTTACAAAAAATGCACAGAAGAATTTATAAACAAGAAAACAACAGTGTCCGTGCTGCTGACTCAGCATTGAAATATTGTAGGACTTTTGACCTAAAGTAGTGTTTTCTCTTTAAGTTGTATTAATTGTTGATAATGAGCTGGTGCTTGTCTGCGTTTTGTGCAGGTGCAAAGAGAGTACAGGAAGTGGATTCTCTGCGGGGGGAAAAAGGTGCCAAGCTGGCAGCTCAGATGTTGGGTAGTGGGGAGACATCATTGGGTGACGCCCTTTGGTGCTGTGCCAATCTCTACAGTGATATCAAGCTTCGTCTCTCACACAAGAGGCTCATGATTTTCACCTGTAGGGATGAACCACATGAAGGTGACAGTGCAAAAGACCGACAGGCTCGCACCAAGGCCAGTGACCTGAAAGAGACCGGTGAGTCTGACTATTACTGACATTTCATTTAGTGCAGTTTTTAAAACATTTATATGTTCAGTTGGTAACAGATTTAAAGAGTTTGTAAGAGGATATATCATGCAAAATCCACATATTTAGGATCTAAAATGCATTTTGTTATATACTTATATACTCAAGGAATGCTGAAAATTAGAAGTTTGTCCTTCCTGGTGCTGCGTAGATAACTACTATATTCTCTTTGGGTCATATTTTTCAACCCGGTCAGTCTTTTTTTTATGATTTTTGAGCTATTTGCATAGGATTTGCAACAGAACTGTCAAATATGGTTATAATTTCTGACTAAGCAATTTCGTGAATTTTATTACTTGTAGTGATTTTATAGTCCAAATTAAACAATCCAGAAGCTTAAAGTGGATAAGTGAAAATGTCCACTTGTTGGGTGTATTAATCCACAAGTTCCCTAGAGAGGGCATGAATAGAAAAAAATTAAGAACCACTGCTTTACACTCTGTGCAAAACAACTTCAGGTTAAAATGACAATTCTTCCAATCCAATCCTGAGTTATGGTGATATAATATACAGTGGGGCAAAAAAAGTTGCCAGCCACTGATTGTAAAAAAACCCAAACAAACAAAAAAAAACAGCTGGCAGCACCTAACCCAACACCAAAGGTAAGGCTGCTACAGTAGACTCGGGTCAGCTGTCTTCTCAACTAACACAAAAAGTCTTTCAGTAATGTCCAAGTTATGAAAAATACATTTATTGAGACTGAAGATGCACTTTTCTGTGATCTTAAAAAAGAAAAGTGAGATCATGACTGCCCTTAAAGATGTGCAGTTGTCCCAGAATACTAGGACACTGTCATAGTGTGTGTGTGTGTGTGCGTACGCGCGCGCGCGCGCGCGCGGTGTCATGTATTTACCTTTTTAGACCAGTTGTTCTTATGAGAACTGAAGACCGGTTCTGATATGGTGGAACTCCATTTTTGGGTTGGGGATTCAGTTTAGGACTAAGGTGTGAATAGAGTTTAGTCAAGGGTCAGGTATGTACTGGCGTACAAATCTATGTGTGAGCGTGTGTGTGTGTGTCTGATTAAGTGTTGATTGTATTGTTTGAGCCAGCAGTGCGGACCAATGAGGGACGGAACCCTTATAGACCTGAAGATGACCCCTCGCCCTACTCTCTCCACAGAGAGCCAGCTGCCTAGTATTGATTCCCTTTTTGTTTGAATGCCAGTTTTCTGTTTCTTGATCAGAAGTTTGTTTGGGAACTTGACTTTTGTTTAATGTTTCTTTGTTAAGTAAGTTTAGGTGTTTTAGGTTGAACTGTTTACTGAATTCAGTAGAACTGCTACTTTGTAGATGTGAGTAGTAGGACAAGGAATGAAACAGTGTTTTTGGTATTGAGTCGAAACAAGTAGATCTCATAAAACTTAGCAACTTTAAAAGTAGATGTTGGTTCAAAATTGTTTGGGCACTGTTTCTTTTAGCTGTATGCAATACGTTGTAAAAATGTTAATTTACTGTATGTAATCTGTTTTGTGTTTTTATCGTTGTTGCTTATGTCTTCCTGTGTTGCTGCCTCTTGGCCAGATCATGATTGGTTCTTATCTGACTTGCCTGGTACATTAAGGATATTTATGTTATTATTTTCTTTTTTAGGCGTTGTTATTGATTTAATGCACTTGATGAAAGCAGATGGCTTCGATGTTTCACTCTTCTTTCGTGACATTGTAAGTCCACCTGAGGACGAGAGTGAGCTGGGGCTGCAGTTGGAGCCCTGTGTCAAACTGGAGGACCTCCAGAAAAGAGTTCGGGCTAAGGAGCAGAAAAAGAGAGCCCTGGCCAGGTTGAGAAAAAATGATCTCAGATGTTACTCTTGCAGTTTCCTGGTTTAGTATTTGACTCACTTTGCATATTTCTCTGTGTTCAGGTTGAGCTTGTGTCTTGGAGAGGGTGTAAATGTCGCAGTGGGAGTTTATACAACAGCGTTGCAAGCTCGGAAACCACTTCCAGTCAGACTTTACCGAGAGACCAACGAACCAGTTCGCAGTAAAACTCGTACCTTCCACACCCAGACTGGCAGTTTGTTGCTGCCCAGTGAGATAAAGAAAGCACAGGTAATTTTTTGTTTAAAAAAATTATGTTCTACATCTGTCAAGATCTAAGTTGCACATCCAAAACTCTGTTTGTGTTTTTTAGGTGTATGGCAAGAAACAAATTGTGATGGAGAGAGACGAGGTAGACGCCATCAAGAAGTTTGATGACCCAAAGTTGTTTTTGATTGGATTCAAACCAATGGAGAAGCTTAAACTGCATCATCATATCCGACCTTCTAACTTCATCTATCCTGAGGAGGAGGAAGTGAAAGGTAGAATTGTTTGATTCACTTAAAGGATAAACAACCAGTCACTTAGTTAAAACCAGCAAGGGTATATTTCTCAGATAATTACCAAAAGAAGAAATGATGGCTGTATGAAGGTATGTTGGTCTTGAATTCTCCAACTCTGTATTTTAAATCAAATATTTTTTGTGACTTTTCTCTTCAGGAAGTGCGTGTCTGTTTTCAGCCTTGTTGAAGAAATGTAGTGAAAGAAACGTGTTTGCGCTCTGCCGTTACATCTCCCGCCGAAACTACCCTCCTCGATTTGTCGCCTTGGTGCCTCAGCTGGAGGAGGTTGATGAAGGAAAAACACAGATTACACCACCAGGTAATCCACTGTGAACATCAGAACAAGTTTATTTGTATGCTAAAGAATTACAAATGTAATAACACATTTCATTTTTAAAGCGTCTTTCAGCACACTGTACAGTAAGTGACTTGCATCAGTAAATGTGTAAAAATGAATATACAGAGAAGAATGTAGTCATACATTAAAATACAGAGTACACCAAGTGTAGTTAAGGATGGGACAATATAAAGACACGGTTTCAGATCTGCCTTGAACAGTTACAAACAGGTGGTGTTTCGCAGACCAGAGGGCAGAGAGTTCCCGCATTGAGGAGCCGGGCAGCTGAAAGCCCTGCGCCCCATGCTGATGAGGAAGGCAGAGGGTATAGAGAGGTGGAGACAGATCGAAGAGAGCAAGAGGGGATGGAGATGTAAAGGTCAGATAAATTTGGAGGGGCAAGACTGTGGATAGCTTTGAAAGCGTAAAGCAAAATTTTGAAGACAGTGTGAGATTTAACCGGGAGCCAGTGGAGCTGCTGGAGAACAGGAATGATGTGGTTATAGTAGGAGGTTTGGGTGATGACACGAGCAACCGAGTTTTGAACCATCTGAAGTTTGAGGAGATTTATTTGGAAGACCAAAAAGTAGGGAGTTGCAGTAATCTATTCTAATATTAAGAAGGTGGAAATAGGCAGACCGAATAACTTTATTGATTTATTCATCAAACTGCTTAATAACCCTAACCTCATTAAGTATAATTTTGACGCACTTTTTAGCTTCAAGTGAGAGTAAAGTATACAAAAATGTTTGTTCAGAGTTTGTCACACCACAGAAAAATGTGTTAATCACCCATCCAATTTTGTTTGATTAAAAAAACAGCCAAGTGTATAAAATTGGGTTTTAAAAAAAGACTTTCATTTTAGCTGTCCAGAGACGCTGGGGGCGCCTGCATTGCTCGAAATATGGTGTTATTAAATTTAGTGCCGATTAGATTCCAACACAGGACCTGGACGTTTTCCAGTCGAACCAAAAACATTTTTTTCTGGTGTCAGTTGATCTATGGCTGTTTCACCAGAGGTAAACAAAAGAAAAAGAGGATTTGGTAAGTCTACTACTGTTTATCCACGCCTGATTAACTCCAGAAATGTAATGCCATGTTTCTGAAGTTACTGTTTTTTTGTTGTTCTTTTGATAATAGTATTTATTTTTATTTCGGACTTATTAATCAGAGGTCAGTGACTGCCGGGCAAGCAACGTGAACCAACGACTGTTTATGAATCCCAACCATCTCCTGGTCGACAAAAACTATCTGGCGTAAAGTGAGCGCTGCAAAGGCGAGTGTTGTTGGTCATGTCCCCATAGTGGCTCCTCTTTACAAAATTAATAGTTTATTCATGCGGCAATCTTTCACTGAGGCATAATTGGTTAGCTAGCTAGCAACAAGCTGTTGTTAGCGCTATCTGAAGTCGCTGTGCTGTTGGTTTTTACACTGTTTTAGCAGCAGAGGGCAGGGTTATCCTGAAAGTGGCCAAACAACAAAAGGGGGCAGCACTTTAGACACATCCCATAAAATCCTGAGACAAAGATGTCTTAAAACCTGAATTTCCTTCTAGCCCCACAATGCAATCATAAGTGGTTGGGAGACATTTTACACGTACAACAATACATTTATGACATTTATTACGTGTTTAGAAGAAAATTGAAGAATTCGCTTTACATGGTTTTTAACATTGTTCCAGATAATGTTTGGGGTTCACTTACATGCAGCTTTATAAACCTGAGTTTTGTTAACTATTTTTTTTAATGATCTAAAAAGTTGCTGTTTGTCATCTTTAATATTCCCTCTGTAATAAAACTGATTTTTGTTGATTAATTCTGCAAAGGAGCGATTGTGCATTGTTGTCTTTAGTTCACATCACATTACTGAGCCACTGTATCTTAGTTTTTCATTTAGTTTTTTCCATGGCTGATTCTACCTTAAACAACAGCACAGAGGCACAAAAGAAGTAGCCTGTCTCTGACCCAGTCTGACCAGACTAACCTCAGTCTGTCTCCCACTACACCCATTCATCACTCAAACATGTCTCCAAGATGCTTCAGCTCCTCCACCACTCTGGTTAAGTTTAAACATACCTTCAAGTTGTTTTAAATAATTCATCTTAATACTGATATTTTGTTCACATAGTCCTGAATGCGTGCAAATTCATCATGTAAATGTCATGGATCAATCAGGCAATATGCTGCCCAAGCTAGACTTTCCTTTGGGACCAAACAAAGTATACTGTATTTTATTCAATCCTCTGTTATATAGTTGCTTCTCTAAGGTCATTGTTGACGTCTTTCTGCCTTGGTATTGTGTTAACACACACCTGTATGCTCCTGAGCAACAAATTGACAAAGCTCCTGATTTAAATACAAGATCCCACTTAATGATCAGATGACCAATAAAATAAATCTGGGCTTTTCTCCGCTGACACTTCTAAGTAAAACAATGAAATGAGTCTAATGCTAATGTTGAGGCAACTAAAAATATACCAGACCCTAAAACTGTAACATCAGCTCAGTAACATGTTTATGTTCACCGCTGAGTGTGAAGCAGCTGGGATTAGAGTCAGATCCTTTAAAGCTATAACAGCTGTCAAAAATATGCAATTTTTCAATGTTTTGGATTGTATTTTATTTATTCTTTTAACACAATTTTTACATGAATAAATGGCTGGTTTGGAGGTTAATAGAACTCAAACTAATTAGGGTTTATAAAAAAAAACACATCTAAGTAAGTAAAACAATGAAATATGTCTAATAACATTGAGGCAGCTAAAAAAATTATACAATACCCTAAAACTGTCCCATCGGCTCAGTAACATGTTGAAGTGCCTGCAGCATCAGACACTGTGTATGTGTCAATGTATTGTCATGAGGTTGTTAAAAAAAAGCTCTCTTGTTAAAGTGTACCCTGTGAAAACAAAATACATAACAATTATCTTCATTTTCGTAGGCTTAAAATTTATTTAGTGTTTGATAATAGGTCTGTGAAGAATTGATAGTAACATTCATAAAAAAAATTTCAATTAAAATTCTAAGAGAAGTTAAGACTATTTCACCCAGAAAGAACTCTGGTTAGCTACCTTTTTTTAAACTATGGAAACAATTTTGACCCTGCCTCTAAAAGGAATCTGATTTGGGAATGGTTAGAAACTGGACATTGAAACGAAAGAATTGGAATTGGAATTGTTCAAATTCGAACGATGCCCAACCCTAATCAATATATAGATTAGTCAGCAGCAACTGGTGCTGTCTTACTTCTAATTTATATAGAAACAGTAATGGTGGATTTTGCTTTGAAGCTAAATAAGATTAAATTTGTTGTGTGTTGCTCATCTGAGATTGGATCGTCAGAAGTCTCAATGGAAACAAAAAAAGTTACGTTTTAAGAAAATTTAATTTGTCAAAGATCTAAGCTGACAAATGGGATTAGCTGTTTGTCATTGTTATCTTTCAGTGGTATTGCATTCAGATGATCATATCGATCTGATTATTTGTGTCTCTGTCAGGTTTTAATGTTATCTACCTTCCATATGCTGATGACATACGGACACTGGATCCTCCTCGATGTCCTCCAGCCTCACAGATGCAAGTGGACAAGATGAAGGAGATTGTATACAAGCTTCGCTTCAAATACAAGTAGAAGAACTTAAAAGATGTTTCTGTAGAAAATTGAGATGTTGAGCAAATGTCTAATGTGAAAAGGATAAAATGTAGTTTCACTTTTAGTATGAAAACATATACGTAGAAATCAGAAAAGAAAAGATGGTGACAACATTCAGTTCAGTTGATTTATATATTTACAACAAAAGTCACCTCAGGGCACTGTACAAATCATTCACATATATTATAAAATGTCAATTAGTAAAAGTTGTTAGTGTAATCTATGGAAACCAGCAGAATGATTGAATCATCACTTCTTCACAATCTCATTGTCACATTGTTGACAGTGGGAAGGAAAACAAGCCCTTTTAACAGGAAGAAACCTCCAACACAACCAGGCTCAGGACAAACAGCCATATGCATCGAAAACTTGGGGTCAGAGAGGACAGAAAAGAGACACAAACAGTGAATGACTAGTCCAGGTGTAATTTCTCTGGGAACAAATGGTAAACGGCTTGTACTTATATAGCGCTTTATCATGTCCCTTCGGACTCCAAAGCGCTTTACACTACAGTCATCCACCCATTCACACACACATTCATACACTAGTGGCGGTAAGCTACCTTGTAGCCACAGCTGCCCTGGGGCTCACTGGCACCACCAGCAAGCAAGGCGGGTAAAGTGTCTTGCCCAAGGACACAACGCTTGAGACGGATGGGACGGGAGATCGAACCAGCAAGTTAGGAAAATATAAAACAATAAGATCTTTAATATAAGGTGGAGCTTGGTTGTTGAGAGGTTTGTATGTTAGAAGTAAGGTTTTAAATTCTATTGTGAATTTGACAGGGACAGGGAGCCAATGAAGAGGAGCTAAAACTGGAGAAATATAACCTGTAATTAGAACTCTAGCAGCAGCATTTTTGGATCAACTACAATTTTTTCAAGAGGCTTTTGAGATTCACATACAGTACAGTATAAATTCATTTGTTTTGTTTCTGTTTTGTTTATTGTAATGCAGGAGTGATGCTTTTGAGAACCCAGTTCTCCAGCAGCATTACAGGAACCTAGAGGCCTTGGCTCTGGACATGATGGCTCCAGAAGACATTGAGGATCTTATTAGTAAGATAAAAACAAATTTTGTTACCTTTCTTGCCTCCTGCAGTCTGCGTTCATAACTTCAGTTCACGCGTACTTGTTCTTTTCTCTTCCTTACTTTGTCTCAGTGCCAAAGGTTGACCAAATTGACCACCGTCTGGGTCCTTTGGTCCAAGAGTTTAAAGACATGGTCTACCCTGCTGATTATAACCCAGAGACCAAACCGGCTCCTAAACGCAAAATAGGTGAGGTTCTGAAGTTTTAGTAGTTCAAGTGTAGTTACTAAATACAACATTCATTCTCTGTATTGACTTACCATGTTTTCCGGACCATAAGGCACAGTATCGATGAATGGATCTATTTTCAGTTTTTTATATATATATATATATATAGGCGCACCGGATTATAAAGCCTGATATCAATGAATGGTTCTATTTTCATACATAAAGCGCTTCCCATTATAAAGGCACATTAAGCGAAACAAAATGGTCATTTAAATCAAACTTTATTTAACTACCGTATTTTCTGGATTATGAGGCGCAGGTAAAAATCTTTTTTTTGTGTGTGTCAAAAATCGGCACTGCGCCTTATACTCTGGTGCGCCTTCAATTTTGATCGTGCTTACTGACAGATTTTATGTGGTACATGACGTTTAAAAATCAATGCGGTGAAAAATGTTTTTGTATGAGTTTTGAAAACTACAAAGTCACACCACCACTTGATGGTGTTCTGGACCATTACGGCCACCGTAGTCGGGGGGAGGAAGGGGGCTCGTGGAGTAATGAGTTTTGACGTTCCAGTATTATTATCGCGTGTAATAAAATCTTAAAATGGTGCCCGTTAAGAGACATGCTTATGGACTGGATTTCAAACTCAAGCCTATCAGTCACGCAGTAGAACATGAGAATAAAGCAGCTGCAAGCAAATTCACCAAGACAGGAAGGCAACGCAGGGCGAGTTACGCCACTATCTGCCAACGGATCGTGGATGCCTGTGCTCAGGTACCGGTCTCAAGTGTTGTCCGAGCTTTCACAAAAGCTGGAAAAATCATGGAACAGTTAAATAACAGCAACAAGACCGACTCGGATGATGAGGGTAGGATCCGGGCACGCTTGATGCCAAAATGGCCCAGCTGTTTAACTCGGACACTGTTTTGTATTTTATGTGTTACAACTGAACAGTGTTGAGAGTTATTGTTTTGGTTTTGAAGTTATTTTATTACACGCCATAATACCAGAACGTCGAAGCTCATATTACTCCACGAGCCCCCTTCCTCTCCCCCGACTACGGTGGCCGTAATGCTCCAAAAAGCAATCAAGCGTGGTTAGCTAACCCCCTGATGGAGCTGAAAGGTTGGAGGATCTGTCCATAAGACCACTACGAGC
The DNA here is from genome assembly GCA_034783495.1 of Millerichthys robustus. NCBI lineage: Eukaryota > Metazoa > Chordata > Actinopteri > Cyprinodontiformes > Rivulidae > Millerichthys > Millerichthys robustus. Next base: position 23,894,724 of record JAVKLF010000063.1, on the reverse strand, counting down.
TGCACAGACCTGAGCCGCAGTGAAGAGTGGCAGGAAAAAAACATTGATTATAGACAAAAGCTGAACTGTTTGGAAATTCTTCATCAAATGTGGAAGAAGGTGCTGGGTCAGATAAGACTGACAGTCAAGGTCAACACCATGTCTGAGAACACCATCCCTACAGTGAAATATGGTGGTGGCAGCATCATGCTGTGGGAATAAACTGGTCAGAGTTAAAAGAAAGAAAAAGATGCTGCAGCAGTTTGGTCATGTGAATGGCCACAAATTCCAGGTTAGATGGATCAAAATCATAGAAATGGGCCTAAAGAGACCTGATGGTGGAACTGCTGCAGAATGTGGATCTGCAGGGTCTGAATACAGACAGAAACATTTTTCTCTTTTGTATTATTTTAGAATGATTTTAAAACAAACAAAAACGGGTTGGGGATGAGGTTCTGACTCAAGTGGAGGAGTTTAAGTATCTTGGGGTCTTGTTTACGAGTGAGGGAAGAATGGAGCGTGAGATTGACAGACGGATCGGTGCAGCGTCTGCAGTTTTGCGGACTCTGTACCGGTCTGTTGTAGTGAAGAGGGAGTTGAGCTGTAAGGCGAAGCTCTCTGTTTACCGGTCGGTCTACGTTCCTACCCTCACCTATGGCCACGAACTCTGGGCAGTGACCGAAAAGACGAGCTTGCGGATACAGGTGGTCGAAATGAGTTTTCTTCGCAGGGTGGCTGGACTCTCCCTTAGAGAGAGGGTGAGAAGCTCAGCTATCCGGAAGTGGCTCAGAGTAGAGCCGCTGCTCCTCCATATCGAGAGGAGCCAGTTGAGGTGGTTCGGGCATCTTTTAAGGATGCCTCCTGGACGCCTCCCTAGGGAGGTGCTCCAGGCATGTCCAACTGGGAGGAGTCCCCGTGGAAGACCCAGGACACGCTGGAGAGACTATGTCTCTCGGCTGGCCTGGGAACGCCTTGGAATCCTCCCAGAGGAGCTGGAAGAGGTGGCTGGGAAAAGAGAGGTCTGGGCCTCCCTGTTCAAGCTGCTGCCACTGCAACCCGACTCAGATTTAGCTGGAGATAATGGATGGATGGATTTAAAACAAGTTTTTTTCTTTTTGTTACATACATTTAAGTTCTTTGTGCAGGTCTGTTAAGTCACAATTGAGCATAAAATTCTTTTTGATTTTAACAAGTTAAGCAACAAGAATACAGAGAAAACTTTTGCAAGTCACATCACTAATCTATCTGTTGTGTCCACACAGCTGATGTTGAAGGTGGTACTGAGAAAAAACCCAAAGTGGAGCTGACAGAAACTGAACTGAGAGTCCACGTGCAGAACAGCACTCTGGGAAAGCTGACAGTTCCTGTGCTGAAGGAGGCCTGTAAGCAGTTTGGAATTCGGACCACTGGAACAAAAAAGCAGGAGCTTATTGATGCTTTGACTGAAAAGTTGGGTTCATAAGAACTCAAGTTTTCGACTTTTTGTTGCTATTTACAGACCAAGGTCTGGTGGATTCTGTTGGTCTGCAGGACAAGATGTCCATGTATCATTGAGGTCTATGATGAGCTGGGTTCAGATTGTGTTCATTTCACTTTGCACACATAATGTTTAATTTAAAAAATAATGTAATTGTCACAGTTGTGGATTTTTATTCTACAAAACTGTAATGAAATGACCATTTAAAACAACTGTTGGAGACATGTTTGGAAAAGTTGGTAACATGTTCTTATATTGATTTTGAAATAAAATGTTGTTATAAGCATGGATCTGATTAGTCTTTTTAAAGTGCTTCATAGAACACTTAAAGTAGCATTTCCAGTTCTGCTTGTAGCTGGAAGAAAGGTGTGTCGTTCCGTACAAAAACATGGGCGTTACCTGCATACCTTTGTGTCGCTACAATAAAACCAAACTGAGACAGGAAGAAAACTTTGACCATGTGGGCTCCATGTCAATACTGGAGAAAATGAAACTGCAGGGAGAGAAACAAACATTTTGCTGACCGTAAGGGCTAAAGTACACTTCAGATTTTTTCCTGCATGTTTTTTTTTCTTGTTTCACTTGCTCTGATTGGATGTACTAAGAACTTTTTAGAAGGTTGATCAATTCCTCCTACTTTTTTTTTTTTTGACAAATGGATTCATCAACGATACATTACGCCTGAAGAAGATTCAGAGAAGCATGTTGGTTTGAATTTTTTTAAAGTTCTGAGTAGAAGTGTGGCCTGTTTATTATTGTAACACAGGTTGACACTTTACTGCTGAGAAATGGAGTATCAGTGTGAAAAGAATGCAGAAGATGCTGCTGCAGGTGAGGAAAACAACTTTTAAAAAGATCTGGCACTGTATTTAAAAGATACTCGTATTTTGTAGTGTCTGCTTTACAATATTTTAAGTATCATCACCCACAACTAAAGGCAACAATGTTTTTCCCCAGTGTCTGTGTGTGATTGTTTGCAGTGTTAACAAAATATCTAATGACTTACAGGACTCATTACATTTTGGAGTCAACTCAAGGTGTTCTCCAAAGCTAATCCATATTAACTCTAACTCAGCTAGTTTTACAAACATGAAGCTAAAATTGTTTTTTTTGCTGAGCATCATTCATAACACATACTCAAATGCCACACATTATGCAATTATTTTTGCTTAAAAATTACCTAAAGAATTCTTTTGTATCAACTGACTGTTAGGAAAATAAATTATGTATCACTGGACAAATTCTAGCAAAACATTCAGATGTACACTGATATTTGGATATACATTCTCAATTCATTTAACTTTTGGGCTAAGCCCCATTCAAGATGGCTGCCAGAGCTCATCAACATTGGTCAACACAAAAATGGCAGTAACCCAGTCAGTGTTACAGATATTAAGCTAAAGTTTGGTGTGTTAGTCGCTGAGAATCCTCTTTAGCACATACTTAAAGCAGTAACATATAAAATATTCAATGTTGAAGATACATTCAAGTTTGACCCAAACAGCCATAACTCTGTCTCCGCATCATAGAATGATTTTAGTCTTAAACTCTGGTATAAAAGGCAATGGGTAGTATGCATTTCTTGTACAAAACATCAGATCATTTTATACAGTTTAAATTTGCTGTCAGAATATGCTGAAGTGCCAGGTGAATCATGATGTTACAACCATACGGCACATTTACAAAAAGTCTGTTTAATGTTTGAGTTAAAGGTCAAATCCATGATTGTTTTCCTGTCTGTTCCTTTTTCTTCAGGTTGGTGGATGAGTGGCAGTAATGTGCAGATGGGAGCGTTTGCTGTGGTGGGATATCTTCTCTACAGATTCTCACAGAGTCAGTCACACAACACAAGTTCAGTTTTTGTGTAGTTCAATCCACACAAAGAGACTAAGAAATACACAATGTTTTAATAAAGTGCACACTGACTCCTTATTCCCCAAAACACTCATATTTTTGACATATTCATGACCACACACCCATTTACACATTTAGAACCACTCAACAACTTTCTTTTAAATTCTGTCTCTCCACTTTTTGAAATACATGAACAACAGGATTCTAAAAAAATATTTTAAAAAGGGTTTTCATTTTAAAAATCTTTCTGATAATTTCATTTAAACCTAATCTAAACAAAGTAATAAATTTAGGTATTTATTAAAAGAAATTTTTACTTTTTTATTGATTCAACAAAACGTTTAATACGTTTTGAATGACTAAACTAATGAAAACAATAGATTTGAAATGAAATCTCAAATAGCCTAAAAGTCTTTATTTTATTTACAGTCATATGATTCTTTAATGAATAAGATAATACAACTTTAGAAGTTCAGCTCTCACTGTATTTACATTACTGAATTATTGTTTGTACATTTCCTTTGGTCTGATTTCTTTTCAGCTCTGCCAGCTCTGATCCGGTGGCCGATTCGTCTCTTCTGCTCCATAACTGGTGAGTTTGTTCAACTGGATGCCACCTGTTAGCCCTGCTGACATCAACATGTCAATAAGAAGTACTTGCTGTAGTATTAAAATAAATCAGATAATGTGTTTTGTTGTTTCTACCTCAGGTCTGTCAGCTCTTTGGGGCTGGGTGAGTCGCCTCGTGGGAACTCTCCTTGGTATGAATTATTCCCCTCAAAAAATCTATCAAGTCCAAAGACAGGCTGACCAGGAATGAGCAACCAGTTTTAAATATTCTAAACCTATTAAAATGGGTGTGTTCAAAGAATTACCGGTAATAGAATTTTTCAATGGTCACAGCAGTTTGTTTTTCCTTCCTTTGTTACACTGGCACCTCATAATGTTGCATTCTAACTGGTTTAGCAGTTGTGGTGGTGTTTTCAATGCAGCATCTACCATTCACACACTCTCCTGGGGGAAAAAATAGAAAGCAAACAGCTCGGAGAGTCCCGGCTTCTGTTTCTGTCATCATAGCTTATTTCAAAAAGATTTTAAAGTGGAAACTATGGTAACGAGAGAGCTCAGATTTACTTCCTGAAAATATGCATCCCCCTCCACGCTGGTCCAGTCTTTAAGTAGCATGGCAGATCAAACCAAGACGCTATATTTGAATGTCAGGAGTTTATGTTGTTGTCATTTATTAGCTTTTTAAAAAGTATGATAATACCAGAGTATTATCAAAGCGGTCTTTGTGCATTCAGACTGATTCTTCTTATCACATGGGATCACTGCATCTATCACCACTGCCTTTTTCTGTTGCTTCTCGACCACCACAGTGTCCACTTGGTTAGCCACCACCTGTTTGTCTGTCTGGATCTGGAATGTCCCACATTATCGTACCCTTGTCCTTCCACGCCACCTTTAGCAGTCCTCTCTAGCCACTGGAGGGATTTGTTGTTATCAGCCATTTTCTCAAGCTGCCAGTTTTACAAGCCATCCAGAGGCATACTGTTCCATGATGGCTCTTCTTGTTCCTTCCACATTGGGCTTCTGCTGCTGCTTGAGACATTCTCTCATCATTCATCATTGTAAAACTGTGTAAATTTGCTGTCCCATCAAAAGAAATCAAGACACAGCCATTCACCATCTTAACCCATTTCTTCCTTTCAGGGTCAGGGGGTGTCACTAGTGCCCATATCCAGCAGTCACTGCAAGGGGTGAGGTACACCCTGGACAGGCCTACACAGGGCCACATTGAGAGAAATGAGACAAACAACCATTCACTCTCTCACTCACACCTAAAAACAATTTAGAGTTGCCAATTATTATTCATGTTTTTGGTCTGTGTAAGGAAACCACAGTGCCCAGGGATAACCTACTCATGCACAGAGAGAAAATGCAAACTCTACCCTGAAAGGTCCCTGGCCAGAATTTGATCCAACAACCTTCTTGCTGGGAGGCAACAGCTCTGAGCCACCACGCCGCCCTCAACACAGCCATTGTCGCTGGCAACAAACATAAGTACACCCCTAAGTGAAAATGTCCAAACTGTTCCCAGTTAGCCATTTTCCGTTGCTAGCATGATGTGACTTAGTCTTACAAACTGTTAAGAGTGAATGGGGAGCAGTTGTGTTAAATTTGGTGGTATCGCGCTCTCACTCTCATACTTGTCACCGGATGTTCAACTTTGCACCTCATTGCAAAGAATTCTCTGACGATGTAAAAAAAGAATTGTTGTTCTACATAAAGATTGCCACGGTTATAAGAAGATTGAAACTGAGCTGCAGGACGGTGGCCAAACCATACAGCAGTTTAACAGGACAGGTTCCACACAGAAGTTGAGTGCACATGCTCAGCATCAAATTCAAAAGTTGTCTTTTAAAACTAGAAGTATGAGTACTGCCAGCATTGCTGCAAAGCTTGAAAAGGTGGGGGGTCAGCCTGTCATTGCTCAGACCATATGCTGCACACAGCATCAGATTGGCCTGCATGGCTGTCATCCCAGAAGGAAGCCTCTTCAAAATAAGATGCACAAGGAAGCACACAAACAGTTTGCTTAAGACAAGCAGGCTAAGGACATGGATTAGTGGAACCATATCCTGTAGTTTGATGAGAACAAGATAAACTTATTTGGTTAAGATAGAGTCAAGCCAATGCCCAAAAGAATTAAGGCAGTGGTGGAAAATAGTGGTGGCAACACAAAATATTGCCATTTTGGGCATTTTCGCTTCGGGCAGTACTCACTGTTGTTAAAAGTTGTTTAGACATTAATGGCTACAGTTATACAAACCGCAGACTTACATTGTATCAAAGTGTCATATCCTCAGTGTTGTCTCATGAAAAGATATAATAAAATATTTACAAGAATGTGAGGGGTGTACTCACTTTTGTGAGATACTGTGTATGTACAGTATCCTACATATGTGTGTGTTTTGTAAATATACCTGTTTTGTATGCCTTTCATTGTTTTAAACATTTCTCAGAGCAGGTCTCACCATGGTCTACCAAAGAAATTGAGTGCACATGCTCAGCATCAAATTCAAAAGTTGTCTTTTAAAACTAGAAGTATGAGTACTGCCAGCATTGCATTGCTTTAATTTGTATTGACACTTGTTCTATATAAATTTAGCTGTGCACGAGTGTAGGATAAAAGATGGTTGGTAGATGGAATCGGGGGAGCAGGATGGTACAGAATGGGAGTGAGGGTGTAGAAGTGGAATATTTGAAGAAACATTTAATTATTATTAAATTACTGACTATTTTTTTTATATTATTACTGCTTAAAATGCCCATCCTTTACACTAACGTTTTTCCTTGTACTTCAGGAATTCGAAGCCTATTTAAGTGTCTTTCTCGGACTTGGCAGTTTTTAGTCTGTAAGTGCTGCCTGCCTCTCTGTTAAATGTTTCTCTTTTTTTGGATTTTTTTTATATTGAAGTGTAAATAGAATATTGTGACATCTGAACAATAAAGTCTGTAGTTACAATTTAATCCTCCTAATTTATAATCTGTTGCCTTCTCAGCATTTTCCTTCAAGCTAAAGTGGATGCTACCAATCATCAGAGTCATCACAGGTCATTTCACTGTTTGTTTTTCCAAAATACACATACTCTATCCAGAAGCTTTTAAAACTAAATACACTGACAAAAACATAAATCTCCCAGACAGAGTGGTGGAAATTAAACAAACTTCACATGTTAAAAGGCCATATGACTGTACTGTACAGTGATTATATTATCAGATCAGATGAATAACGGAGTTGGCAGTGGGACAAACAACACTGCTGGTCTCAGGTCAGCTGAGTGTACATACACAGAGGCTATAATTCAGTAATAATAATAATCTCCTTGAATTGTCACCTTATCGTGGTGGAGGAGTTTGTGTGCCTGAATGATCCTAGTCGCTATGCTTTTGTGGGCATTGTCCCCGGGTAGTGTCTCCCAAGGCAGATTGGTCCTAGGTGACAGGCCAGACAAAGAAGAAATCTATAGATTTGTATGAACAGAAAAAAAATCAAGGAACTCCGTGTCCCTTGCCCGGACATGGGTTACCGGGGCCCCACCCTAGAGCCAGGCCTGGGGGAGGGGCTTGTCGGCGAGCGCCTGGTGACCGGGTTTCTACCCATGGGGCGCGGTCGGGCTCAGCAAGAATGAGCTACATGGGTTTGCTTTCCCGTGGACCCACCACCTGCTGGAGGGGCCATATGAGTCGGGTGCATGATGCCATGGGCAGTAGCCAAAGGCGGGGACCTTGGCGCTCTGACCCTGGTTTACTAAAGCTGTCTCTAAGGACATGGAATGTGACTTCTCTGGTGGGGAAGGAGCATGAGCCTGTGCATGAGGTTGAGAGGTACCAACTAGATATAGTTGGGCTCACCTCAACGCATGGCTTGGGTTCTGGAACCAATCTCCTCGAGAGGGGCAGGAGCTGGTGTGGGTCTACTTTTGGCCCCCCGACTTGGTGCTTGTGTGTTGGAGTTTTCCTCAGTAGATGAGAGGGTAGCTTCCCTGTGCATTTGGGAGGGGGGATGGGCTCTGATGGTTGTTTGTGCCTACACATCGAATAACTGTTCAGAGTACCCAGCCTTCTTGGAGTCTTTAGTGGGGGTGCTGGAAGGTGCTCCAGCTGGGGACTCCTTTATTC
>JAVKLF010000063.1:23849327-23860905 GCA_034783495.1 Millerichthys robustus | reverse complement strand
AGTTAAAATCATCAGAAAACTGGACTTCATAACTATTTTAAAGATGTCTGTTCAAAAGCTATAAAGTATTTATGGATGCATTTTACCACATTTGCTTGGTATTATGATCTTTTATTTATGAGTGTTTGGCTCTTACAAGTTCATACATTCTCACAGCACTACTGTTAAAAAAAGTCAGATAATACAGTAATTGTCCCGAAATGTTCCACAGAACCGCATGTCAAAATGTCTCTTTAAAGTATTTCAGCTGGCGTGATTTTCAACACAGGCTAGAACGTGAACAAGAAGCTTGTTGCAGGGAAAATAATTGATTTGAACAAATTTTGTTTTGTTTTTGTAAATCGTGGTTTTAAAATAACATTCAGAAAAAGGAATAAGCCTACATTTGTAAACTTTGACCATTCTTATTTATTTTCTGAAGTATAAATCTGTAGAAGTCATTAACAGAACAGACGGGTATATTAGATGTGGTCCTTCTGATGCTGAAAGGCTTAACATTTGCACTTTAAAGGAGAAATGGACAATATGCACCTTGTTACTTTGTAAAACGTTCAAGAGAACCAAAACCTCCACAGAGGAGGTGAGTTGGTGGAAACACAACAGGCTGGTTGTACAGAATTTGGACCACAGAGAGTTGGGCCGAGGCGTCTGACCCACTCTAACGTGCAGCGCTGCGTCTGGAACCAGAATCTTCTTCCTGTACAACACGTGGCTGAGATTCAGAATCCTCTGAAAGTCGATCTGATCTGCCTGCATGCCTTCCCTCCTCTGGTCAGAGACACCCAGCTCTTCATCTCATCACAAAAAGTAAAGACAGTAAAGACTGAATTCTGTAGCAAACTAAACTTGATAACAGGGCGTTTGATGGATTTAATCTGTATTTTGTTTAGAATTGGAGAGGATAACAGAGTCTGAAAACCAGCTGCCACTACAACTATCTAATTGAAGACCTAGTATTCCTTGAAGAATGCATATCGCCTGTGGCCTGATGTGCCAGAGTTTTAAGCTACAACCATCTTATGTTGAGAAATGACAGCGATGTAGCTGTTTTGATCAAACCTTGAAAACAACGTTATGTGTGAGTGGTATTAGGAGATGTGGTGCTCAGAGTGCATGTTGTCAACTACCCTCAGCTACTACCAGATCAAACTAACTCCATATCTGTAAAACTGACAGCCACTGTCAAGTTTCATGAGGTCGGTTGGCTGTGGCAGCCATCTTAAATTTGGTTGAGTCCAATCAGATGTAGCGTTTGTTCAAACCCGTCCAATGGGTCATGGAATACTTTGCAATGCTATTAAAGGTATAACAAGATGTCACACGCATAGTGTGTGTTGTGAATGACTCACAGCTACTACCTGGCCAAACCTTTGTTCATTAGCTGTAAAACCGACTGAGTTGTGCTGCCTAACATATCAGGCAGAAATCAGATGGGCGAGATGCCAAACAGACGAGTTTGTGGCAAAAGATTCCATCTTCAAAATATTTTTTTATATCCCGTCTCATGAAATAAGTATCTCTTTACACCCCGACAAAATGTAAATCCAGTGAATACTTTCTGAATGTTTAATTAAAATCCATCCGTAGGCTCAGGAGATATTTTGCTAACAGACACACAAGGTTGACTGGTGAAGTTTTAACCAAAGATTTCCTGGGATGAAATAAACCTGATGCTTTGTTCAGACACTGCTCGCGTCTCGCTTTGGGAATGCAGGAGGTGATTTCTCCTGGTGGTCCGCATGCTGTTTTTGTCCCACTAATGATGATAGAGCTAAAACCACCTGTAGAGACAGTGAAGCTGCAGGGAATGGAAGTGCCTGATGTTGCATCATTTGTGTTGTTTTCTTTTTGCACACTCCCACCATGACTGGAATGGGTTTTACCCCGTGTATTCATCACGCAGGTGCAGGATCGTTTTTATATTGAAATGGGCAGAAGGACAAGAGACAACGAGCAGCCTGGCCTTCATGGTTCCTCATATTGTGCAGAACCCGGCACATTATTGTGACGTAACCCTGCTCATTAACCCCTCCAGTCTATCAAGTGTTGTTATTCTGTAGACTGTTTTTGTGGTAACACCTGAATAAACGTTACACGTGTTTAATATTTTTGATGTTTACTGTGTTGTTTCGCCACAACACCCTTTAGTTATTCTAAAATATCACCTAAATGTAATTCTTGTTACCTTTTTAATGATGTTTTGTTACCACAATCCTACTGAAAATGCTGCTGAAAAACAGGCACATTTGTGGATTCAGAACATAAACATGAACTCCACATGGGCTCTGTAGGTTGAAACCAGAGTGGGTACAAAGTCCACACAAGATGGTCCCAGTATATGTTTTAAATTACACCTGTGTTATGTAAACATAAGAAATATTGTCGTATTTACACAAACAAACCACACTATTTTAAGGTTTGGACTATGTTGATCCCCACAGGACTTACCTTACTGCTGCATGTTAAAATATATTTTGAAGAAAGATCATGTGACATGGTTGTGAGTGGTGAAGTAGGTAGGACTTAAAGCACATCACTAGAGTGCAGGCTCTGGTTCCAAAAATACAACAAGAGAGGTCCTGTAAAACATTTCTTGCTGACGTCAACTCGAAGTGACGAAAGAGGAAGAGAAAACTTGGTCCAGTGTTCTAATAAATGTTTCTGATTCTGATGTGCAAAATGTACAAAAAAATTGCTTTTTATCCAACTGATCAAAATATTTTAATTCACAGACAAACATTTCATCTGAATCAAAGGCTAAATTAAAAAAATGAATCAAGTTTTCTTCAATCAGTTCCAGTTTGTTTGGATTCACAATGTGTCATCTACACCTTCTGGGGTTAAGTTTGCCATTACACAGGGTTTTGGGTTTGGTCCCATGTTGTCTTAATTAAACTGTGCATTTTCATTGTTATGCTGATAATATCCAGCTCTATCTATTTTTCATTTATTTTAGACATCTTAAAAATCAGTGTTTATTTATTAGTGTGTGAAATTGTAAAATGAACATCCCTGAATATTTTATACATCTATATAATTTCTTTAAATGGGGAGGGTGGGGGTGCGCTGCTTGAATGACAAGTGAACTGGGTTATTTTAGTGATTGATTAATCCAGTTTCATAAAGTGAACTAGATTTAAAACTTAAATTGATCAATTACCCTAACAGGTGTGTGTGGTTTGTGGGAGGAAACCTATGGATGCACAGGGAGAATGTGTAAACTCCACACAGAAAGGCCTCAGAGGGGAGGCAAGTTGCTGAGGCAACAGCTCCAAACCACTGCTCAGCAACTTCTTTTAAATTTCAGTAAAAAAGACATTCTTCTTCCTGGTCCTTGAGAATTGGATCTAACTTTGATGAAATTACTGTGACCCACTGTGACAGTGTGATAAACCTTGGAGTCATTTTGGACAGAATTTATCTTAATTTAAATCTGAGGTCTTTCTTATATTGCAATGGTACAGAGGTGAAAGAACACTGTTCTGAAAATCTGTCTCCCAATGTAGACTCTGGTCTGGTCTTTGTCTTATCTACTGTTTTAACCAGGTGTTCACACAGCTGAAAACTTTACCGGTCTGTAACAAGGGGCGATATTTCTCTCATGTTGGCCTCCAGTTATGTTTAGGGCCACATTCAGGATTTTACTGTGGATTTACAAGACATTACTGGTCAGGCCCAGCTGCACATGAACCTTACCTTTCTACAGGTCACTAGTCTCTTCTTTCTCCACTTTTTTGTATGTTTTCGACCATTGCTTAGAGCTAATCTGAAGTAATATTGTGTTTATGCTCATTTGTTGCTACAATAGACATGTTGAACAAAAATTGACACCATTGTTACAAAAAAAGCAAGTTATTTTTCCAATGGTACAAACATACTTTTATTGTACAATTAATTTATTGGCAAAAAACAATCAGACCACCAAAATAACTTTAAAAAAAATTTTGAAAATGAAGCAACAGTTATTTTTGCTTTTTCTGAACAAGCACCAAAATCAAAAAAAGAAGAAAAAAAGTGGTCAGAGATTCCATATGAATAGTAAATATTTAAATATTCTTACTTCCAGTCTGTTTAGCAAATAAAAAAGGTTTTGTTCAGTTGCCATCAGTTTGTACAGTGATTCAATATGTTTACAACTATGTTCATGTACATAAAACATTTCATGTAAAGGATGGTGGGATGAACTGTCTGCATCACCACAGCATCTTTCATATAAAACAAAAACATTTTATCTAATTATTCCTGTAGCTTCAAGTTTTATTTTCAAAAAATAAAATTAAATAATATATCTATTTATAAAAGACAGTTTATCCTTTTTTTCTTATAAAATAAGTCTCAAGATATATTGCAACCTGGTTTTGATGTGTTCTCTCCCAGACACCCAGCCAGTTTACTTGGGAAAAAAAAAAATAAAAAAATAAACGGTGAACGTGTGAATTTAGGCTTCAGTTGTCTCCACGAAAAGCTAAATAACCAAATCTTCTGTGTCACATTTGTTTTGGCTCCATTATGTGCAGTGTTTTGAGTCTAAATTTTGAGACTTAAGGTGGCTGATTTGCTTCAAATCTCCCTTCTCCTTTAAAACCTCATCAAAAATACAACGGAAAAAGGCTTGTTGGTGCTTGTGACCGACTACACCCCCCTATACTGTACATCTAAAAACAAAACCCCAAATCTCAATACTGTACAGCAGTTCTGAAGCACTTCTGTAGTTTTGCTTTACACAGACGGCACAAGTTCAATCCAAAGAGGGGAAATATCATAAAGTATGTACACATTTTAAAAATTTTCTTTACAAACAACAGTATCTAAGGTTCCTAATTTGTACAGTACAAACATTAAATTAACCTCAGTAGCTGAGAGGCAGTAATGGAGAACAAAACGGAACAAAAAAAACATTTGGGTCAAGAGGACAGGCAGAAAGTTTAATTTTTTACTGCACTACATGTCCTCTTCCTTAAACAGAGCTGGAAAACACGTAGAACCTTTTTCACACGACCCATAGATCGTGTGTCTTACAGTTTATCCCTTTACAGTTTTTAGTGGTTTGGGGCAGTTTGAGAGGGAAAAAAATGCACATTTTCCACAAGAAAATGACAAGTAAAAAAAAAAGACCCCCAGAATCCACTGTTCAGGTTTAACTCAACCTTTTAAACACAAACACACACACACACAAAATCATTTTCAACTGCAACTATTCAAAGACTCCCACCCTCCCTTTAAATCAAACTAAATTAAATACAGTCTTAAAAATGTTCATCTGTGTGAAAACTGTTCATCTGTAACGGAAGATGTGTTGATGCTTGTTTTAGGATTCATTCAGGAAACAAAAAACATACGGAGCAAAAAAGATACAATGACGGGGAAAAAAACGTGTAAAAATATAAAGGTACATTGTGTCAACTCACTTGAATTTTAGCCACATTTTAAATCCTAAAAATCTTTATTAAAAAGGCAAAATTCTGTCCTCAAAAATATTCTTGTATATTTAAGGAAGAAATATCTCCACGGGAAAACACTGCCCTTCTGCCTTTTTGTACACAATTGGCAAAAATATATATAAGTATATATTAACAGCAATAACTTACCATTGTTTTAATTTATTCATTTATTGACTTCTAAGATTATTAAGGTAACTCTCCCACAGGAAGGAAGCTTCAGTTCTGTACATCACAAAAAAGTTTAAATAAAAATAAAAAAACTTCTAAAAAGTCATCTTTCTGTCCTTCTGGGACAATAGAACAGAACATGGGAGTCAAGGTCTGTCCCCAGCTTCTGCTGGTTATTCGTCCCCCAACAAGTCTGACTGGCCCCCCTGACCTCCGTGGATCCCTGTCATCCCACTCAGGTGGGACATGATAGAGTTTTGGTCAGAGCTGAATGGACCAGGGTCTACAAACGTAGCTGCTTGCTGCTGGACTGGTGGGGGCTGAGGGGGGGCCATAGTGGGGTGGTGCTGACCCAGGTGGCCTGGGTGTGGCGAGCCAGTCTGGGTTTGTGGAGATATGCGATGAGGGGAGGGCTGGGGCTGCATGCGTGGGGAAGGGCTGGAGTGCGGGGGCTGCGACTGTGGCCTTGGGGAGGGCTGGGGCGACCTGCCCAATGACCCCCCTGGACCCAGTCCTCCTTGTCCTTGGAAGTGGGGGGACTGAGCCATCTGCTGTTGGGGACTCATAGGACTGCTATGCTGAGCGGGAGACCCCCCACCAAGGTGCTGCTGCTGTAGGAGCCTTTGCTGGATGTTCTGGTGAACCATACCTGGAGATGGCTGTGGCAGGGAGGGGGCACCACCAACTCCACCTTGCTGTTGAACAGATCCAGGTCCACCTTGTCCAGGCTGAGGCTGGGGTCCGCCAGCACCTCCTCCTCCTACGTCCGGTCCTTGATGACCACCCATTGGATGTGGGAATCTTTGCTGGTGTGCTGCAGCTACTTGCTGCATGGAGTTAGAAAACCCTTGCTGCTGGCCCAGCTGTCCTGCCACCCCCTGTGGTCCTCCTTGCTGCTGTTGCGCTCCTCCTGCAGGCTGAGAGGGGGGCGGTATCCCTGGCTGTCCTTGGCCTGGCTGCATGAAGCTCTGCTGTCCCTGCTGCTGTTGGAACTGCCCGTGACCCCCCACCTGCTGCCCTCTCAGAAACAGGTCACGGAGCTGTGAATTCATCTTGCTCAGATTGCTCTGTTGCCCCACCTGCATTGCGCCCTGTTGCTGTTGCTGCAACACAGCCATTTGCTGTTGCTGTAGATTCCCCGGCAACATGGGCCGTTGTTGTTGCTGCTGCAACTGCTGAAGCTGAGCCATGGTAGGTATGTTTCCTCCCCCTCCTCCCCCCTGACCAAGATTCATCCCCGGCTGACCCACCTGGTTTACGTTAACCTGCTGTTGTCCATCGAGATTTGTGTGCTGATTGGCTCCAGGTCCTCCCATGCCAGGTAACCCTCCAGACGCTCCTGGAAACCTTACACCTCCGGGTCCTGCAGGTGGTGATGGTCCTCCAGGACCCCCTTGATATCTGGCGGCTCTCTGTCGGATGAAAGCAGCCATGAGGGTTGGGTTTGAGCGGAGAATGCTCAGGACTTGTTGCTGTTGTATAGGTGAGCTTGGCGAGCGCAGAGTCCGCAAGAGTTCATGTAACGCCCCTTGGGGTAAATTTCCTGGTCCAGCTGTTCCTGGAATTGAAGCAGCAGCCCCTGTTGCTGCTCCTGTTACACCCATTACTTGCATTAACCCACGGGGTCCTGGCAGAGCCTGTTGAGGATTCATTGGTTGCTGTTGTTGGGCAACTCCTGGCTGCTGCTGTGGGGCCATGGGGCCCATCAAACCTGTCCTTTGCTGTGGGTTCATGGTTGGCCCTCCGGCACCCCACTGCTGGTTTGTTGGCTGCAGCGGACCCCCACTAACCTGCTGAAGCTGTTGCTGAACCTGAGGGGGCAGCTGGGACTGAGGGCCACCCTGCAGCATCCCAGGCAGCATTCCTTGTTGCTGAGAATCCAAAAGAGTCCTTCCAACACCCTGAGCCTGGGGTGGCATGCCCTGGGACCCAATGTGGTGCAGTCCCATCTGGGGTTGGCTGTTCTGATGGTGAGAATGTGGGGGTATCATGCTCCCCTGTCCCATGCAGCGCCTCTGTGCTTGAGTCTCTGCCAAGCGTTGGATCTGTAGGGCAGTCTCCACAGCCGCTGGAGGGGGGCCTTGCTGCTGGCCTGGTGCAGACATGGGCCCCTGTCCCTGGTTAGGTTGTTGTTGCTGCTGCTGCGGTGGGGTGGCTGGACCCAATCCAGGTTTTCCCAGTGACTGGTAAGGAGGAGATGCTCCAGGTGGTCTATGATTGTAAGGAGGCAAACCACCAGGAAGTTGCTGGAGCTGCTGGACATTAGGAGCCTGCTGCTGGAGGGGGGGCACCATCTGCTGCTGAGGAGAACCCATCATCCCACCTCCAGCCACAGACTGATGGAGATGATGTTGTGGGGGAATAGAACCAGTTTGCTGCTGAACTTGTTGCTGCTGGCCTGGAGTCCCCATCCCACCCATCCCCACTCCCTGCAGCTGGGAAAGTGCTGGCATGTTACCCTGGGTAGGTGTCTGTGGGGTGGGGGGTTGCGTACCAGCAGAGGTGGGGGTAGCTGGACCGGTCGCTCCATTGTTGCCTCCTGGGGACGGCAGGCCATTACCCCCGGGTGGTCCTCCTGGAGCAGGCTGACCTACTCTCTGCATGCTGGCCATCCGCCTCCGGAGCATCTGGGCCTGCTGCAGCCTGTGTTGCAGCTGCTGCTGCCGCAGCTTATGTTTGATATTCAGGCAGAACGGGACAGGACACTTGTTCTCCTGACAGTGCTTAGCGTGGTAGCAGCACAGTGCAATGAGCTGCTTGCATATGGGGCAGCCACCGTTGGTTTTCCTCTTGCAGCCTTTCGTATGTTGAACAACACGTTTCATTTTCTGGCAGGACGGCAGGGAGCAGTTCGCATTTCGACACTGGCAGGCGTGGACGAGAGACTGGATGCAGCGCTGGATGCTGAGGCGGCGTGAATCCCCTGGGCTCTGAGTGGTCGCAGCAGCCTGGTTGCTACTTTCATCATCCAAACCAAGGCCAAGCTTCTCCATCTTGTGCACGTGACCTTTAGTGTTGTAGCATGTGATGCAGAGGTCGTAATCCTGGAGTTGATGACAGAAAAAACACAATAAGATGATGAAGATTTTAAAGTACAACCTAGATTTTTATTTACAACTCGCAGAAAAGACAAACTTACCTCACAAACAGTACAGTGGAAGCGAGTCTCCACATGGTGTTTGCACTCATTGCAAGTGTAAACAAAACGATCTTGACTTTGGTTATGCAGCTCTACCAGCATGCACGTGGAGCTCCACTTAGCTCTCCTCAGCGAACTGAACTCCAGGTGTTTGTCTCGGGCTAGTGTGAGGAAAGCATCACGACCATCCATAAGGTCACATGCCATCAGGGGATCTGGGTCTGCAATAGGGGGCAAGGCATTTGCCATGGGGCCAGCTATCAGCCGGATCACAAAGAATACCTAGATAAGGATAAAGAAAGAATATTTACCAGATTTAGCATTTTACGTTTCATAAAATATTGTGCATGGGCAAATGAGTAGACTGAGTCATCGTCCGGCTTAAATAGATGGTACCTTGGAAAAACTCAACAGCATTTTTTGCCCACTTCCCTCCTACCTCTTTGTGTTTTTCCATTGTAGCATAAAGTTTTTGTGAAAGATCGTTGGACACATTGGGCATCCCAGGCTTCTTCTTATTAGATCGGCTCAAGCTGCTTTTGTTCTTGCTTGTCTTTTTGTTGTTCTTCTTCTTCGCATTTTTGCTGTCACCTTTTGTGTCCTACAGATAAAGCAGAAAATGGCCATTTAATCAACATTTTTGCAACTCTTTACAGAAGTAAAAAGGTGCAGAATCAGGGGTCTGCATTTATGATTCAGTCTTACATCAATGCTCTCATTGGAAGTGCTGTTCTCCTCCCTTTTTCTCTCCTCCTCCTCCTGCTCCAGCTCTTTAATGCTCTCCTCCAGCACATTGGGCCAAAAGTCACCCTCAAAATAAGGTAATTCCTTGGCACTTGTTAAACGATCCTCTGTTGCCTGCTTGAAGATGTCCTTTAGGGGCAAAAAGACCAGAAGTTAGTTTTTGCATAAATCTGACTCATTGTGAGCATAAAATATAAATAAATGAAAACCATGTTTACAAAACGTAAAACTTAAACACAGTTTGTGTTCTGTTTACCTTGTAGTCGTGTACTATCCGCTCTGCCACAGCTTTGTCTAACATCTTCTTGTACCACTCTTGAAGACGTTTGGGCTTTGGAATTTTCTGATCCATAGGGTGGCAGTGGAAGATGTAGTCATCACCCTCACTAGGTGGGCAAGCCCAGATGTGTCCAGTGGTGTAACTAAGAACACAACAGAGGGACAAAAAAGAACCCAAAACAAAAAACTTAACTTTGTTTTTGGTTTGGAGTATATAGATGTTGCTTTCATTCAAACATTTAACAAGTTGCATTGTTTGGTAACAGGACTCACCCCAATTTCTTGACATACTCCAAGTATCCAATGAGGATTTCATGGTAAACTGCTGTTCTCAGACAGCGAGGACGAAAGAAATGTACGCTGTCCAGGTAGGAAATGTAGACTCGTCTGAGACGATAGATTAAGTATGTAATGAGACAAAATATTAGAACGTCAACAAAATACTGGGTTGAAGTGCAGCAATATCAGGTTCTCGTCAACGACGTGACATGATATTGTGTCCATGAGACAAGACCTAATACAGGGTTCACAACAATACAATATCAAATTCAGAAAAGGCGTTAGACAAGACAAGAGGCAATATTGGGTTTGTGAGATAAAATATTGGATTTAAGAGAATTTGACTTGAAATGTGCTAATAACGCACCATCTCATTACACTCTGAAGACAGTGGGTGAGTACATTGCAGCTAAACTTCATTCAAATGTTTCCATTTTTATTTCCTTCTTCCTGTAGATTTTTTGTCACTTGTCAAATAACTCTCGGCCCCGGTCAGTAAGGAGGTTGGGGGGGGTTTAAGGTTTTTCAGGATGAGACCGACGGCAGATTGAGTTGTTTTGATGCCTTTATTTTTACCCTGATGCCCCATCTGGACTCAGACCCCATGACCTTGTTCCATTGCTCCTTAGCAAATTTAAGCTGTTTTGTTCTAAATAGTCTGACAGATGAGTGGTTTTCTTACAGATACATAGCGGTTTAGTCTCAATCAGTTTCCTTTATATTGTGTTGAAATGTTCTTACTTTTGCTAATAAACATAGCTGTGAGTTCTGTTGTCTTTATATGATTCGATTTTACCAAATGTTTAAGTGATTGCCAATCACCAATCAAGATTTTTCTATTAAACATGTTTTTCTGACTGCATTTCTTCTTTAAAGATGATGTTTCCTCACTGTCCTTCCAATTTTTCATAGTGAATTGGACAGTTAACAGGACTTTAGTAGTTTTAAATATTCAGATTTTTTTTCTCTGCTTGATGCCAATAATTTGACCCTTCTGAAACAGATTAACAACTTTTCCCTGACTTTCTTTGTTTAACAAATAAGAAGCTACTCACTGCATCAGTTAAAGTTAAATAACTTGTCAGTTGAAATTTTATCACCAATGCAGTAATTACCCAATCCTTATTCTTAGAAAAAACATTACAAGAGTGTGTAGAGATGTTTGCTAGAATACTCTTTTTAATATGATGGTTTCCTTACCTCTGGTTGGGCTGAGGGCAGTCAGATCCGTACTCCTGAACATGCATACCAAAGAAACAGACGTCAACACCATCAATGTCTTCAAATGCAAACAGAGCTTTTGTTCGGTATGGGAACGATTCTGACATCTCGCCGCTGTCCACAAATCTGGGGATAAAAACATCAGGAAACCTTGAGGTTGACATATGCACCTTTCAGCTAGTAGTGGTTTATGCACATTTTGAAGAAAGATTAAGAAAAAAATTGAAGTGTGTTACGTCCACTGACCACAAGGGGCTCTCTAGTGGGAGAGCCTTTGTTTTTGTGCTTGTTTGCAGGCTGCTGTCAA
>JAVKLF010000063.1:23796062-23806099 GCA_034783495.1 Millerichthys robustus | reverse complement strand
TGTATCTCAATAACAGGTTAACCTTTGGAATTAAATGTGCCCAACAAAGTTACTCATCATATGCCAACACAAAAAGTCAGTCACAAAACATACAGAGAGTGGAATCTTAATATCACATGACACTGCATAATGTTAATATCAACATTTGACCAAACTGCTACAACTTTGTTCAACTCTGTATCTATAAAATTTATTTTGTAGCGTCCACAGGTTTTGATTGGGGCTTCTACCTTGAGAAGGAAACCTCTCTGGCTGCATCTGTTTCCTGTTTTGCACATGTGAGTCCTGTTAGTGAGCTGTTTCTTTTTTGAATTGCTCTAAAGCTTTGCAAACACCGTAGAACATAAAGTGACCCTGAAGAAAACTTTTGTCTCTGCAGACTCCACTAAGTGATTATTGGGATGATATTACTGTGGGGATGAAGGTGGAAGTCCTCAATACCAATGCAGTCCTTCCCACAAAAGTTTACTGGATTGCTACCATCATCCAGGTTGCAGGTTTGTGTCCGATTTGGTTGCTGTGGTTTGGCAAAAGACAAAACTTTATTGCTCTGTTCAACAGTCATTGATGTAAATTGGTGTTTTGTGTTTTAAGTGTTCTTTTAAGCAGGGCGAATCTGCACAATATTTGTCCTCTGTAAAACTCTGAAAGTCAGCTGTTTGTTACCAAAAGGCTTTTAAAGATTACTTTGGTTTTAAAACAAGACGTTACTCCTAACATTTGGCAAGAAATAAGCCAGATATATTCCGTCATCTCTTGGTTCTAGGATTTAGGAGCAGAAGGCTGATTTGTCTCACCGAGAACAGATGTGTGGTGAACTAAAGGCTGATAATTTTTAGGCACCTTAGGATTCGATTTGATTGTACAACCCCTGGCAAAAATGATGGAATCATCAGTGTCAGAGAATGTTCATTCAGTTGTTTAATTTTGTAAAAAATAAAATAAATCAGATCACAGACATGACACAAAATTACAGGTATTCTAAGTGGCAACTTTCTGGCTTTAAGAAGCACTAAAAGAAGTGGGCTCAGGAAAAGCAATTGTGGACTGTGGGTGACTGAATGAAAGTCATGTTCAGTGATGAATCGTGAATCTGCATTGGGCAAGGTGATAATGCTGGACCGTTTGTTTGGTGTTGTTCCAATGAGATTTATACAGACTGCTTTAAAAAAACATGCACATTTTCACAGTCCTCGATTATGTGGGTCTGCATGTCAGGTAAAAGCACTGGGGAGATGGCTCTCATTACATCTTCAATAAATGCACAAGTTTATGTTAACATTTTGGACACTTTTATTATCCCATCAATTGGAAGGATGTTTGGGGATGATGAAATCATTTTTCATGATGATAATGTATCTTGCCGTAGAGCAAATACTGTGAAAGCATTTCTTGAAGAATGACACACAATGTCAATGCCATGCTCTGTAAAAAGTCCGGATCTCAATCCAATTGTAAATATGGAAGTTGAAGAAAATGCTCCAACCTGTAAACTTTTGTCTGACCAAAGCAATCAGAGAAATTTGGGGCCAGATTGATGAAGGCTACTGTTTGTCACTCATTCAGTCCATGCCTCTGAGACTGCAAACTGTTAAGAAGGCCTGAGGTGGTGCAACAAAGTGCTAGTGGTGTGTTGATGTCTTTTTTGGCATGATTCCATAGGTTTTTTTTCTCAGCACTGAGCGATTTCCATATTTTTTTCCTGCTGGTTGAGCCTAAAAAAGGACTATTTCTGGCTACCAACAATAAAGCCAGAAAGTTGCCACTTAGAATGACAGATATGAAAATGTAGAAATGTAGTTTTGTGTCATGTCTGTAATCTCCTTTTCAACAAAATGAAACAACTGAATGAACACCCCTGAGATTGGCGATTCCATAATTTTTGCAAGGGGTTGCAATTCAGAGAGCTGTTGGATATTTTAACTGAATTTCAAACAGACCTAAGTATTGGTTTAGTTTAGTGGAAATGTTACTTTAACAGAATGCATTTCCTTGTTTATGGTGTCATCATTGCAATGCTGATGTAACGGAGACCTCCCAATGGGTGGGACAAAGATTTTGTATAAGAAATAAGAAATATATATATATAGAAAGACATTTACATTGAACAAGAAAAACGGCTTTAAACATGTGACAATGTCTCAAGCCTAGTTTACATGTGAACAGTCTCCTTAGGTTTACCAGTGATTGTACAAACGAAACGAAACATAATATTCCTGTTGTAATACCTTGACTTGTATCACCATCTCTTTTGCAGGATACAAAGCTCTGCTGAGATACGAAGGCTTCGAGCATGACAGCAGCCATGATTTCTGGTGCAGCCTGGTTTCAGGAGAGCTCCATCCGATTGGGTGGTGTGCTATGACAAGCAAGCTGCTGGTGCCACCACAAGGTAAGACTTGTCTATATTTCCATACAGAAAGCTGGTTCAGATCTGGAGATCTACTTGCTGGACATAGATAATACTGTTGCAGAGACAGACTGACTGATTTAAAATATGCGCTTGTTTTGCATATATCTAATATTTTAAGCTTTTTAAATTTTTTTGTGCGTAGATGTGAAGAACATCTCGGACTGGAAAGACTATCTGATGAAGAAGATGGTGGGGTCCACTACTCTACCTGTTGATTTCTATGTGAAGGTAACATTTTTACTGCTTAAATATTTTTCTAAATCATTGAAATTAAAGGTCTAGTATTCTTGAAAGAGAGTCATATTGCCCACTACTTTTCAGGCCAGTTTTAGACTAAGATAATCTTAGGTTGAGATGAAGCTTTATTTTGAGAACCTTTAAAAACAATCCTATATTCTTGTGATATTAAGAGATTTTCTGCTCCGTTTGTGTTGTGAATGACACTCTGATACAACTGCAGCATACTTGTTTTCCAATCATTTTCCTGTGGCTCCGTAAGTTACTCGGTGGTAGATGTTACAGTAATTGCATATAATTCCATCTAATAACTCCCGAAGGTTTCATTAAAATCTGTCCAGTGGTTCATGACACATTTTACGAATAGCCACACAATTGACTCCAATTAGTCGATTGCAAAATTTTAAATAATTTTAGTGGCTCTACCAAAGTTTCACTTCCACGTGGGCGGAGTAATTTTATTGTTCACATCATGTCAAATCAGATGGGTTTGCTTTTAGTTGTATTTTATCATTTATTTTTGTAGCGCTCTGTTCTTTGTTAAACTTATCGAGCCGTATAAATAAACTCCAGAAAACAGAATCAAGTGCTCACCAAATTCACCAAACAAAGCATGTTCAACTGGCATGTGATGACAAATTGTGACACAGCAAAAAAGAAGCAACAGCTTCTAAAACCTGGAGCACCAGAGGCAGTGGTAAACATTCGTATTTGAGGAAATAACTGCTAACGTTTTAGCAGTTCTGAAGACGGCCTACCGCTGAAACTGTAGCTGTTGTTTCTTCATTAAAGACAAACACTTACCACTGCCTCTGGTGCTCCTGGCTTTGGAAGCTGTTATATGATATATTGTATATTTTTCATTAGTAATTCATTTAACACATACTTCAGTAATGTGCAACAAAAAAAATCTGAGGCGTCACTTGCGAGCTGAAAGAGCCTGCTCTTTGTAATGAGCCAATTCACAAGAATCAGCTCTTTAAGTTGAGCTGGAATACCCTTCCCTAATTTAATAAGTAGCTAAATAATTTCATTGAACTAATCTGCAGTTATTTTTCTTTTTGTGTGGTCAGCTGGCAGAAAGCATGAAGTACTCTTTCAAAGCAGGCATGCGGGTAGAAGTGGTGGATCCCAGACACGTGAGTCGGACCAGAGTGGCCATCATAGACTCCATCATTGGAGGACGCCTTCGGCTTGTGTACACAGATCAGACCGACACGCCAGAGAATGTAGTCGCCGATTTCTGGTGTCACATATGGAGTCCCCTCATACACCCAATGGGCTGGTCTGGCAGAGTGGGTCATGCTACTAAAACACCTGGTGAGTGTAAAACCTGAATTGATTGGAGGCAAGGGCCTATCCTGCACGTTTCACTTGTTTCCCTTCTCCAGAACCTGATTCATTGATGGAATTACCTCTTCAAATTCTGCAGAACCATGTTAATCATTCATTCATTTAAATCAGGTGTGTTGGAGCAGAGACACCTCTAATACCTGCAGGAAAGTGGGCCTTGAGCTAAATACTGTATTGTCATAAAACCAATTTCTCAATCAAGATGAGGGTCACATCTAACAGACCTTACAAAACGTAAAAATGGCTCAAAATAAAATTTAGTAACATTTGAACTGTTTGGTGGGGTAGTTGTAGTGCAACTCATTACCATTTGGAGTCAACCTGATTCAAGATGGATACTATAGCTAATTAACCTTAGCTGACACAAGAATGGCTGAACTCTGATCAGTTCAACTGAAATTTAACAAAATCTGTTGTGGTTGTAGCTGAAGATTTTCTCAAAACAGAGCTCACAATATCACAACAGTTCGAGCATAACATCACTTACAAGGATTGACAAAATCTCTTCAACTTCTCGTCAAAAGATGAGGCAGTGGGCAGTATGCATATCTTCAGAGAAACCTAGGCCTTTATAAAGAAATATTATTTGATAGTGAATTTGCTCTTTTATTTTAAACATGAGTTGTATAAAGTATTTTTTATTGTTCCTGTTTTCTATTATTGTACAAACATACATCTTTGATGTTTTAGAATAAACTGATGTTAGGCCAGTAAATAAAAATCACTGATTAAATATGTCAACTTTTATTTAAAAGATATTTTATCTTAATCTTTGTAAAATTTGTATATATTGATTAAAAGAGGTAGCACAAAAATAAATGTAACTTCATTGATTGGTACCTAATAAGTCAGGATTAAAAAGTTTTTTTTTTCTACAGCAGTAATTTTATTTATTTATTTTTACAGCAAAAAGCACCGAAGCTTTGAGCAGTTTGAGAGGTAACCCTGAAAGTACATTCCTCCTCTTTAAAAGGGTAAGAAAATGTGAGTAAAGGAGTAGAAAATAAGAATTTGGGAACTTTCAGTGTTCTGTCTTTTTTTGTTTTGTTTTGTTTTGTTTGTTTGTTTTTCAGCCTGATGCCATAATTGCTTACATTTATTATTTTTTCCACAATAATCTACACTCAATACCTCATAATGTAAATATTTTTGCTGCTCTGAGGGTTTGCCAGAACCTGGAGTGGCCTCTGTAAGTTGCAAATGGAAGATGTGTGGCAGAATTAGGATTCTTCCAGGAACTGGTCCCTGGCTACATTAGGAAATCAAGGAAGAATATTTTTAGTGAGAGGGGTCACTAAAAGTCTGACGTTCGCTATGATTGAGCTTCAGAGAACCTGTGGAAATGGAACTAAGCTCCAGAACTGCATGACTTTTCTAAGTTTTACATGATCGTTCACTTTATATGCGACATCCATTATACTGTGAACTGTTTATAGAGCTGATGTGACCCACATGCAGAAAGTGACGCAATGTCAGAAGTAAACGTGGATGCTACATGTTAGCATGTCTATTCTGAAGTTGTTTATGAAGCTAATTTGGGGTCAAAGTTTATTCAAAAAGAATCTGAAAAAAAAAATTGAAGCAGAACAAAAAAAATTCAAAACTACTTGTCAGACTCTAGTTTTTTTCCAGTTTAAACTTCTGGCCCTTCCTTGGTGTGGGGGCGGGGCCTCAAATGACAGGGGTTGTTGAATTATGACTGACAGCTCTACATGGATGGGACAAGCTGTTGCATTCAGGACCCGTGGGCACTGGGAATGTCTTTAAAACATCATCAATAGTCTGTTTGTGATTGGTGTTGAAAACTAACAGGTTTCACTTCTATAAACTGCTTCTGTCAACACACAACGTAAATCTCAGTGGAAAAAACATCTGAAACAAATCTGAGCAGCATTAGTTTCATTGTTTCAACAGCATGTTTCTGTTGTGAGAATATAAAATGGTAAACGTCATGGTGAATGTTGAACCATTTTGGGCTCACAGCCCAGATTTGTCTACATGGGGGAGAGTTTCTTTGAAGAAGGAATGAAACTGGAGGCCATTGATCCCCTCAACCTTGGAAACATCTGTGTTGCCACTGTGCATAAGGTAAGAACTATTTTAGGATTTGTTTGTCTGCCTTCAGCAGAGAATTATTCTTGGATTATATCTTCATTGGGAAATCCATCTTCTCCTTCGGAGTGAGGACTTCATCTCTAAGTTTTTTGCATTTCCAGGTGCTGCTGGATGGGTACCTGATGGTGGGCATTGATGGTACTGCATCAAACAATGGCGCTGATTGGTTCTGTTACCACGCTTCTTCTCATGCTATTTTACCAGTCGGATTCTGTAAAAAGAACAAGATCACACTCACTGTACCTAATGGTAAGTAACATTTTCTTTTCTAATTTTAATTAACAGTTATTTCCAAATGTACTAGAAATGTTTATTTCTGAGCACAATAGTTGAAAGATTCTGTCTTCAGTGAAAAACCATTAAACATAAACCTCTGAGCCTTGGTTAACAAGATTTGAATGAATATGTGTGTCTCTCTCATAGGTTACAGTCCTCAGATGTTCACCTGGGAAATGTACCTGAATGAGACTGAGGCTAAAGCAGCACCAGCACGACTCTTCAATGCGGTGAGTTATGAAGCAGAGTTAAAGGAAGACATTAGATTGCTTGAATGATGCTCTCCAGTGGCCCTGTGTGTTATGTGTAGACTTAAGTAGGTTTTTAGTTTTTCAATACATTGAATAACGTACAGTTCTGTGGTTGTTTGCAGGTAGCCGTTAACATTTCTGGTGCAACCTTGGCTATTTAAAATTCTCCAAGTCACAAATTACTCGTGAAACTTTTTTCCATCCTGCCTGGACTCTCTTCTTCAACTCTTTACCATACCCCATGTTTTTATGGACAGTGGCCCCTAAGTACTTGACGTCCTGCTCCTTGTGATGACTGCTTCTTGTAGTCTGACTGTTCCACCTGCATCCCTTTCATTCACACACACACACACACACACACACGGACTATGTCTTATTACAACTGACTTTCATTCCTCTTTTTTAACTGCATACCTACACTTTTTTCAGTTCTTGTCCACCTGTTCTCACAACAGACATGTCATCTGCAAATATCATAGTTCATTGGGAGAAAAAAGTGAACAATTGCATATTAAAAATCATTTTAATCATAGGCTGCTGATCAAAAACTAGCATAGATGCTAACTTAAAATTGAAAACACCATAGAAAAGCTAAGGCAGTTAGCATTGTGTTTTGTCGCCAGACATTTATACACAAATCAAACGTTTCAAAGCCATTACTTAAGACCAACATCTAACTACAGACATACAGAGAATGTCAGATTTATTTGTACCCTTTTCAATTAAAGAAGGAAAGCCCCACAAAAAATTGCTGAAATAACTTTACAAATGACAAAAGTAATAAACCCTCAGGATACTGTTACTTGTCAGGATTGGACAGTGACTTTGAATATTTGAAGTCTAGTTAAAATTAATGTCATCATCATGGCTATTTTAATTTTACTCTGGAACCTGACAGGACCAACAAGTTGTTTCTGACAGCTGCAATACTAGTCAAGGTGTTCACTCTTGTAGAGAAGGGTTGATGTGCTGTGCCGCGAGTTGACGTGCTTCCCTCCTGCAGGAAGTGTCGGAGCCTGCCACAGAAGTGCTAGAATTAGCTGCTGTTGCTGTTTTTATAACCAATTAATTTCATGGATGCAACCATGAAATGTAACTGGTGGGAGTGTAAATGTTTCTCAATTAGTGTTTGCATATAAACACTACATTGAAGAAGATACTTGAAAACATTAGTTTTTTTATGGGACGGCACAGTTGGTAGAGCTGTTGCCTCTCAGCAAGAAGAATGCTGGATCGAGTCCTAGCAGGGGACCTTTCTGGGTAGAGTTCACGTTTTCTCGGTGCATGTCTGGGTTTTCTTGAGGTATTCTGGTTTCCACACACAGACCAAAAACATGAAAGTTAGGCTATTGTTTGATTTATTGTAAGCTCTACAATTTATCGTCTCTGTAGCACTTTGAGATTTCCTTGAAATGTAAGGTGCGGAGAACCACCGGGTAGGTGATAAAAACCTTAAGCTGAGCTGAGCTATCTCCCAGTTTTCTTTTACAAACCCCACCTTTGACAGTGGCTGGTCCTTCTGAACTGCATCACTGTGTCACTACCACTTCGCCTAAGGACCTTCAGGTTACATTTAGAAACTAAAATAATTAAATATTTAAAAACTAAATTGATAACTATAAAGTTTTTTGGAAAATTTTCAAGGTGTTTTTTAAAAAAAAAATCTTTCTGGTACTGTGTCGAGTAGGTCTTAAATGTCTTTCTTAAAGGTCTTAAAAAGTCTTAAATTGAACTTGCTAAAACCTGCAAGAGCCCTGTATAGCTTGAACACTAACTGACACCACGCTGTTTCAGGACTACCCGGGTCATGGTTTCTCCCCTAACATGAAGCTGGAGGCAGTTGACCTGATGGAACCACGGCTAATCTGTGTGGCCACTGTGAAGCGCTGTGTGGGTCGCCTGCTGCTTATCCACTTTGATGGCTGGGAGGATGAGTTTGATCAATGGGTCGACCACCAGTCCCCAGACATTTACCCCGTTGGATGGTGTGAGCTTGTGGGTTATCAGCTACAGCTGCCTGCTGGATCCGGTAAAACACCCGTCATAGAAATGGTTACAGTACAGAGGGGACATTATTACACTTAGTGTCATTTACTCAGGTTTTTTCTATTTTCTTCATCTTTTTATTAATATTAGTGGTGGAATAATTCCATCCAAATACAACAATAAAGTGACAGAGGTTTTATTCTGTTTTCCAGTTGATATAACTGAAAACCAGGTGGCACGGAACAAGAAATCCAAGCCCTTCGTGTACAGGAAAAAGAGTACGTGAAATGTGCATGGAGTCGTATCTTGCCACTACACACTAGGGGTAGGGGTGGCATGTGAGTCACAAAGCAGCTAAAATGAGTTTCTGGCTGCAACTCATGAATCGTCGCTGATTGTAGTGTCCAAATTCGTGTTTGAGGTTCTGAAAATGAGTCTTTAAAAAGCAGCGGCAGGCAGCTAAAACAAAGGTCACCTGTTCAGATATTTCACATAGTTTGGCCCAAAACAAAAACAGAGTATCAGGTTTCTCAAACAGACGAGCAAATAATCCTTTTTAATAATGAATGTTTTCAGATCTTATAATTCTTTAAGATTGTTGATTTGTTGACTCCCTCTCTACATTGAGAGATTAGAAAAAAAACACAATACCCTACCTATATTTTGAACACAACTTAAATTCAGTGGCTATTTATATTTATGCTCGAAGTATTTACTGTTATGTCGCATTTAAAACAAAACCTATCAAAATGCACGCCTGAATCTGAGGTGACTGCACAGTTAGGCTCTGAATGAAAGCATCCAATTATTGTCTGTCTCCAAAACACGCATGAATTTCTTTTACATATACACTCCTGATCTAAATTGTAAGACTAGTTGAAGAATGGCAAGAATGTACAGTGGGGCACAAAAGTTTTTAGTTAGTCACTGATTGTGCAAGTTCTCCTACTTAATAAGATAAGAGATCAACTATGAGAGACAAAAAGGAAAAAAAAGTCCAGGAACTCAGAGTAGGATTTGGAAATTATTTATTTGTAAATTATGCTGGAAAATGAGTATTTGGTCACCCACAAACAAGCAAGATGTCTGTGCTCCACTCGTTACCTGTATTAATGGCACCTGTTTGAACTCGTTATATATATATATATATATATATATGTATGTATATATGTATGTATATATGTATATATGTATGTATATATGTATATATGTATATATATATATGTATATATATGTATATATATGTATATATATGTATATATATGTATATATATGTATGTATATATATGTATGTATATATATGTATATATATATGTATGTATATATATGTATGTATATATATATGTATGTATATATATATGTATGTATATATATATGTATGTATATATATATGTATGTATATATAT
>JAVKLF010000063.1:23763526-23780462 GCA_034783495.1 Millerichthys robustus | reverse complement strand
CTCATGTTCTGCCCCAGGTGTTTGTAATTTACCCTGTCAGCCTTTCCCTTTAAATGTTTGCCCTCAGTGTTTCTCCTTTGTGGGTCCATTGTCTGTGCTGTCGTGTCCTTGCTGCCCTGCCTGTCTGTATCTCGTGATTCCGATCCTGATCCTGACCTTGCTTGTTGTCCGCTCCTCACCCAGCTCCTTCTCCTTTCTGTAAGTTTTTGGATTTAGTTCTGTGCTTGTTCTCCCTGGTTAAAGTTTTCGTACTTAGTTCTTTGTTTGCCACCACTTTGGCCTTTTGTTTTGTTTTGTTGTGTTTTGGAAATAAATATAATTTATTTAATCCCTGAGTCTCCCTCAACTCCGTCCGCACTTGAGTCCTCTTCAGCACCTCGTTCCGACACCCGCCAATAGTTGACAGAGCCTTTAATAGCCTTTAATTGACTGCTATTTAATATCAAATGTTTGCTCAACATATGTGAAGTTTCACTGAATTATTGCCATTTTTGTGTTTCTTAATTTTTGTCCTCTGATTCAATAGTTTTATCCTGTGTCCTTTGCTTCATTGTTGGACTTGTTGATTTTTTAAATCAAGTGCTTATATATAAAGTGGTACGGTATTGAATTGAATTGAAATAATTAATAAATGTTGTCATTGAAAGCTGGAATCAAACTCAGTTAAAAGTTTATTTTCATCTAAAGACGCCATTTCACTCCCAGAGCGAGTGTGTGTGGCTTCGGTAAAACATAAACAAAATGGCCTCTAGTCATGTACTCCCATCATCCCTATGACAAACCTTGGTCACACCCTGGGGGAGGTCTCTCTGTTGTCAGCATTGCAATGTTGTCATCATAAACAAGGACATGCATTCTCTTAAAGCAACATTTCCACATTAAGCTAAACCAACACAATAATGGAAATAACTCAGTGAAACTTTATTTACAGTCACTGGCCACTTTATTAGGTACACCTTGCTAGTACCGAGTTGGACCACCTTTTGCCTTGAGAACTGCTATAATCCTTGGTGGCATAGATTCAACAAGGTACTGGAAACATTCCTCAGAGAGTTTGGTCCATATTGACATGACAGCATCATGAAGATGCTGCAGGTTTGTTGGTTTCACATCCATGATGCATCCCAAAGGTGGTCTACTGGATTGAGATCTGATGACTGTGGAGGCCATTTGAGTACAGTGAACACATTGTCATGTTCAAGAAACCAATCTGAGATGATTTATTTTTTTATGACATGGCGCGTTATCCTTCTGGAAGTTACCATCCGAAGATGGGTACACTTTGGTCATAAAGGGATGGACATGGTGTAGGGAAATGCTTATGAATAATAATTTTTAATATTTCGGGGCACCACTCTAGATTTTGGCCTACAGTACCATTATTGGACGATATTAAAGTGTCGGTAAATTAATTATACTTAATATCAAACTTTGAAAGTTGTTACATCTTTTAGAGAACGAGTAATCCAGAAACTTCACTTCAAACACAGACAAGTTTTGTTAAAGTTAATATAACGAAGTATATCGTTTATTAACAGAATAAAATTAACACCAGGTTATGACAAATATGAACTATGCATATGGATGACATGACCCTATGAAAACAGCGTTAAGTGACAGATTTATTTAAAGTTGTGGTTTAATTTCAGCAGAGATTTATAAGGACTTATAAAAGGGAAATGATAGCTTTATAATAAAGGAGAAGTTGTTTATCTAAGTTCAACTGAGATTAATGTGAAACGTAAATCCAAATTCTTATATTGTAACGCTGAGGAAAATTGAGCGGCTGCTTCACCTCTTGTCAAGGTCTGTTTCCCTGTGTCTCTGTTGTATGTGTCTGATTGTGCAGCTCACCCATCCCAGTCAATTGTTCCTCAGTGTCTGTCACAGGTGTTTGTTGTTACCTCGTCAGCCTCTCCCTTTAAATGTTTGCCCTCAGTGTTGCTCCTTTGTCAGGGCATTGTCAATGTCTCTCTGTGCTTGTGGTTCCTTCCTGATGTCATGGTCCCTCTGTTCACCTCCCGAGTCCAGAATTCTAGTTTTGAGTTAAGGTATGTTTTGTTCCCCTTGTGTTATTTTAGTATCTCCCTTTTTAGTTTTTCTGTTGTAGTTTTTTGCTGCCACGTCAGCTTTTTGTTTTTCCTTTTTCAATAGTTTTGTTTTTGATCCCCCGTGTCTCCTGGCTCCATTTTGGGTTCGCCTTTCATCCAGTTTCCTGACAGAATGCTCCGACCCAACAAAGAATCCAAAATGATGACAATTCTTGAGTTTTTGGCCCGAGAGGCTAAGAGTAGAAGTCGGAGGGTGCAGGCCGAGTGAGACCGCCAGTTCAAGGGCACTTGCTTGGCCTTTAAGACCGCTTCGTCCGCTCCATTTACTAACCCCTCTCTTGTTCCCTGCGCCTCTTGGGTCTCTCCAAAGTGAAGGGGTCGCCAACGCCTCTCCTCTCTGTCCCTGAGTGGGTCTCTGGAGGGGTCGACCCCTGCTTCGCCTGCTGCAGCTCCCACATTGGCGTCCAAGCCCGCTGCAGCTTCTTTGGTGGTCTCCACGGCCACTGCGGTTCCCTCGGTGGAGTCCACGCCAGCTGTGGTTCCTACGATGGTCTCCACATCAGCTGCAGTTCCTACTGTGAATTTTCCCTCCTCCTTGGGTATAGAGAAATTATAAAGTCTGCTCGATGGTAAAGAGGAGCCTGGAAGGAGGTCACTGGCATAGTCTGTAGGGTGGTAAAGATAATGTTTTTTGTTTGCTGAACATCATATACTGTAGTTCAGATGTTTTACTGTATTGTTGTTACTGCAGACCTGACAGTTCTCTGTGTGACATGGCTTTGTCATACAATCACAAAGTATTCCAGGATACTACCAAGTGTGAACAGAGACAACAGAGCTGACCACATGCAGTTAAATCCCCAAAACAGATTTAAAATGGTTTGTAAAACCAAATGTAAACAATGCCTAATTCACAATTTCTGCATGTGACCAAATCATCTCTCCTGTGAGCCAGACAAGCAAAGACCCTATAACAACCCTCAGGAGAGAGAGCAGTGAGACTAATTTGCAGACAAATTTAGCTGCATAAACAGAGCATCTCATATATGTAGTTTAAAGCTTGAAATTCCTGTTTGTACTGAGAAAATTCCATGGATGGGAAGCGAAAGGCCTTCAACTACAGAATAGAAGTTCAGTTGTTTTTAGGAAGAGCACCTCTATTTGTCTTTGACGCCACAGGGGTTGTGATTTTTATACTCTACCTATTTTGTGCATGCTATATTTTAATTTATAACATATATCTAAAAAAATGCAAACAAATAACACAGTGATAAATTTGTATCACTGTGTTATTGGGTGTCCCGAAACCAGTCTTCCTCGAACTGAGTATGCGCACAAGTACTTCAATTTGGGTACTGAGTAAAAAAAGAGTACTTATACCCAGTACTTCCTGAGCTTAAACATTACACAATGACTTTAAAAACATATTTCTTTTTAAAATAACAAAGTGGCCCTCCTTCAATATAGGTCTACAGCTCCTCTGATTGTATAAAATCAAATATACAGCATGGGATGGATGGTATATACTGTTACATTTTAAAATAAAATAAAAATAAATCAATTTTTCATTCAACTTGTATAAATTTTTCAAACATGGAACTGACAAACATTCCACTTGAAATGTAAACTGTAACATATTCAACAGACTATCAACACCAGTATTTGTATTGGTTCCTAATATCAAGGCATTTTGGATGAGTACAAGTATTTGCAATAATGCTGGTATCAGGACCGGTATTGGTATGCCACTGATACAAATAGAATAAAATTTTGCTGGAAGACTTAGGACAGGTTTTCTAAAGCATTAATGGTTAGAATAACGTCCCAATTTGAAGCAAGTAAGTGTCCGCATACTATACATGTAAAAGCTAGCTAATAATACATTGGAATTGAGTTTTTGATGCAATTGCAGTGGCAAGTTGCTTGTTTTTGGGCTTGTCTTTGAAGACCTGTTACAAGAAATTTGCCAACACCAGTCATTGCTCTAAATCTTAAATTGAGTCACACAGTAATCCTAAAAGTCCAGACTATTTTGAGCTCAGCTGTCTCAGAAAATTTCCTCTACTACTCTTTGAAAAACAAGGAGTATCAAAACACCCCTTCGATTCAGCATGATCATACAGCAACAACAGCTGCATTGCCCCTAAATCTGGACCCCCACCAGGCAGATCCCATGTAAACCAAACTCAAACAACCAAGAATGAGCCCAACCCAGACAAAGTCATGCCAGTCAGCAGATGTCTGCTTCCAGTTACCAGCAGCCCCTTCAAAGACTGTCACGCTAATCTGAAGTTGTGTGAGGCAATGGGCCATAATGAAAGCTTGTTTCTTTGGGTGACAGAAGCTAAAAACATTTGTACTTAAATATAGACCAGTGGTGTAATCAGGTAAGCAACCCCCCATCTCCCTGTATTGTAAAAAACTAATCAATGTGTCAGTGACAAGAAGGCCCTGTTATGTTTTTTAAGGTACCAGACAGTAAAGAGAAAGTCTATTTGGGTGCTTATCAAATCTTAAAGCTTAGTTACAAAAATAACCAATGACAGTGTCCATTTCATGCTGCTGGCCTGTCCTGCGCTGCCACTCGACACCCATGGCTTATTCTGATGTGAGCGATCATGCTGGACCCTGTGTTGCTGCTCAGTTTGGACACACTGACTTATGTGTCTATTTTGGTATATTTCGACTCAGGCTGGCCACACCAGTGCATGTGAACATGGATCCAAGGGCTTGGCTCACCTAGGTGAGTACTTTTCTTTTAATTTATTTTAAACTGTCTTTATTCCACTTTACATTCTTGGTTTCCACACTTAAAAGCAGTTGGATACCAGTCTACACCGATGTTGCCTTGAGCATGTAACACTATCACTAAGGTAAGGAAACTGAGATTTAAAAGACTTGATTGAGAGAGGGGAAGTTTTGTAAGGTTTTTGACACTAAGAGCAGAACAAATCTGACTTTTGCATGTATGTTTCTTTTTACTATAAAACAATTATACAGAAATTCTAGAGTTGTGCTGTTTTGCCATTTTCTATTCAATCATCAAAGAAAATAAAAAATTATGCTTGCATGTTTGAATTTCTATGCAGTGCCAATAACCTCGATTGTTGAATATAAATACATGAGCAGATGCTGGGAAAGTACCGGAGCTGCTAACTGATCTCTGGTTATGAGAGCTAGAAATTTGTTGGCGACCAAAGTGTCTTGAAAAGCCAAAACTGTCAATCAGTCTTTAAGATACAGTAAAGTCAATCAGTTCTAGTGTGTTTACTGACTAGGTTTAAAATATTTACTTAAAATATACATTATTAACAAAAGAAGAACCTGTCTTTTTGGCAAACTGTTGTTATCCATCAATCGTTGAACTGTGAATACAGATATTGCTGTGCACCTGAGACTGGTTTCAAAACATTATTTAATGTGCATTTAGGCAAAATCATTGCATTTGTTTCAGTAAACTTTAATTTCTTCTTTTTGGATTGATGTTGTATGGGTGGCTGTACGACTGGGGCGTGACCTTATACATGGGTTATTCTGAGAACTTACCCAGTTAGCTAAAGTAAGCTACAGTACAGCAGCTGACCACTCAGCTCATACACTTTATGCTTTAAACTCACCAGTAACTACCTTGTTTGACACTCTTGGAGGATTGTTTGCATGTGGCTCTGCTAAGTGTAAAATAATTAGTGATTGTTGAGAAGTTTAATTTGAAAATCAAACTTTAGAAACTGTGTTTTTCAAATTGTTGTCGTCAGCTGCTGACGGCTTTAGAGCAATATTAAGTTGGCCTGTTTGTATGAAACTGTCAGACATTTTGAGTCAACCCAGTTCAAGATGGCTGCCAAAGCCAACTGAGCTTAAGAAATACAAAAATAGCTATAAGTTTTGCAGCTTTAGATGTTAAGTTGAAAATCTGAGTAGCTGAGCATTATTCTTAAAACATGCACCTAGTGCTACATAATGAGCAAGCTTTTTGCCTAAAACTTTGAAATTAAGTGTTGGTGTAAGACTTGTTTGTTATGTTTATTTTATGAACAGCAGGACAAAATTTAATAGTTATCATTTGACATCAAAAAACAAGTGAATAACCTTTTGATCACACACTTCAAGTTGGCTGCTACAACTAATTCACATTAGTCAACGCAAAAATCAAAATGCTAAATTTTTCTAATGAGCTAAAATTAGTTGTGGCTTTGGCTGAGAGTGTCATAGTCTGTCTTTCCTGTGTCCCTGTCTGAGTGTCTGTCTGATTGTCTCTGCCTGTCACCTGTTGTTCTGCCCAAGGTGTGTCCTGTTTCCCTAATCAGCCCTTCCCTTTAAATGTTTGCTCCCTGTGTTTCTCCTTAGTCGGGTCCTCGTCGTCTATCCATGCGTCTTGTCCTCCCTGTCTTTCCTGTTCACCTGCCTGCCTTTGAGTCAGTAAGTTTTTGTATTTTTGTATTTCTGGATTTTGGATTTTGTATTTTTCCTCCTCTTGGAGCGTCCTTTGTTTTGAGCTGCCACGTCAGCGTTTTTGTTTTCTGTATTTAATAAACCTTTTTTCAATGGAGTTCGCCTTGCCTCGAGTCATCCTGGGTTCACACTACAAACCGTTTCATGACAGAGAGTCATTCACAGCCAGGTTTAAAGAGACTAAAAGTTCCTGTGGAATTTTCTAAAACCTTCCATGGGAAGTTAAGCTGAGGAGTTTTTGAAATAACATACCGGTTAATTGCAATTTAGAAACTTTCCACAGGAATTACGAGAATTTATAGGAAAAAACTAAAAATTACACATAATTTAAACAAACTGAAACATATTCAAACAAACAATATATAAATGTTGTTTTGTCATGTAATAAAATCACAGATTAGACCCAAGGTTTATGATAGTAACAAATGTATTTACCTAATTTGCATTATTCAGAATCATCATTGATTACATCACTGTTTTAGAAACATATTTAGGAATTTATTTTGTTGGCATTTTATGTGGTGATAGTGAAATGTCTTCAACATGCAATATTGAATGACTGCAGAGCTAAAAAACAGGTAGTTATGTTAGACTAAATGTATTTTAACAAACTGGATAGTTGGTGTGATTATATCTAGACCACAAGGCACTGCAAAACACTGACTTTGAGCATGCGCATTAGTAACTGTAAAATTGTCAATTCAAAATTCATCCTCCAAGTGAGATCTTCTATAATATTATTTTAAAGATTTTACTAAAACAGCTCTAATTCTTCCTTCTTATCATAGAATTTTAGTTTAAACTGGAAGAAAGTTCAGCAGGGGATATGCATGCAAGGCTTTTCTTTTTTTGGTAATTGGAGCCCTTTTTTCCCTCATAGCCACTAAGCCTATGTTGCTTACAGCTTAAAGCAAACGTTTCTGAAAATAGCCTCGTGCATGGCCTGAAGTGTTTGTCTGCTGCCTGCATAGTTCCTGCATGGTAAAAGACACCACTGATTTGTACATAAAGGTCACCAGTGCAACTCTGGAGTTTGAATCTTTTTATAGGAATCATGTCAGTATATTATTTGGAGAATTTCTGAACTCAGTAAATTGATGAGTGATATTAATTACAACGGGTTCTTTTGCAGGTGGTTTCCAGATCCCAGCATGTCTACAATGCTGACCTGAGCTGAAAGAAATTTTGAAAAACCTGCAGCGCTGCAGCAGCTAAAAAAAGGTGATGAAAAAACTGTAAGAGGCTGGCTGACACCATGAGCTGTTTGGAAAAGCGTCACTCAAGTCATCGGATGGGAAGCATGCTTCACCATCGCTTCCCTAACGGGTTTGCAGACCTGTTCATGGACGAGACAGACAGGGAGGTCAGCACCCTCACTGACAGAGCCTTCCGCAGTCTCTGTGTTGGAGACGACGCTGTTTACAATGATGACTTCTTGTATGGATTTTCACCTTACAGCTGCCTCAAACCCTTGGCAGGGGAGCCGCTTAAGAAGAAATGTCCTAAGGAATCTAAAAATAAAGAGCAACACAAATCTGACAAAAGTGATGCTCAGTCCTGGAAACAGCAGCAGAGCATATCCCACATGTCATCATTCCTTAAGGTGTTAAGTGCTTCAGAGGAAAGCTGTGAGGGAATGCTAATGAGAAATGGAGATGGGACAGACTCTAATGGAGAGTCATGGGATAAATCTGCCCTGCGCAGCATAGAGAGAGAGCTATCAGAGTTCTCCTCTGATTGTCACACAAGTCTGCCTGACAGACATCACAAGAACCATATGCCACATCAGTCTGGTAATGGTTCAACAAAAGGCAAAGATGTCAACATTTCATCTGCTAAATCCACAAAGATAAAAAGTGGGAAATCTGCCATCAAGTTACGGAAACTTAGCATCAAAAACTTTTTCCTCCATAGCGAGTTAAGTCCTTTTCAAACATGGACAGACTGTAACCGGTACCTTTTTGTCCAAGAGGACCCAGTCAGCAGTATTCTCTCCACAAATAATCTCCCTAAATGGTACGACTTGCCGTTTTACAAAAAGCTGACTGAAGCACACAGAAAGGAGACTGTTTATCCTGAAGAGACGCAGACGTGCCAAAAAGAACAAGTGGAGCCCTCTGACACCAAAGTTCCTAAACCCATCCCTGCCCCTCCTCCACCATTTGTCTTGCCAAAGACCTCTGCTACTCTAGCTGAGAAGAGGTGTTCTTCAGATGGAGGAGATGGACATGCTGCCCCCTGGAGGCGCAACAAGTCCAGGGCAAAAAGTACTGTTCCAGCCAATCAGGTTGGGATACCACCTCAAGAGAGCAACTCAAAAGCAATAGAGGAAAGTCTTTTTTTTGCCAAACAGGAAATAAAATCTGGGAATGCGAATGCAATTGAAGATGACAGTCCTTTGGCCTCTACTCCATTTAGCATCTGCCAGCTGATGACACCGGCCATTCCCTCCAGACAACCAACAGAGACTTCAGAGGTCCTCCAAGCTGTTCTCTCACCCTCAGTTTTTGATCTCCTGGGAAGACCTCACTCTGAGGCCAAAGGAACTCCTGAACCTCCAGTTAAGAGGGAAAGCTACAAATTACTCGCATCCAGCATCCTCTTCAATCTGAAAGACAACAGGAAGAGAGTGAAAAGTCGATACAGCCCACCTAAATTCAGAACTTCTGAGGTGCCTGATGGTGGAACCCAATCTCCACAAACTGATTGCACAAATCAAGCTGCTTCTGAGGATAGTGGATCTGGCTTAAGCACACCTGGCATTTTGAAAAATGGACTGGCAGTTTTCAGTCCTTCTCTGGAACCTAAAGTCTCCACAAATGTTGACCTTACAAAGTCCGACAAACCTCTATCAGACGATTATTTGTTGTCAAACCTGCTGCAGACTAAACAGGATTCTGGAGGCAGCAACAACCATGGAGAAGAGTACCACATTTCTCCATTTATACCCTTAAAGAAAAACAAGAGTCCCATGGCTAAAAAGCAAAACTACCCCTCTTTGAGTTTATATAAAAAAGCCAGACCTGTTGACAGTGATGTAAAATACCTTGGGGTACCTCTGAGCGACAGCACTCCAGCAAAAAATGATCCATCTGATGAAATAAAAAACAGAGAGCTTCCTCCAAATGCGCAGCCAACAAACACAGAGCTTTCACCAAGAACTCTAATTTCTTCACCCATGGTTTCAACTTGCACACAAGAAAATGTGGGACAGGCACCAGGTGGAAAACAACTACCAAATGTTCCAGACAAAACAAAATGGATGTTGAAAAACACAAAGGAAAAATACTCTGGTTTGCAACCAGCTTCTGAAGAAAACGACCCAGGTGGGCAAACAACAACAAGTACAATGAATGTGATCAAAGCAGCAAGAGATGCAATTAATGTAGCCAGAAATAAAGCTCGCATTGCAGGTTATCCAGATACCATTAACAGGCAGAATTCAGATGCTGAAGAAATAAAACAGAAAGACACAGACCAAAAAGTCTCAAAAGAAACATTTGGAAGCGTTGGGGAAAGTCCAGTAACAGCAAACAATGTTTTATCACAA
The DNA here is from genome assembly GCA_034783495.1 of Millerichthys robustus. Lineage (NCBI taxonomy): Eukaryota > Metazoa > Chordata > Actinopteri > Cyprinodontiformes > Rivulidae > Millerichthys > Millerichthys robustus. The sequence goes on along the minus strand of JAVKLF010000063.1, from coordinate 23,770,409 downwards.
AATCCTGCTACTAGCGCAACGCTGGTTGGCAAAAGCAGCAATGTGAACAGAGAGCCTCCACCTGTTCCAAAAAGAAATTTTGCTAAATCAGACATACAACAATCTCTGGACAAACACCAAAAATATAAAGCTGTCAAAGTCTCTAATGGTGATTTGATTGATGATGAACTGGATTTATCTCCAAAACCAAATGAACTTGTCCCAAAACAAGACAAGCTGAAACATGAATTCTCAGCCAGACAGAATAACTATATCAAGCATCAGAGATATGCAGTGACAGATGATGAACAAACAAAGGAATATAAGGAAAATCATATAAATGAAAGTGCAGGAAAAGAAACAGATAATGAAACAACCTTTTTAGAAGAAATGAGAGACAGTGAGCATATTTTTAATGATTTGCAGGCTTTAAAAGAACTACAGAGGGTGCGACTAGGTGACAGAATGCTTGAGTATGCAAGAAGCAAATTAGAAGTTGTTAAAACGGAGGAGGAGACAAAAGTTAAGAATGATCTGATTTCTAGGGAACTTTGTAAAATAAAGAGAGGCATGCTGTCCGTGAGAGGGAACACCTTGGCTAAGAGAAAAATATTTGCACAGAAAGAGAAGGAGCAGACCAAAGATGAGACTTTCACAAAGTTAGATAGTAATGTTATTGTGAACAAAGCACTTCTTAATGACAATTATGACAGAGCTAAAATGGCACTTGAAGAGGTTATCTCAGAACGGGAAAGAAAAAAGAAAATAATTACAGAGACATTTGAAGAAAATGACAGAAATTTTGAAACCTGGCTGCAGGAGGGCAACAAGGAGTGCATTTCAAAGCTCAGAGAGGAACAGAAGGAGAGATTAGGTGAGTTTAGAGATTTACCTAACATGGTTAGCAGTGAGGGAAACACAAAATCCAGTCATATGAGAGGAAGTTTAGATTATAATCCTACTCAAAACTTCTATTTTGAGGGACATAGCAGGTCTAATGAAGAAAGTGGAAAGTACTCTATGAGTGAATGTGTGGAGAAAAAAATGGATACTCCTCCTGTTCCTCCCAGGAACAAAAAAGGAGTTCCCAAAAAAGATGGAAGCACAACTGAAGAGGGTGAAATTGTTGAAAGCAAAAGTGAAATTTGTGAAAATCCTGCTGAACAAAATGGTCAGATGAGGACAAGCTCAGAAATTAAAGAAACTCTGGCCACTCAACATGAAACTTTTTCATACAAAGAGCAGCAAAATGATGTGAATAATGCCAGACTAAAACTGACTTCTACAACAGATAGCAAAACATATGGATCAGCTTTGTTGTTACACAACACACTATCTGAAAATGCAGCTTGTTTATCACCAAAACAAAGAGAAAATGACAGTAAGGCCAATGGCTCTCATATAATTATGTGCCCAAATGAGGATACTGATTCTCCAAAGACCAGCAAGAAAAAGCGAAAGGCCCCTTTAAAACCAGACCATTTAATAAGGCCAGATGACAATATGACCAGGAGTCCTAAAGCAGAAATACAACCTGAAAAAATAAACAGTGAGAATGTGGACACAGAGGCTTTTTGTGAAATCCCCAGAAACACAGGGTCACCCTTATTGTTAGTAAATAGTATCAGCATCGCTCAGAGCCCACCAGATCAAGGTAGCCTGTCCTCTAAATCCTCCTATTTTTCTGTAGAGAGTGTACTGCAAAGAAACACAGAGACTGAGTCAAATGTTTATCACTCTTTAGAAAACCTCATTCTTGAGGTGGAGAGGGATAATGGTCCTGGGCAGACTGTTTTACTAAAAGAATTGGACAAAGCTGTGGTGGAATATTATTCTTTAAGTGATCATGAAAAGGACTTGGAGTATATAAAACACCAGGTAAAGACTCCTCAGAAAAAGCCAGAGGATGTGGAGAGGAACGACAAAGAGACTGTCACAACAAATGAAAAAGTAACTTATGATGGAAATGATGCAATAGTATCACCCACTAATACTTTTTCTCCATCACTGGAAATACCTGCCTTGTTCAAAATCAAAGATAACACTTTCACTAGTAAAACAAAGAAGCCTGTAGTGCCCTGGTCACCAAGAGGAAGTCTGAATATATCAGAAAGGGTAGAGACAAAGCTCCATGCTGAAAAGGAAAATCCAGAGCTCCCATTAATAAATGAAACTAGTATCAACACTAAAACTGTGATTTCATCAGAACTGCTCAATCCTGGAGAGAATTTATCACCACTTCTGTTCCTTTTACCTTCAACACCCCAAAGTGAAAGCCCAAAGAAACCCCAAGTTGCAGGGTTCCTCACTGTTCCACGGGAGGAAGAAAAATTCTCTCGAGTGACACCTTCATCTGAAGGTATAGAGAGCTTAACAACCAGCACAGCTGACACAGCTGACGAGGCAGGAATAAATGTTGGGGTTCTGGTAGAGAGTGAAAGGACAAAAGTGCCCAGTACACAGTCAGAATCCATCTGTAGTGGCGGTGACAGTCAAACAGAGCTGCCCAAGCCTCCAGCAATATTACCCAAATCTGAAAAGGCAGTTTTAAAAGCCATTAAGCTGTCAAACAGAAGAATGAAGAAGGAAGAGGCCCAGAAGTTGTCTCAAAAACCATCTCAAAGCAGCAGTAAACAAAGAGCAGATAGACTGAAGAGTGATAAATTAGAGCAGAAAACCAACATCAGCACTAAAACAGACAGGAAAAATGAGAAAAAACACATAGAAAAAAATAAAGATGGTAGTCAACGCCATGAAAGTCATCTTAGTTGTGATAATATCCAGAGTGAGCTGCTACCAAGCTACAATGAAAATCATTATCACAACCAATCAGAAAAAAGCCACACAACTCAAAGACAAAGCCATGATTCAGTGGACTGCAGAGACATGCTGCCTGATAGAACTTTAGAAAGACAGGGCCGCAGTAGCTACAGACGAGTTCGAGAAAGACCAGAGCAAAGACATTACAGCAATGACAGAATCGTTAGTAATGTGCAAGTATATAAAAATCCTGCTGACGAGAGGCCGACCTCAGACAGGTCATTCCATCGGTCACAGAGCATTGATGGGTACATAGTAGGTAAAGCGGAGGGTAGGCTTAGTGCTGATGTGTCAACTAATGAAAAGCTTGAACCCAGGACTCAGCGCATTGAGAAATCCATCATGCATGAGCTTCAGCAGAGAGGCCGAGCCAGAGACAAGGAGAGCCGAGGCAATCCGATGAGAAGAAGTCATAGTATTGATGCCTACCCCACTGAAGCACCTATCCTGTCTCGCCAGTTGAGCCACAACAGCCAGCTCTCTCGTCAGTCTAGCATTGAACACACTATTGTCACACAGTCCTTCCCTATGACCCAACGAAAGCTCCTCCAAGATCCAGACTCAGGGCAGTACTTCTTTGTTGACTTGCCTGTACAAGTCAAGACAAAAACCTTCTTTGATCCCGACACAGGAAGTTATGTCCAGCTGCCAGTTCAACCACCAGATGGTGCGCTTCCTCATGCACCCCACATGGAGGTCCTGACTTCACCAATGGTTGTTTACCACAGCTTTGTACCTGTCCCTCTGTCCCCCATGGCTCGCAACCCTGCCATTCAAACACCTCAAATGGAGCTGAATGATTTAGAGCAGAAACATCTGGAAAGGGCAAAACAAACGCACTGTAAAGAGAGACATCCATATTTAGAGCCTGCCTACGGTCAGCAGGACCATCTATTGGGGGAGTTTATGAGCACAGAGGAACTGGACTGTCCCAGTTAACAAGGTTTTTTTAATTATATATTTATACAATTGTGGTGTTCGTTGCATTCCAGGAGTTATTTATGGGATGTTTTGTCATGGTATAACCTTATAACACACTTTTCTTTAATTCAATTAGATCTCTACAATTTGCAGACATTAAAGGGATGGTCTTGTCATTTTTTGAAGTTTTTCTGTCAAATATTTTTATATTTATCAAAAGTAAGAAACATCAATCATGGCATCAGTCATAAAGCAGTAGTAGTGAGAAAAAGGCAGAGGTTACAGTTCAGGCTAAGCTGACGTTCACTCAAACAAGTGTCTGTGTTTTATTGTTTTTAGGCTTACAAAACAACTCTTTCTCAAAAATGACATACTGGTGTAAAAGAGCCCTACATTAGCTAATCTTAAACTTCTACCCTTTTGCAGAACACCTGTTGTATAGTTTGTTCAACCAAACAGCATTTGTATTACAACATGAATGTATATTTGCTGAGGGTTATGGACTTTGTTCTTGCTGATGGTGCTGAAGCTGCTCAAAATTTCTGTCTGCCTGATCGGCATGCCTAGTCAATGAAAAAGTTTACTCAACTCAGTGGAATGAAACATTCAGCAGCTTCAGCACCATCAGCACACATTAATCTATGCTCTGTACACATATATCGTTGCTCAGTTGAAAGAACAGCAACAAACTAAGCGAATGAGTTGTACAAAAGTGTAGATGTCGGTTAATATAGTGTTTTCTTTTCACACAGGAATGTTGTTTTTAAGAAGGAGTCGTTTCACTTACCATTTGCCTAGTCTAGATAAAAACTGTTCTCCATACTTGGTGCTGTATGATTTATGATTACTAATGTATAAGCTATTATTGATAAATATTTGACAGAACTTCACCTCAGAAATGACCACAACATTGCGTAGTAAAAAAAACACACACCAGTTTAAAAGATTAGAAATTTAGTACATTTTATTTTATGTTACACATAATTTCAGCTGCTTTGCAAACATTAACTGGCTGTAGACTGAGTAATAGGGATGCACCTAAAAAAACACTGCTTAAATGGTCCCAGAAATGCAAGGTACACCCTTAATGCAGTGTTACAGGATGAACTTTTTAGGTTATTTTAATTTCACAGTTTATGTTTTTATTCTGGTTTTATTTTACTTTGAAATGAGACATGACACAGAGGCAGTCCTGGCTTTATGATTCTTCCCTGGGAATGTAAGACAAATTGAGTTTTCTAAAAATTTACAAGACATAAAGAGTTAAAAGATAAATCATATATGCTGAATGTTGTATAAATGTTGATTGTAAGAAAATATTTTCTTGAGAATAGAAAAAATATGCATGGATTTTCCATGTACATAGAATATGTTTGAAGATGAGATGTTAATTTTTTTTTGTAAATGCTGACTGTTGTATTTAGTACGGTAAAACTTCTACAACTTTTCGGGTTCTTTAGCTTGTTCTCTTAACTGGAAAGCTTGTGTTTTTTGACATTTATATTTTTACCAGACAGTTTTAAATGATTTCTCAATAGAAATACTTGAATCTTACTAAAGTAACCTAAAATCACCTGCCAGAAATTTGTAAAATATGGAGTTTGACTGATACACACAAAAAATCTTTTTAGATAGTTTTCATGCTACAGTTAAAAATGTACTCATGAATTTGTTTAAATAATCACAATTTTTTTTTATTTTATGGCAAAGTTTGAACTATTACTGTTGCATTTATTTTTTTAAATAAAAGGAAGACAAAAGAGAATTAGTAATGCAGTTAGTTGCATTTTCCTATGCAGGAGTTAGGCAGAGCAGTCTTGTGTCTGTGATCCATTCCAATAAAAACAGCTGTTTATTGTCTTCTGTTTTTTTCCCCCTCTATTGTTTATCATGGCAAAATGGTTTATTAAGTTCACCAGAAGTGGTTCTCAAACATTAGAATTTTTGTTTTTAAGTTAGAAACAATAGTGTCAGTATTTTCCATGGAAACCAGAAAGTTGATCACATGTTTGTTACTTTTAAGAAGTTTAAATCAATTACATTTCACTTAAATATATGACTGTTCTTGCTTTTCACATTTAGTGTATTTGGGTTTAAAACAAGGGTCTGTGAGGAACATGCTACCTGTCCAGGTGCCTGCGGTCTCACGGTGACTGCTGGAGATGAACACCAGCTCCCTATGACCCAGAAAAGAGAAGGGGGTACAGAAAATGGATGGAACGTTTTCAACAATAACAGTTTCAAAATAATTTGCTGTAACTGTACCCTGCCACCTGTTAATCAAACTGTATGATCACTGCTTTTATTTACTCAGCTGATCTACTACAGCACACAATATAGCTTCTATGGGTAATATTTTGTAAGGTAAAGATCTAAATCAGAGTTTTTAGTTTACTAACAGATTAGAAATGCAGTTTTTAATTTATCTTACATACTGAGATGGTAAAGTTTTTGTTTTTTTTCAGCATTGGTTTAAAATACCAAACATTCATTTTCATATTGTCCTGGTTTTGGATTAGACCGATTAGAAAGTATTACTACTTATACCTGAGAAGTGTTTTAGTCTAAACTTAGACTTTGAAGAAATCATACTGAATAGTAACATTAAACATTTCACCAATAATTATTTGGAGTCAACACTGTTTTTTTTTAGCAAAATATCCTATAAACTGCTGCACAGATTCTAATGAAATGTTTGGAAAAAATTACTGGATATACACCTGAATACCTTCTGGAACCAACCTAATGCAAGATGGCCAAGACTACCAACTGACTTTAAAAAAACAAATAAAGGGAAAATAATTAAGTCAATTTGACAAATATTGTTCAAAAAATTTGTTGCAGTTGTAGTTGAGAGTCATTCACATAACACACTCCCTGTACTACTCATTGTGCAAGCTCTTGGCAAAAAACTTTAGTGTTTACTGTTTGAGCAAATGCTGTTCATCTGTTCGCAATATATCTCATGAACCACTGGGCTGATTTTAATAAAACATACGGACAATATTCACTGGATACATATCTAAGCTTATTAACTGCTGTAGACAAATAAATCAAAGACAGCCACGAAAGGTAACTGACATTAGTAGAATAGAATAGAATAGAATAGAATAGAATAGAATAGAATAGAATAGAATAGCTTTATTGTCACTCATAAAGGATT
>JAVKLF010000063.1:23723608-23740478 GCA_034783495.1 Millerichthys robustus | reverse complement strand
CGGGGCTGGAGCAGGGCAGAAACACAGGGAAACACCAAACACTGAAAATCAAAGCAAAAACACGCAGAATGTGACAACATAACTATAGCCACTTCACAAAGATGTCTTTATTCTGCCTCTGGCCTTCATGAGTCACAGATGGAGCCGGTCACGCCCACACAGATTGGAGTTTTCTTCCTAGTGTTTTCAAAACATGAGGAATTAACTTAGTTTAATATTTTTTCTTTGTGTTAAACCAATTCTTCAAATTAAATACAAAATTGCTGTTTGTCATCATCATCAGTCTTCCTGCAATAATACTGTAAATCTGTTTAATTCTGCAAGCGGGTGGTTGCACAAACCAGATGTTATAACTTTATCACATACTTTAGCAGCAAAGTCAGTTTACCTTTTTACACAGAGGCTTTAATCACCTTTGCCATCATGTTTCATTCAGAATTCAAACTAAGGTGGGCAAGAAGGCAAACTAAGTCCCAGATTGAAGACTTTTGTAAAAATTTCCTCAATTCCTGCTTTTTCAACAAATTTCAGCACAGCCATTCAGTACCAAGCACTGCATTTCAACAGAAAATGTACATTTTCCTAGTGATTTCTTTGTTTTATATATATATATATATGGATTGTTCCATTGAGAAACTTAATTTAGTCAAACTATGTAATATCAGTTATAACATAGACCAAGATTGCCTAGTCCTGCTCCTGGAGGGCTGATATCTTGCATGTTTTACTTGTCTCTGTGCTCCAACAAAACCTGATTCGGTGATTGAGTTCCCTCCTCTAGTTTTGCAGAAGCCTGCTTATTACCCATTCATTCAAATCAGGTGTGTTGGAGCAGAGAAACCTCTGAAACATACAAGGTAGTCGCCCTTGGGGAGCAAGATTGAACACTGCTGGCATAGAACGTCCTCATTTAAGCCAGCAGATTTACATGGTAAAATGAGGATTGTTATATGGGTCATTAAACCCAAGAAACTAAAAAGGAAAAACAAACCAAATGTATCATTGTAGAATTGGAGATAATTCATAAACTGTTGTTTATCTCCCATCACAACCAATCTAATGCAATATCAGAATGAAACACAAAGCACTTTCAAAGTTTAAGATTTTCTTTTCTACTAGCTGGATAGCTGCTCATATCCAAACACTGCTGCAGTTTCTTATATGAGCTGATGGGGCCAGTAAAGGACCATGTTCAAGAACAGCTCAGGCCTAAGCAGCAGCAGACGTGTTCCTCAGCACATCCTGCATAAATAAACTATAGACACCATATGATCTTTGTTTTTCCGTTGCTCCTGTCATTTGCTTTACAATCTCACAAACTCACAACTTTCTTCCCTCAAACGCTCATCAAACAACCATTGGTTTGAGATATTTTACTAACAGAGCTGACTCCAATGTTAAGGTAAATGTTTTAAATAAGAAACCTGCAGGATCTGTACTATGCTGACATCTTTCTGCTACTACACCAAATTTTAGCTCTGTCTGTGTAAAATTGGTTTAGGTTGTAGCCTGTTTTTGTGTTTGCAAAACTTTATTAGCTGTGGTGGGCATCTTGAATCAGGTTGATTCAAAAAGCTAATCAGTTGTAGATGTGTACACAAAGATTACTTTCTGAAAGTTCCACTAAAATCTGCCCAGTGAATTATGAGCTACTTTATCTTTACCCATTTTAAGCGGTGGCCCCGAGTTTCTGCAACGCTCTCCCAATGTCTCTTCGCTGCAAAGACTCCAGTAATTCTTTAGAAACATCTAAAGACATTTTTACTCAGACAGGCTTTTAGTTGTTTTGTTTTTCTGAATTTTTTTAATTGTGCTTGATTCATACATGTTCTCTGTTTTAATAGGCCTAAACTTTACTTTAGACCTTCTTGCTGTGATGCAACAGTGCTAACCACTAAACCATCATACTGCCCAGATTTTCTAGCATAATATTGAATATTCTAGTTGTTCTCATCTAACATTCAGAACTGTGCACCAATGTTCACAAAGCATACGTCGAAGTACTGTTGTTAAGTTTGTTTAATAATTTCAAAAATCCTTGTTGAGAATCAGCTGCAATGCCAACCGAGCAGCCATCATGAATTTGCTGCACTAAATTTTAGCATATTTCTGAGATGGTAGTTATTGCCTCTCAGTCTAAACTAACCTACTGTAAAGTTTGTGCAGCAGTAGCAGCCGCAGCTGGTAAAGCAGCAGTGGATGACTAAGCTGGCAGTATGTGGACTGTGGCACATGGTAGTAATTCAACAACACTGAGCACTTAAAAATTAGACTGGAGTCTGAGAAAACACATTCGTTGTCTTTATTTTGGACAATACATTCTCAGAAGGTAAAACAGCTTCAAGATTACAAGCGTCACAGTCCTATTCTTGACGCAATATGAGAGATCATTTAGTTGCTTTGTCCGAGAACTCAAGAAAGACCATTTGTTCTGTAGATGATGTAATTTGTTGGGAAGTGAGAAAAGAAAAGTATGCAAGTTCAATTACAGATGAACAATACCGTGTATAAAAAGGTACCTGCTGTAAAAGATGGAGATTGTTACTCACATTTCAAATCTTAGCTAGTTTTCCCTGTAAATCACTGACTATTTGTAAGAGAAGTTGCAAGTTGTCCTGCCACTGTCAAAAGTCAGGCTGTATATAGACACAAATTACTGCCTATTACCAATTTCCCTTGCAATTACAGGTCCGGCAGCACTCTAAAAGACTCTGATTATCCTGTACAGCTGTCATAGTGTTAAAAGAGAAAATTTCCCCTGTCAAATGACATTTAAAAAGCTTAAATTTAAGAGAGAGGAACAGAAAGGCGTACCCAGAAAATATGTTAAATTTAGATTATTTTTCCTCTGTGATGAAAAGTTTTAATCTAACTTAAAGTAATAGTCCCCCCCCCCATTTGTCATTTTAAAAAACAATAATTTGTATCAGCAGAGCATCAGTCTGCTCTGTCTGTGCCCTGATTCAGCTTATTTGAAGCATTTACAAACACACAGAAGATATAATTAAAACAGCGGGCAAAGCATTTCAAGTGAGAGAGGAAAGCATTTCTATGAAAGGTAATTTGATTTGACCTGCACTGACACTTCTGCCTTTTCTCTTGCTGCAGTGTTGACTTATGTAAAAGTTAAGTTGTGAAACTGAGAGGTGACCTTTGACATCCATCTGGAGCTGCTTGCTCCAACATGCAGCCAGCTGTGACCTGCATTAACCTGCAGTAGCCAGAGCCTGAGACAAACGCTCAATAAGTGCTCCTTCTTTGTGTCTTTTAACGCAATACACACATGCCACTTTTATTCAGGGAAACACAATATTAAGGAAACATTCTAGTGTGGTAATATTGAACACTACAAAAGCAATAAACTCAAAGTACAGTACTCCAGCTCTCCATGTGTTGCTGGCATTTAGATGAGGGGGGTCCATCTGAATGCATGTTTGCATGTAGTTCTTGTCTGCTTGTCTTTGTCATGGATGGGCGTGAAATGTAAGTCAGGCAGGCCAAGAGGAGACAAACACAAGGAATTAAAAGGTAAGTTAGCAGTGATCATGCTTGGAACTAGAATCTGGAAGAGAGGAAGGTCCACAGATACAGAGTCAAAGAACAGGCTTTTGTGAGGGGAGGAAAGCTAAAGCAGGTAACGGTTCAGGATCCAGGAGTGCAGGTAAGTATCCCGGTAAGTTTCTCTTGTGTGAAGGATGTTGGAGAGCAGTATTTACACAAGTACAGTGCACATAAGTATTTACAGTGAGAATCACAGGATAATCTACAGAGCCAGACAAGTGAATGTCTCGGGAGGAATCCAGAACCAAGGACCAGGAGCTTGGAGAAAATACTAGAAAACACAGACAGTACATGATGAGCTTTTCACAAGCAGAAGGCAGCTTGAACCTCTACCAGTAGAGGCTTATGTTCCAGCATTGGTCTGTGGCAGAGAGGAGCCTTATTAAGGCACCAACAGCAATCAGCAGGATGAAGCCCAGCTGAGGAAGCTGCAGACAATTACCAGGGGAGCAGACAGACGCTGACACATTTCGCAATATTGAACCCGAGAGCGGTCGTACTTGTATGTTTTTTTGTTTGTTTCATTGTTTTCTCTAAAAAAGGACAATTATCTTGTTATCACAGTTAAAACATTAATTGTTTTCTCTAGATAACGAGATGCACATTTTATTATCTTGAAAAACTGTTATTTTTTTCTTGTGAAAACGACATGATTATCAGGAGTTGGCAGTTCGATTCCACAGCTACAATCACATGTTGAAGTGTCCCTGGGCAAAACAGTGAACCCCCACTGCCTCTGGTGTATGTCCAATTGATGAATGAATGTGATTTAAGCACTGATTAGTCTCTTTGTAGAGAGATATAGTAGAGTGTTGTGTGAATGGGTAAATGAGGGCACAGATTGTAGTGTAAAGCACTATAAGTATCTGGGTTGAAAAGAAAGGTGCTACGTAAGTAAACAAAGCATACTTCCTCCCGGACAAAATAGCCACCTGTGTCTCCTCCATGCACAAATTTTTTGCATTCTCCTTTTCACAAGTTCTTTGACTATTCTTAGAAGATTTATACATCTTTATGTGTTGTTGAAAATATGACTGTATTTTCTACAATCCTTGGCCAGCTGTTCTTCAGAGAAACAGTGTACTGCAGCCACTTTTCTGCATAAACATGCCCAAGAGGTTCTGAACAACCACACAATACTTGGTGCATACCCTGTAAACAGAACTTCTCACTAGTGGCTATATATGTACAAAATGAGGTCTTGATGTGAGAAGAAAAATGCATTTCAGCTGTAGCTCTGTTAGCTGATGTGTGGGTAAGTTATGGCCCTTAGGAGCACTCGTAGGTCTTTATTTGGTCCATCAGGGACCATACAGGCTCTCATTACAGACTTCCATTATACTCACTTTGACCAGCCTGGTCTGGCCTGTGGGTGGGTTATTGTCACAGTTTGAGCCTAACTGTATATTTTTTTAGAGCTATTCCTGAATGCAGTAACTTCTGCTGTACTGATTACTTGACTGCCTTCAGTGTACTGTTCATTGAAATACTCACCTGTTCTGCCTACCTGTGGTGCAGTGGTTTGCAATATAATCCTTCACAGTGAGAAAGTTGCAGGTTCACCTCCCAGCCTTTCTGTGTGGACTACATTTTCTCCTTGTACATGCGGTTTTTCTCCAGGTACTCTGGTTTTGTCACACAGACCAAATACCTGAGGAGGAAAGTAACAAGTTACATTAACTTGCACTACTGTAAGTGATTTTTTAAATAATTATTTTAATCTATATTTTTGTTTTTTTGATTACACATTTCTGTGTTCCTCTGACTGTAAAAAGCTCAGCAACATAGTCCACCTGTAGTGCTTTGCCCCTCTCTGTCATGCTCAACTCTTTCCTTTATCTTCACTAAGGTCCAGATTTCTTGAAATCCTAGTATCTCCTCCAGGAAATCTGCAAAACAAAACAAATGGTAAGAATTATTATTTTGTCCTTTTGCTAACTTACCTGTTCGCCTTCCACCTGCAGACAAGAACACTTACATTTCCTGCACCTGTCCAAAAAAACAAAACAATAACATTTTTGTTTTCCATTATTTCCTGCTGGAGTGTTGTCAGCTCAGTCATTGAGCCTGGTTAGAATATTGCACAATTATAACAAAAGCTAAAAACAGTAAAATCATCTAGCGTCAAATGACATGCATTATGATGAATTTCTAATTCTGCTGCACACAACTCTTATTCTGTCCAAAAAAAACACTGACCCATTATCCATGCTGAGATAATGTATATGTTATTTCTACACAATGCTTTTAGCTTGGCCTGTTTTAAAAATAAATACTGTGCAAAGAGAAATAAAGGCCTAGAATCTCATCATATGACTGAGTTAACTTTTGTTGGGCTATGCATGGGAGCCACTGCGGTACACATACTATCGAAATCTAACAATTCAATCTAAACCCATTAAATCCAGTCAAAATGGTGTTATTTGTCTTGCTTCAGTTACTGTATATGAAGAAATTAGTGTAATTGTGCATAAACAAAAAATGACTTAGGTAAATTTTGTTCTTTTTTTGTCTTAATGAGTCTTGTTATGCCTTTACGTTAACAGCCCAGACCACGGCCTGGTTTCTACTGTTCATCACACTGTGACAGCTGAATATGGGCACCAATGACCCCTGTGACCCTGAAAGGAAGAAGTGGGTAACAGATAATGGATGGATGGATGGATGGATGGATGGATGGATGGATGATTGTATCAAACTCACATTCTGCCCAAGTTGGACCAACGGTGCGGTAAACATACTGTAAAAAAGTAGAGTAGAAGACAGTAAAAATGGGATGAATGACAGCGTTTGACTTCAACTTTTAATTAATAAGAAACCAAGCTTGTTCTTTGTAGAGAATCCTTTTAGATTTTATATTCTTGTAAGTAAGAAATTACAGAATATTTGATCAAACATGTCTAAGTGCTTTATAAGTTTTAGACTGTCTTTAAAATAACCAATATATAGAAAACAAACAGGGACAAATTGGTTTGTAACATTTTTGCAAAAAAAAAAAAAAAAAAAACCCACAGAAGTCCCTGAAATAACTTAACAACTGACAAAAGTAATGAAAAATGACTAAAAATAATCAGATAAAAATATCAGGCAGTTTTTTGCTTCAACAGAATTATTTCAAAAAGAAACTAATGAAACTGACCTTGACAAAGATTAAAGCTAACTTGTCCATAGGAACATGTAAAACCAAAGAGTGTCCTGTTAGAGTGTCAGTATCAAAGGTGTCTTCAGTCTTTTCACCAGTCAGTTTACGTGTTTAATGAGTGAAAATGTTCATGGTTGTTTGGTATCATGGTATGTACCACACTAAAGATGGAGCACAGCAAGCTGAGGTGTCTCAGGGTTTAAGAAAGAAAATGATTGACATCATGTTAAAGGTAAAATCTATAAGATCTTCTTCAGGCAGCTTGCATACCTTGTGTCTACAGTTGCTCAGGTTATTCAGAATCACCCTGGATAAGTTCACGCGAGGAAACTTAATGACACACTGAAGGGACGGCTAATACAAATCTTAACTAAAAGGCCCAGAAAAAACTTCTAAAAAGATTTGTGGTGAATTCCAAGTTAATTGTTATTTAATTTCAAGGTACATCAGTGTCAGATCCTACCATTTGTTGAATGACAGAAAGCTTGCTGTCAGTCACAGGTCATGGGTCATCCAACAAAAAAAATGACACAAAACACACAACTATGCATCCATTATCTTTCACCTGCTTTTTCCTTTCAGGGTGTCTGCAGTCACTGGTGCTCATATCCAGCAGTCACAGTGCGAGGAGTGCGATACGTCCTGGACAGGTCACAAGTCCATCACAGGGCCTAAAAACACAACAAAAACATCCATATATAACTAATATAAGAACATTGGACTATTCTGAAGTGACCCTCTGAATCCTGATCAAAACTCTGGGGAAGGAACTGAAACATCTAGAGAAGAAACCCAGTGACAGCTGGAGCAGTTTGATCATGAGGAGTGGGCCAGAACACCCGTGGTCAGGTGCAGAAAATTCAATGAAAGTAGGGTTCGATGAAATGATTGAAGGGGCTGTCTCAAAACGTGCAAGGAATTTTAAGTTTTGGTTTCATCTTTTTTTGTCAACACCGCTTTCATTAGTTTTTTTTTTAAAGATTATATATATATATATATATATATATATATATATATTTGCCAGTTTGAAGTTATTCCAGTGACTTTTGTGGGTTTTCCTTTCTTCAATGAGAGGGTACCAACAAAGTTGTCTGAGTCTGTACATCAGTTTTATTACCAGTGGCGGGTCAGTCATTGCCCAATCCTTCTGCATGTTCCACTCACTGACAGGCAGACACACAAATAGGAGGGTACAACATTTACACATATAGTTTTGAGCCATTATAAATAAAATTATGCCGTGGTCAACTGTGTGCTATCTGATTCTGAGAAATGGTCAACAATCCCCTCCTACGTATGCTCTAATGTTGTTCTCACAGCCCCTGTTGGGACACAGCATATGTGCCAAGAGATTGGGAGTCTGAGAAAAGTGAGTGGGCGAATTAAAGTATTAGATTCTGTTTCAGTAAAATATCAGCTGAGAGAGAGCTTACATTGCATGCAGTCAAAAAGAACCCAACAACCTTGTTTTACCAAACTTTAGTTTGAAAATTGTACAGCGCTTAGTCATGGGCACTATAAATTGGCCTTTCTGACAAAATAAACATAAAGAAAACCCCTCTACAATGATAGTGAACTCAAATTTCTAGAGTAACATCAATATAAAATATGTAAAGCAAAATTAGTAATTGTGTGCAAATCAGGAGATGAAAAAGGATATCCAAGGCCCTGAACATTCCAAGGAGTTCTGTTAAATCCATCATCGAGACATAAAAAGAAATATGGGAACTTGTGTAAATCTACCAAGCGCTCACAAACTGAGTGACAGAAATTCAATCTGGAAAGACTCAAAGACATAATGCAATTAGAAAGGTTTATTGATGTAAAAGTACTTTGGCGCTCGGGCCCCGGCAGAAGACTTGTACGCTGTGGATTGCTGTGAAATGGATGTGTAGTCTAGGATAAATCTTAGAGTAGTCTACCCCCGGGGCCCGGACACTGGTGGTGGAGTAGGCCTAAGGCGAATGGAACTGGAAAGCTTGAAAGCGAATTGGATTCAATCTGAGATATTGCAGTAGTTTATAGCAAACCCAGCGGATTGCGTTGAGTCGTAGACTTGCAGCAATCCCTCGTACGGAGCATGCATGTAGCGACGGTAAAGAGGAAAAACTCCCCTTTTTGGGAAGAAACCTCCAGCAGAACCTGGCTCTGTACGAGCGGCCATCTGCCTAGACCGGCTGGGAGTGAAGGAGGAGATGGGGTGGAGGAGGGTGAATTTTCAGCCGACATGCAGAAGGAGTTTGCACGGGGCTTCATGAAGGGCGTCCAATGCGATGATTGGCCTGGGGAGGCGTGCAGTTCTTGATGTTGATTGGCTGTGACACGACGTGGCGCAGATGAACCAGGTGAAATCAATCAGAGTCTTCCAGTCTGAATTTACGCCTAGGCTCCATTTCAATCTGGAAAGACTCACAAAGACATAATGCAATTAGAAAGGTTTATTGATGTAAAAGCTCTTTGGCGCTCGGGCCCCGGCAGAAGACTTGTACGCTGTGGATTGCTGTGAAATGGATGAATTCTAGGATAAATCTTAGAGTAGTCTTCCCCCCAAAAAGAGAAGGGGTGCCGAGGCCGAGTCGCAAAGTTGTGTCCGCGCAAGAGGGCGGTAGAAGCAAATGTAATGGAGGAATAACTTAATGCTGAAGTGATAAGCAAAGGACCCGTGTCACATGTAGTGAAGAGCCAGGATGAATGATGAATGAGTGGATTGAAGAGATGTGGTGACTCGGGAGCCTAATGGCGGTGAGATAGCTTTCCCCCCCCAAAAGAAAAGTGCCGAGGCCTGGCTAATAGAGTTCGTGTATGAAGCGGGAGAAGGATGGGGTGACTTAGTACCTGAGAGATGGTGACACCGAGCGTGATTATGGATGTGCAATTGCAATGGATGTATGACTTGAAGGATGAGGGTGACTTAAAGGCCTAGGGATGATGACAATGCTGCTTGCCAGGCGTAATGAAGGATGATCAATTGTGCGATACGTGGTGACAGTGACTTAAAGGCCTAGGGATGGTGACAGTGACGCTTGCCAGGCGTGATGCGAGATGATTGATTATGATGATGCTGATACAGCTGATGATGATGCAGCTGATGATGATGCTGCTGCCGACGCAGCTGATTATGCGTGCCTGCCGAGGCGTAGAGAGGGTGTGGGCTGAGCTTCTTCTGAGGTGTAGGGTGTGGTTTGAATGGTGTACCTGCTGAGGTGTGGGATAGATTTAGGATACCTTCCTAGATGGGTGATGATTAGGAAAGATAAAAGGTTTCCCGCCACCAGTCATTTGCAGTGGGTGCTTACCTAGAGGCTGCTGATGGTGCAGCTGAAGCTAGTGTTAATGATGCTGCTGATGGTGTAGCTGTGGCTACTGCTAATGATGCTAGAGCTAATGGTGCTGTTGATGCTAGTGCTAATGGTACGGCTGATGGTGCTGCTGCTGATGGTGCAGCCGATGCCAGCGCTGATGGCGCTGTGGCTGAAGGAGCGGCCGATGCCACTGCTGATAATTCGGCTGAAGCCAGTGCTTATGATACTGCTGATGGTATGATTGATGCTAAAGCTAAATATGTTGATGCTACTGATGATAATAATGATGCAGCAGCAGATGAAGAGGCTAGTGATGCTGATGCTAGTGAGGCTGCTGATGCAACTGGTGCTGATGGTAATGTTGACGCTAATGATGCTGACGCCAATGAAGATGCTGACGCTAATGACGATGACGGCGCTAATGACAACGACGGCGCTAATGACAACAACGATGCTAGTGCTACAATGATGATGCTAGTGCTAACAATGGCAATGCTAGTATTAATGATAATGCGGGCCTGCTGAGACATAGAAAGAAGTGGACTGGCCGTGCCTGCCAAAAGGTGTAGAGGAAGGCCTACCGCCACCAGTCTTTTGTGCATGCGCTTGCCTAAGGCTTAAAGAGTGTCAAGCGCTTGGGAAGGGGAAAATGCCGGGGTGGAGTTGCAAACTGAATGCTGAAATCTTTTGGCCGAGCTGCGAAAATGCATGACTCGAAGTTGATCCTTGAAACGTGAGGACACTGTTGATCTTCTTAGCTGGGTGACGAGTGTTAATTTAGTGTACGGCAGGAAAAGAAAAAAACAAAATAAACGACCAACAATAATAGTAATACCAATGAAACAGAGTTCCTGGAGAAATTCTGAAGGTGGTTGACACAAGCTGCTATAGAAACGTGGCTAACTTTGCAGTCAAATCTGTGATTAACTTTAACAGATTACTTGTGCTTCGTTATGGTTTGGTTGCGTTTCTACCACGATCTTATGTTTCAGCCTCCCGTGTCTCGGAACGCCGAGCGAACTGGGGGGGGGGGGCAGCTGCTAGGCGGACCAGTTAATATGACGAGCCAAGGTATAGATCGGGTGTCAAGATCTTTTTGCCTCAAAGGATTAGCAATAAATGATGTCATTGAAACCAATAGCGAACGCTGGTAGATTTACTAATGACTAGAGAATTTGCCTTTGCGGGAAAAAACAAACAACAGCAACAACAAAACAAATTTCGAGAAAAAAGTATTTGAAATACCAAAGTCGGACCGGGAGTGTCCCGGACAAGAATGAAAACATACTGAAGAAACTATTTAGAGTAAAAGAATGAGGCCGATAAATAGAACCGGACTGGTTTGGCATGCGCCTTTTTGTTTATTTGTCCATTATTCACCTGGATTAATGTAATGAGAATAATCAAGCTAAATTCTAGATTTTGGGTAGCGAGACATGTATAGACGTTGGAGGCTGCGTGCAATTAGCTAGGCCAGGATTAGAAGTATGTTTAATTATAAATATTAAAATATTTATACATAGCTGAAAGCTGTCTGCTGCAGCTACATGCTGGACGCCTCAGGTGAGGGAGGGATTAATGAAATTAGCCAAGTGGAGATGTATATGGGGAGATATGTGGATGTGAGTTCATAAATTAAGACTGGGCTTGATGATTGTGAAGAGGGGAAAACATGGGGAAAAAAAGAGAATGAGCCTTGGAAAATCACCTGACGGGGTTTGCTGTTGTTGAAGGAAGCGCTGAAGGGCGGGCTGAACGATGGTTATTGGAGGTGGCCTCGTACGGAGCTGGCGGGCCCACTTCCTGAAACTACTGTGCTGGTGTTACTGGAGGTGGACACGGAAGGAGGCGCTGAACTGCGTGCTGATCAGCTGGTTGAACGCAGTTGGAGGTGAAGGCGTGCAGAGCCAGCGGGGTTTATTTCCTGAAGCCGGCGGCGGCAATTTCCTGAAGCCGAGCGAAAATAGAGATGCGACGAGGGCAAAAGGTGTCCACAGGTGACGAAAAAACGGTCGGAAGTCAGCTGGATGGCGGACGCGGCGGTGAACAGCCTCGCGGCGCTTAGCGGAGAGACGGCAGCGAAGCAACGCAGCTGGGTGTAATCCATGCGAGCCGGTAAATCCTCTGATCATAATTAGGCTGAAGAGGAGAAGTTCTGAGCGGGCGGCAAAGTGGCGCTCAGCGTGGAATCAGGAAGGAGAGCCTGTGTCCTGGCGAAGGAGGAGCGGGAACTTAACAAAGTGAACGGTCTGGAGATCGGACGCATCTGCGGCTTGGAACGCTGAAATTTCAGCCGACATGCAGAAGGAGTTCGCACGGGGCTTCATGAAGGGCGTCCAATGCGATGATTGGCCTGGGGAGGCGTGCAGTTCCTGATGTTGATTGGCTGCGACACGACATGGCGCAGATGAACCAGGTGAAATCAATCAGAGTCTTCCAGTCTGAATTTACGCCTAGGCTCCATGAGAACAATGAGAGAGACCACCAAGACACCTGAGATCACTCTGAAGGTACAAGATTCAGCAGGTGAGGTAGTGTGCTACATTTATTTTACAGACAGTATCAGATTTCCCTATATTTTGCATTCCTTTGACTCTAGCTTTACAAACCTTCCAGAGTCAACTTCCAACAAGAAATTATCCATGAGGTCTTCCAAATGCTGTTAAGTAAAATCTAAGTGAGATTTAATTTGAGTTTCCTTTAACAGGGAACTTCTTTTTGTCACTGTCCCATAAAGCTTCGGCTGATGAAGAACTCAGGCAACAGTTGTGGCTCTGTCTTTTCTAAAGTCTTGTGAGAAGACAACATACTTTTGGATCTGGAAACTTGGTTTGGCAACTTCCTAAGAATAGCTAACTGTTCTTTTGCGTGTATTTATTTGTATACACGCAAAAAAATATATATATATATATATATATTTTTTCTACTTGTGTCACTGTGTGTACATTTTAACTTATATGAAGCATTAGCAGAATGCCCCTACACACCAGTAGGTGTATTTTAATGTAACTCTCATAAAGGAATTATTGGATGTGTCTTTAACTGATTACCTTTTGGAATCAAACCAATTCAAAGTGGCTGACAAAACCAAGTGACCTTAGAAAATCCAATAACTGATCATACATAATACAGCTAATTTTTACAGATGTTGAGTTGAAATTTAGTGGATTAGTAGCTGAGAGTTATCCCAGCACATACTCCAAGCACTAAACAAATCTGAAGTTTCCATTTTATTTATGATCAAAAATATGAATGCTGGAAAGCATTTCATGCATGCACTCAAACAATAAATGCAGTGTTTTCTGCTCATGAACCAGCTTAACTTTGATTTTGTTTTCTTTACCATTAGTTTTTCTTTTCTTTCTTGTCTTGTTATTCATACACTATATCTGGAGTTTGTATTAGCTACCTGCCATAATTGTTGTAAACCTTTTGAAGCAGATGAGACAGAGAGCAGTAAATTACAACATCTTGATGAAAAATAACCCTGTCTAATAGTTTGAAAAAAATCTGAGGGGGAGTTTTCCTTTGAGAGCATGACTTGAGCTAAAGATTAAAAGGATAGCGGCAAGAGAGAGCACTGAGGTTGATGATGCAACTGCAACTTTGTTTTTAAAGGCTTAAGTCAGATTTTCTGGCTGCAGTTGTTCTTAGTTAATATTCTGGGATTTTGTTTTGATATGATAAACATAGAGCTGGCCTTTAGAGGATATAAATCCAAAGCCCG
This sequence comes from Millerichthys robustus, assembly GCA_034783495.1. NCBI lineage: Eukaryota > Metazoa > Chordata > Actinopteri > Cyprinodontiformes > Rivulidae > Millerichthys > Millerichthys robustus. The sequence continues at coordinate 23,726,746 of JAVKLF010000063.1, read as the reverse complement.
TCTCATCTTCTGTCTTTTTAAACCACCAAAGTGAGCAGTCTGACCACAAGAGGCAAAATTATCTGTTAAAATCACAGATTCTGTGGAAGGTGCTTTCAATTGGATCTTCTGACAAGCCAGAATAAAGACACAACAAAGGTTTCAGCCACTGAACTTGAGAAAATCTGGAATGGACATTGTGTGTTCTAGCCAAGCTTTTTGGCAGCCATCTTGTGAAAACCAATGTGCAACTCTTTGTGCTGTTCAGCCATATCTTGTTAATATCAGTCTCTCACACTCGGGTAATAATTATTTTAAAAAGACAGTGCCAAATTCTCATTTCCTTATGATTCCTCAGATACATAGCGCACCTGATAGTAAGAGATGTAATGTTTATTTTGTTCTTAAGTTGAGACACTGGCTCATTTATTTGTTTAGTTTATTTGTTTATTCATCAGGGCGTATGTACAGAAAAACATTTAACTCAATTAAGTAAAGATGTACTGTACCAGATTATAACTATCAACAAATTTAAATTTGCAGTTCTTGTTGCAGGTAAAAAACACTACATACAGAAATGTTTAAAAACAGAATAAAGAGTTGTTAGGAAAAACATAAACACACTCAGTAGTTAATTATCAGGCTCTGCAACACATTCTATTTGAATAAAAAGGAAACATTGTGACAAACTGCTCTTTGAGCAGTGATTGTCCTGAAGGGGATGTTAAAAGCACGACTAAAAACGGAACACTCTTTCATTAACGGAAGAACTACAGAGGATAAATTCTGTTCTGTCGGGAGAAAATGTAACATTTTTATGTTTCTGGAGGTAGACCCAGAAGTCTTACTATTTGTACCTTGTTGTGGTTTGATTACCAGCTAAATGTATTTACTTTTGATCATTTGTTTCTTTTAAAAGTTGTATCAAAAGTAAATCTTTTTCCACTTTGTAGTGTGTTGTTCAAAATTCTGAAACTTGGTTGAATTATTTTTTTTGTACTAAATTTCTTCTGTTAGTCTTTTTTTTTAAAATTACAACAATTGTGAACATTGCTCAGTGTTGCTAATGGTAGGCTTCTTTTGTTTTTTTCAACCAATTCTATATGGTTTAATATTACTTCTCCATTTACCTGGCTGAGCTGGGTCATAACACTAAGATTTGCCGCCAAGAGAAAAGCTTTGTAATACTTATCTGTGATATTTGCTTCTTGCCAATTTTCATGTCATCTGGACAACTGGATCCAAGTCCCTCCTCATGAACTCATGGTCCCGTAAAAATCCTCTCATTCTTAACGAACCGTTTCCTACACAGATCTTTATATTTACCTTTGGACACCTGTCTGCCAGCACACTCAAAGTCTCTGTCAGCCTCTTCACCTCAGGTTACCTCAAGACTGCTGTGTTCACATTGGAGTCTGACGGTAGTCAAATTGTAATGTAAAAAAAACGTGAAAAAAATCAGATCACAGAAAAAAAATTATAAAATTGGAACTGAGCAATAAGACTTGCAGTGTAACTGGAGCCTTAGGACCTGCCATGCCCTGGTTGACTCAGAATCTACACAAAGAGACTGACAGTAAAGTGACAGATGAGTTTGTATCACGTTCCGAGAAAATGTCCTCCAATATAAATTTTCAGCTCATTGTGTGAAACTGGTAAGAAGAAAAAACCAAAAGTAGACTTGAGTAAAGATGTCGTTAAAATGAAAACTCTGCCCTCTGACCCCCCCAAACCCGTTCTCTCCAGACACACATACACACATAATTCAATAAATCCACAAAGGTTCTGTACAGTGATTTCAATGTGAGTTCATAGTGAAAAAATAAACAATCCATTCAACCCCAAAGGACCACGGTAGCATGGCGCTATTTAAATTCACATCTGAACACTGGATTTGCATTTCCCTGCAGCTGAATCTGGTTTGGGTTTCTGTATGTTTGTTCCAAACAAAAAGACAACCACTGACTGCAGAGTTTGTGCTTGTCCTTAAGGGAGGTGTGTGTCTGTGTGTGTCCTACTAAATGCCCTGGTTAATGAAGACCTAGTGTTGCAGAGGAACCATGACGGGACACTGAGAGTTCTGCAAGTCCCCACAGAACCAACTTGGCTGTGACCCAGCTCTTTTTTAAACCACCACAGAGGCCTGGTAGCTGAGGGAGTGAGAACACAGAGCATGTGTTATGGTGGTGAGCGACGGAACTCAACCTCACAGAAAATTACAGAAACAAGTTCAGGAACTTTGTGAAAAAACATCAAACATGCAAATAAGTAGCTCTAGTTTGTTTATTAAAAAGTTGCAAGTATTGTGTTTTACATTTACATTCATAATGTCAGTAAAGATAGCCCTGTGAGAATCTGTGGAAAGTGCAGTGTTCATTCAGTTGACTCTATTCTCTTGTGCTTTTAGATCAAACAGATTTAAAGGTAGTGTCTCACTGGCATACATCAAATATTTGACATATGGCACTCATGAAGGCGTCTTTAGAATGTCTTGGGACGTTCACAGAGTTTTCAACTTTCTCATGAGTGTTAATGAGGAGCAGACACGTCACTTGAGTTTTACATGTGTTCAGAAAGTTTGTGAAATAACTTCTTTCTTAAAATTGTTTCAAAGTTGTCTTGAGCCCTCCTGAATTGGGCTGTGGCTGTCTCCAACCTGTCTCAAGAGCATTAGAGATGTATTTTACCAGTGCATTGAAGCTCTGAGAGAAATGACCTGAGATAAATGTCCAGGTTTAAAAACCATGCATATACTAAACAATAACTATTGATCTAAAGTGTGCAACAGCAGAATATATCAGAAATGTTAGTTGGTCTAAAAACCTTAAGAATTCAGTAAAACTACAGAAGAAAAAAGGTTCCTTTTATTTCACACTTTTATTTTGGAATTTGTATGCCAACTACTTTCCCAACAGTCATTACATAAGAAGGTGCATATTAATCACAACACATGTGTCAAGCACTAACTGATCATGAGAAATTGTAGAAGATATTGTAATTTCACATATAATTGTGCATGCCATTATTTTTAGGATCTGACCTAAACAGCAACAACTTTGTCTAAGGCAGCGATTGATATGCCATCCATCCATCCATCATCTATTACCCGCTTCTTCCTGTTCAGGGTCACGGGGGTCACTGGTGCCCATATCCAGCTGT
>JAVKLF010000063.1:23570741-23582938 GCA_034783495.1 Millerichthys robustus | reverse complement strand
TCGGAACCGCAGTGGAAACGCTGAAAACTGGTGTGGTGTGGTGTGGGGTGGAACCGGGTCGGTGGAAAAGCGCCTCTTGAGTCTTCAGGTACTGCTATCATTTTGGAAGGAAGTCTTGTCATGAATGACCTTCGAAATCTTCCACATGCCATGTGCTTGCTCTTTGGACTTATTTATGCTCTGAATTTGGAGTACCCTCAACAACTAAAGTACACCTTTGACTTCATCCAAAGGGTGCTTCTCTCACTTGGACATAAATTCCTAAAACCAAAAATACAATCACTCAAAAATCTTCTGATGCAATGAGTGAATGTGATGTGACATTATGGATCAACGTTGATACCTTTACCCTTATTGGAAAAGTGATTTTTATTTCTTGTTTGGTTCTTTTTTGTTGGAGGGAGCATCATGGCAATTGCAGACTACTAAATGGTTTTATGTTAATGAGGAGAAACATTACTTCACTTTACTACTTTACTATTCACTTTATCGATGTTATGATAAATGTTAGGCTCTGTTATTGAGAATTGAGTTTTTGTTTCACACCAGTCAACAAAGACCTTTAAGCAGGGATTCTCAAAGTTTTAAAGACTGAGGGTCATTTGAAGGATTCAATATTAGATTGAAGGCTGCCCTAGAAATAAAGTCATGTCATTTTTTTCTTTCCTAAAAAAGTCTATGGAAAACTTTGTTTAAAGGTTAGTGTGTATGTAACCAGACTTGAGAACCCTGTATTTAAGGTAAATTGTTTAATTATTAAACATTTTTTTTCCATTCAAACTGTTGTCTGTTGGCTCTTCGTTTCAATAACTTAACACTTTTGGTTCATCTTACTTGAACATCAAGGCAATTGGTTTCCTGATATTTTGCAGGTAATATGAACGCTTAAACATGTAAGCACAACTTGTTTTTATGAGTACTGCTTAATTGACATAACTCACAAATTGAAGTAGTCCTAATTTACATTTTATAGTCAACATTACTAATGATTTTGAGTTACCTATACTAAAGTTTACGGCCATTGCATGAGTTGTCTGAATGAATATTTTACAGTTAACCCAATTAATGATTTTGAGTTAACGGCAATCAGGTTTACTGCCATTATCTGAGTGGTCTAAACATAGTTATTTATAGCTATAACACCTAAAAATAAATTAACTACTTTACTTGGAGATTTTGAGGCAATCTGTTTCTTAACTTTTTTTAAGTAAAGTGAACATTATTACATTTTACAATGTAGATACAGGTCTGTTGGTATTTTAGATTGACTGGCCACAAATTTAATAAACATTTCCCTGAATCGAACAGAGGTCCATCTATCAATTTAAACACACAAAACAGGCTTATTAGCCTATCAGAAATACGGTGGGAGCAGGGCTTGAGTCTCTGCAAAACTTTGATTCAGATCCAGCAGAAGTTGGAGCAGTGCTCAAAATAACATCTATATTTGTTAGAACGCTGGCAGATTTTTCAGAACCAGCTGTTACAAAGAAAAATCTGTGGAAGAATTTTTACAGTTTCCTCCACCTGAGCAGGGGGAGGACAAGCTGCTGTGGATGCTAACATTAGCTGGACAGGAGCAGACTAGTGGAGCGGTGGTAAAGAAAGGAGCAGAGAGAGGAGCAGGCAAGAAAACTGCTCTTTTACATCAAAAGTGTTAGTTTGGGTGTTTCAAGCATCTAATTAGGATGCCTCCTGGATGCCTTCCTTGTGGATTTTCCAGGCATGTCCCACTGGTAGGAGGCCCTGAGGATAACCCAGAAACCACTGGAGGAATTGTGTACCTTCTCTGGCCTGGGAACACCTTTGGGTCCCCCAGGCAGAACTGAAAAATGTTAGTGGGAGAAGAGATATCTCCCCTGGACTTGTTGCCTCTGTGACCCAAATAGAGACAAGCAGTAGGAGATAAAGATGAGGATGAAATTAAGAAAAATGGAGAAATGACCAGTAATATTGTTAAGCTAAAACACTTAAGCCAAAAATGAAAACCTCAGATTATCCAGAGAAATTTTAGTAATAACAAATTATCTATATGATGTCAATTTCCATTTATAAACCTAATTTATTAATGATTTATTCTAATATATAACACAATCATTTATCTCATGGCATAAAGATGTAAAAAGTCCAAATCATAAATTTGATTTAAAAAGTTGGATATATAGTTTATATGAAAATAATTTCGATGAAAGTTAGGAGCATGCATAGTTATTTAATTTTAGCTTCTTGTAAAGCTTGGATTAGAATTTATGATGTTCTAACATACAAAGCAATCAACAAACTGGCACAATCTCATAATTAAGATATTTCCGTTCAATAATTTCTTAACAGAGCTTTTCACTGAGACTACAGGTTTACTTGTGGTTTCTAGAGTTTTTAAAAAGTAAAATGGGAGGCAGAGCTTTCAGCTATTAAGCCCCTCTCTTGTGGCAATAGGCTAAAATAATAGGTTTTTACAGCTGTGTTGCTCCACAGGAGAATATGGTTGCTTTTGGTAGCTTTATATTTTGCAGCATACTAGCAATTTCATTATCCCAGAACCAAACTGCTGCCCTGAATTCATGCCCAAACTTGATATTTTGGAAAAGCAAGTCTGATGTGAAAAAAATTGTTAAAGAATAAGGTCATGTTAGATCAAATGTAAGGGAACAACAAGCTTAATACTTGTGGGACAGGATTAAAGCCCTAGTGTTCATTGAAAAAATGCATATATTATTTCATGCCAGAGATTGGGTTTTGTAAATCACTCACTTACATGTACATGAAGTCACAATATTTTTAAGACTGACCAAGTTATAGCTATTATCAGGTTTTATAAAATTAGCTGGTGTGAAGGCCAATTTGATTTGGGTAAACTTCAAAAGCTAATCAGTAATTGAGGTAAATCTAATGAATATTTTGTGGGGAAAAAAACAATAAAATCTGCTCAGTGGTTCAGGAGAAAAATTGCTAACAGACAGGAAAAGAAAGGAAAAAAATCTTGTTAGCACTCAGAATTTGTGTTAAATGTGACTTTCAGACTACTACTAAACACTATTTTTAGTTCAAGATGTATGTTCAAGATGTATGTAACTAAAGACAAACAAGTGACAGTACAAAATCCAGAGACATGGGCTCTCTTGAGAACCATTGCAGATATTGGGAGGGTGAAAAAAATGGAATAAGATATGAAGACATTCAAAAAGGTGTGTGTGGATGTGGGTGTATGTGGCTTAGCAGCTACAGAGCATGGAACAGAGCAGAATTAGTTGACATCTGTAAGCTATTAAAAGCAATCTCAGGTAGCACATAATAAACAATCAGATTGTGGGTGTGTGCGCAGGCGGGTATTCCTTACTATGTGGGGACAATTTTTGGCATACACACTTACTTGTGGGGACCAACTGCTACTTTTTGGGACCTAAGCCTAGTTCCAGTGGGGGGAAATGTTGTTGGTGGGTCAGGGGTTAGGTTTAGGACTAAGGTGAGAATTGAGTTTAGGTTAGGGTTAGAGTCAGGGGTCAGGGTTAGGTTGTAGAAATGAATGTAAGTCAATGCAATGTCCCGATAAAGATAGCTGTACCAGACCGTGCGTATGTGTGTGTGGCAGGGAGGGGGAAAAGGGGTGAGTCAGAGAAACATTTAAAATCAAACTCAAATCATTCAATGATGATAATATAACTGTCAACAGTGGAGCATAGAGGACACTATCCTGACTTCTGTTCTTACATTTCAGATTTGTTTTCTGTCCATAGTTTTTGAATAACAAACAGTGTGTGTAAAAACCTAATTCCTTTAGGTTTTAGTGTAACATTATTAACCTAACTCTATTTGTACTTTTAAAGTCTTGAGAAACAGTTCTCTAGGTTTTCTGGGGGTCTTTCCAAACCAAAGAAGTATTTTGTATCTAATGAGATTAACTGGCAACAGATCAGAAGTGGACTGGGTAATAATGAGTTTACAGAGGCTGAATCTTTCTGAAATGCAAATGGTTAGAGATTAACCAGTCTACACAATACTTGGTCTAAAAATATTGAAAAAAAAATTCGGAAAAATGATACTTAGTAAAAAAATAAGGTTGTATTTGCATTAGCTCATCATCTACAGTTCATAGAAGTAGGGTCACTAATGGGTACCTGGATGCCTGAGTCACCTGCGGGACACATTTATAAGACTCAACATGCTAACAGCGCAGCTACATGCTAATATTCCTCCAGCATGCAAAAATAGAACCATAGTCGTCTGTGTTCTCTTAGAGACTTTATTAACGAATACCCCCAAAGAAATGTCAACAGGAACTGCTGTTACAGCCAGAACCTATGATGAACAAAGAAACACATAATTATTTCCTCTGCTCTCTGAGTCTCGGTTTCTCTTCTTTTTCTGTCCCAATCACATACCTAGCTCCACCCCGTTTCAGAACCTGGAATAGTTAACCCTTTCAGGGCACAGATGTTTACATTCCAGAGTAGATGGGAAACAAGCATTAAAATACAGGAAAACATTATTTTCACAGTGATTGGGAGAAATTTTTTTATATATTATATAACTGATATCTTGTATCTACAAGAGTTAGTACAATGATTAGTACAAAACAGATTTTGCTGTTATTTTCTTGAAAATACGATACGGTGGCTCAGTTGGTCGAGCTGTTGCCTCCCAGCAAGAAGATTGTCGGATCGAATCCAGGCCTGGGATATTTCTGGGTAGAGTTTGCATGTTCTCTCCGTGCTTACGTGGGTTTTCTCCAGGTACTCCGGTTTCCTCCCACAGACCAAAAACATGGTTGTTAGGCTAATTGGTAACTCTAAATTGTCCCTAGGTGAGAGTGAGTGGTTGTATGTCTCGTTTATCTCTATGTGTCCCTGTGATCTGTCCAGGGTGTCCCCCGCCCCTCGCACAGTGACAACTGGATATGGGCACCAGTGACCCTGAAAGGAAGAAGTGGGTAACAGATAATGGATGGAAATTGGCAATTAATGAGATACAGGAGCATTTTGAATAAATGTTACAGATGTGTTCATTCCTACAAAGCTGTCAAATATGTTTGCAAAATACACAGATTTATAAATGTTACTGACTGAGATAAACAAATTATGTTTAATGTTTAAATACAAAATCAGTTTCATGCTAAAAAATAAATCATCCATTATTTCCTTCCTGTTCCTAATCAGGGTCATGGCAGGGATTTGAGCTCTCTAGTCCATCACATAAACATGGACAGGTCTCCAATCCATCACAAGGAAACAAAGAGACAAATAACTATCCACTCTGCAGTCACATCTAGAGTCACGCAGAAGAGCTCCTAAAGGGATTCAAAATAAAATATCTGGACTAAGATCCCTCTGTTGCCACACAGACAGAGTTCTAATCACTCTACTAATCAGTAGTAGTAGTAGCAGCAGTACTAATAGTATTAATGATATATCATGTCTGCCTAATTACATTAAGGTGTATTCAGGCAGTCAAGTATTCACATGTATAAATTTAATTTTAATAATGCTATCATTAAAGAGGAGCTGTGCAAATTTGTTTGTAACAAGTAGCCCTTTGTGTTACTCTGTACGTCTAAAGCAGCCCTCAGCAACAGAAAGTTTGGCGACTCCTGTCATAGAATGTCATTAATAGATTTGAAGAATCTAAAGAGATCTCTGAGCTCAAAGGCTGAGAGTTAGATGGTTGCGATTGTCGGGTCTTTGGGGCCACTGCATTAAGAACAGGTCTGTTTCTGTTCTGGACATCACTGCATGGGCCAAGATTACTTTCACAAATCGTTGTCTGTAAATACAGTTTGCCATGTCATCTACAAACAAGTTAAAGCTCCATCATGTAAAGAAGAAACCATATGTGAACACCAGCCAGAAACGCTGCCTTCTTCTCTGGAAAATAAAAGCTCAACGGACTGAGACAAACTGGAAATCTGTTCTGTGGTCAAATGAGTAAAAATGATGGCATGTCCTCTGTACTCGAGAGGAAAGGAACCATTTAGCCTGCCATCGGTGTACAGTTCAAAATCTTACCTTTCTGATGATGTAGGGATACATTAGTGAGTCTGGAATGGGCTGCCTATGGAAACGTACTGTCATCGTTCTCAGAGATTTGACCCACATGCAGAGACAAACTCAGGAGGCGAGGTTTAACAAAGAAGAGAGTTTATTGTGGGGGAAAGGGTACTGGAACACAGGCTGATCTGGTTTCTACAAAGGAGAACAGGGGTTAGTTCCAGGAGGATAGTTTGTGGAGTCCGAGTGTGAGCAGAGGAGCTTACAGAGGTGGGTGAGCAAGGGTGAGCCGTGAGGAGGCGATACCAGGACCGGGGTTCAATGGAGCGGGTGAGTCTGTGAGCGGCAGGTGTACTGGGATCCGGAGGGATTGCCAGACCGAGGAGCAGGTAGGTAGAGCAGTGAGGAGCGGTACCAGTCGTGGATGCAGAGGAGCCCGGGTGGACTCGAGGAAAGGTGGACGAGCAGGATCTCCACCGTTACGGCGCGAGGAACAGGTGAGTGGTTTCAGGCTGGTTTCAGATACTGGAAATCCAAAGCACAATTAATATAGGTTTGTCTCTTTAGACACAGGTTTCGAGCAGGCCTGGAGAGTACCATTGAGAGGTAACAATCTGGCCCTGAATGACTGGCGTCCGCTCCTTCTTATCCTGGCTCACTCAGGTCTAGATGAGCTGCACCTGCTGAGGCGGCGCAGCTGGTGGCAATCACCTCCGGACCTAGGAAGCTCAGCAGAACTCAAAACAAAACAAGACAAACACAACAATCAATGTAAAAAAGTTGAAGAAGTATACTAATATAGTATCCGCTCCAAAAACTCTGTCCATACTGAACTTAAAAGGATTAGTCTAAAACATGGACGGTGGAAGTGCATTTTTCAAGAAACATGAGGCATTTTGTTTAAACTTATTTGTCAGAGACTAAATGTAACTTTTTATTTTTGCTTCAATAGATACTCTAACAGTAGTGTTCTTGTTGACATGTATGGGCAGAAAGGTAACCTTTAACACACACACACACACACAAATATATGAACTGAAAACCATATTGGTCTTCATGTTGAAAGTAAACCTAATTCCACAATAAATTTCAAATTATAATCCAGTTTAACAGAAATATTTGGATGTTTTGAGTATAAGTGAGGAACATTTAGGCAGACAAAGGTGAGAGTGGAGAATCTGACGTGTCAGCAGACTGAACAGAATCCATACTGCACCAGATTACTGCGCCGCTGGAGACGAGGCGAGCGATACAAATCAGAAGCTGATGTTTGACAGCAACTGCTGCTCTGCAGCCGCTCGCCCTTCCTCCTTCCCTCCTCCTCCTCTGTGACAGCAGACAGGTCTGCAGGCTTTTCTTGACCGCTGACGCCCCCCTCTGACCAGATGATTAAACTGAACGCAGTGTTTATCTGTAATGGAACAGCTTTTTGTCGTTATCATCATATAAATTCTGTCGTTTTACTTGTAACTTATTTGTCATTTCTACGCATTTCTGTTTTGTCCTTTCACTGAAACATGTCTAATTGAGTCTGTAAGTTGAATAATAGAATTTATAATTCATGATGACTGAAGGTTTAAAACCAACACATAAAAAACCACTGAGCATAATGTGTGTGCGTGTGTGTGTTTATTTATGTTTTGAGCTGTTCAGGAGAAGTGGAAAAAGGGGAATCAAATTTCCTGCGTCACGTTCCGTCAGCCAATCAGATTTGGGTTTCCTCCCCGGCTTTTATAAAGACTTCCAAACGGTTTGCTGTTCAAAACACACGAGCTTTCTGAGGATTTTACTCTAGGACCAGAGAGGACCCTTGGTGTTTTTTGGCCACAGAGGGACTGAAAGCGCAGATCTCGGAAAATCTGTCAGAAACTGGTGCGCCAAGGCTCATAGTCTCTAAGCCTGGTGCGACTAGGTAGCAGCAAAGATTTCTTTTCGCACATTTTTCCTCAGTTAGAAAAAAGTTTTTTTGGTTTTATGTTTTGGTCTTTTCTTTTTTTAACGCATTCTGGCTGCGTAAAGTCCGTTTCGAGGGTTTCTTCTCACCAGAAAATATACACGTATCCAAATTCTTCACGCGTAATTTGGCACCGACCAGATTCTCGCATGAATCTCCTCGACCCCTACCTGAAGATGACGGAGGAACAAGACAAGTGCCTCTCTGATGCACCGAGCCCGAGCATGTCCGAGGACTCCGCGGGCTCCCCATGCCCGTCTGGGTCGGGTTCTGACACCGAAAACACCCGGCCGTCGGAGAACGGGCTGCACCGCACGGGCATCGCCCTGAGCGACTTCAAAAAGGACGAGGACGAGAAGTTCCCCGCGTGCATCCGCGAAGCCGTGTCCCAGGTGCTGAAAGGCTACGACTGGACCCTCGTGCCGATGCCAGTGCGCGTGAACGGATCTACAAAGAACAAGCCTCACGTTAAGAGACCAATGAACGCCTTCATGGTGTGGGCTCAGGCTGCCCGCAGGAAGCTGGCGGATCAGTACCCTCATCTTCACAACGCGGAGCTCAGCAAGACTCTGGGCAAACTCTGGAGGTAAGTTTGGCTGCGTTTTTTACTTTTTACGCACAAGTAGGACGCTGTGGCACACTGTCTGTTAGGGTAATAACTTTCCGTTAATCTCTGAGGGAATCTTAAAGTTTCAGTGTGTTAAAACACTTTATTATAGCAGGTTAGAGACGGTATTTAGGGGGTTTCAAATAAAAAAAAAATGCATTTCACGCACAGGCTTCTCAACGAAGGGGAGAAGCGACCGTTTGTAGAGGAGGCTGAGAGGCTCCGCGTGCAGCACAAGAAGGATCACCCGGATTACAAATACCAGCCAAGACGGAGGAAGTCTGTGAAGAACGGCCAGAGCGAGTCGGAGGACGGCAGCGAGCAGACCCACATCTCCACCAACGCCATCTTCAAAGCTCTGCAGCAAGCGGACTCTCCGACTTCCAGCATGGGAGAGGTGCCCTCCCCAGGGGAGCACTCGGGTGAGTTAAAGCTCTTTAATTTTAGCCAAAATACTTTTGTTCTTCTCAAATTTCTACTTCTCCCAGGTAAGAATAAAAAAGTGGCTGAAGAATTAAAAAACAGAGTTTCTGAACTTTCTGGGATGGTTTGGCAAATAGAAAGAAATCAATAATAAGTGCTTAAAGTTTAGAAATCAAAGCAACTGCATTTTGCTTTCCACCTTGGGAACTTAATTCAGACCTGGCGAGTGTGGTGGTCCAAGCCTTAAATTGTACTGAGCTGCTGCCTCCTCTCCTGAGGGTTTTTCGGGGGTTTCACATAAAGATATTTTGGTCACATGCATGTAAGGTGTAATGTAGGTGTAAATATGAGAGTAAAGTATACAAAAATGTCTGTTCAGTTTGTCACACCTCAGAAAAATGTGTTATTAATCACCCAACCAAATTCATTTGATTAAAAAGACAGCCAAGTGTATAAATTAGGTTTCAAAAATAATGAAAAAATCTGTTTAGCTGTGCTGAGACGCAGGGGGCACATCCGCTGGAGACGCTAAAACCACGCCTGCATTGCAGTGTCCTCGGAAATATGGTGATATTAACTTTAGTGCCGATTAGATTCCAACACAGCACCTGGACGTTTTCCAGGAGTCAGGCCAAAAAGATTTTTTTCTGCTGATATACAGTTGTTACACCAGAGGTAAATGGTAAGAAACCCAAACATTTGGATAGGTCTGCTTCGATCAATATCTGCGCCTGATAAACTCCAAATATGTAATGCCACATTGCTAAAGTTACTGTTATTTTCTCCTTCTTCTGATAATGGTATTTATTTTTATTTGGGACTTATTAATCAGAGATCAGTGAATCAGCAGAACTTGCTACAGCTACTCTGTCCTTCAGTGTAACACTGCCAGGGAACCAACTGACAGTTTATAAATCCCATCTATCTCCTCGTCATCAGTAAAACTATCTGGAGTAAAGTGGGCGCTGCAAAGGCGAGTGTTGTCGGTTATGTCTCCGTAGCGGCTCCTCTTTACAAATCAATAGTTTATTTAGACGGCAATCTCTATGAGGCATAATTGGTTAGCTAGCTAGCAGCAAATTATCGTTAGTGCCATTTGAAGTTGCTGTTCTGTTGGTTTATATACTGCTGGAGCAGCAGAGGGCAGGGTTATACTGAAAGTGGCCAAATGAGCAGAGGGGCAGCACTTTAGACACATCCCATGAAATCCGGAGACAAAGACGTCTTGAAACCTGAATTTCATTCTAGCCCCACAGTGCAACCATAAATTGTTGAGAGACTTTTTACACCTTTACAACAATATATTTATGACATTAATAAGGTGTTTAGAAGAAAATTGAAGAATTATTTTTACACGCCCTTTAAACTGATAAAGTCTTATGCTTAATGCTTCTTTGTAAGCTGAAATCTGAAACCTCTCTTCTGTTTAAGATGGGGTTTTTTTCACATTCTTTTCACCAATCAATCATCACCATCTGTCTCAGTCTAAATAATGAACATCTTAGTCTTCAGTTTTAAACCAACGTCTTGTTTCTTTTCTTCTCGTTTTTTTTTACTCTCAGGCTCACAGGGACCCCCTACCCCTCCCACCACCCCAAAGAATGATGCCAGCTCTGGTAAAGTGGACCTGAAGCGGGAGGTGGGTCTCCGCCCCCCGCCTGATGGCGCCACTGGACGCCAGCTCAATATAGACTTTCATGATGTGGACATCGGTGAGCTGAGTAGCGAAGTCATCTCTCACATTGAAACTTTTGATGTCAATGAGTTTGACCAGTACTTGCCCCCCAACGGCCATCCTGCCCCACACAGTGGCCCAGGCAACACCACCCCTGTCAGCTACACAGGCAGCTATAGCATCAGCAGTGGGCCCCCACTCAGCCCGCAGGCGGGAGTAGGGTCAGCCTGGATGGCTAAAACCCAGAACCAGCAGGGACAGCAGCACACCCTGACCACCCTGGGGGCCAGTGGGGTCTCAGAGGGGTCTCAGAACCAGCACAGGACCCAGATCAAGACAGAGAAGCTGAGCCCAAGTCACTACAGTGACCCGCAGGGCTCTCCCCAGCACTTCAGCCCCTTCAACCTGCAGCACTACAGCCCCCCCTCCTCCTACCCAGCCATCTCCAGGGTACAGCAGTACAATTACTCTGACCACCAGGGGGCTGGCTCTACCACCTCCTACTACAGCCACACAGAGGCGAGCCAAGGCTCGAGCTTGTACTCGAATTTCAGCTACATGAGTAGTCCCAGCCAGAGGTCTATGTACACCCCCATAGCTGATACCAGAGGGGGGACATCCATCCCACAGAGCAGCCCCCAACACTGGGAGCAGGCTCCGGTCTACACCCAGCTCACTCGCCCCTGAACAGTATGAGAGACAAAATCTGATTTTGCACGCTCGCACACACACACACCAATCAGACACTTGAATTGTACGAAGAAAAGCGCTGGACTTGATCTTGGACTGGATCTGCTCACATAATGCCTTACTATTTTATCATAATACAAACATCTATATTTTTAGAGATGAAAAGACTTTAGAAAAACCTCTGTGAGGAATTATTGATTGTTTTTCTCTCTTTTCTTTTCTTTTCTTTTGCAGTGTTTAAGCACCAAACTTAGCAGAGGGTTGGAATATTTGACCCTGTAGATAAAAACTCAAATTAAAAGCTTCATATTTTTCCATTAGTGACTGACTCACTGATACATTTGGCTCCTATTTTTCTTCTTTTATTTCAGACAAAAATTATTTTTATGTTTTGCTTGCGAAGCAGCTGAAGTTATAGTTATCAGAAATTTTTTTGCAGACAGCTGCACCGTCCTGATGCTGCACTGCCATTTGTGCCTTAACGTTTGTTTACATTGTTCCAAACTATTTACAAGTGTGTTCATGTGTGCGGTGCCAAACGCCCCAGCTGAGATTATCCAGTAGAACCTGTTTGTTTGCTACAGGAAGTCACCTTTACCCCACTCCTCTAACACACACATTTGTTCTTTTATTCTCATGGGGACTTTGTGTGGACTTTCATTAATTTACTGATCATTTCTACAGCCTAACCCTAAACTTAAGCTCTATTCACACCTTTGTCCTAACCCTAACCACTGACCCCCCAACAGCAGTTCCTCCTGACAGGGACCGGGCCTCTGTCCCCATAAGTCACAGTAGGCGCTTTTCCACCGACAAGAACGGCTCCACACCACACCACACTACACGGCTCCACACCGGCCCTGGTGG
>JAVKLF010000063.1:23544675-23558291 GCA_034783495.1 Millerichthys robustus | reverse complement strand
GTTTATCAATTTATTTATTTTTTTTGTTTGTTTTTTTGTGGTAACAGTTCATATTTCTGATATTGTTCTATTTATTATTTAATTTGTTTGTTTTGTTTTTTGTCTGAAATAAATTTTCATTCATTCATTTTCATTCATTCATTCATATCCTAAAAACTATTAATGTAAAACAAAATATTTTATTCATCTACATGTTTATATTTGTATGACTAGACCTAAATAAGTAATATTTATACTGGGAGCTGATACCCTACATTGTTTATTGAAAGAATTGGCCACATATGATTATCTGTCATTGCTTGCTTTGTTTTTTATTAGGCTGCTCTCTTCTGGTCACAATGAGCAAACATGAAAGATTAGGCAATTATTTTATAATGAATGCCCTTCCTGACTCAACCTGGGATTAAACCTACTGCTTTAGGAAAACAAGACTGAACACCAAGACCTTGTTATTTATATAAAAATAATTTAAAAAAAGAAATGGTAAAAAAAAGTAAATTAATTTTTGCAATCTAAATCCAAACTCTTTCTTTTTACTCCTACTCTCTTCTCACGTCAGCTGACAATAAATAGAAAGTTTGTTAAAAAGCCACATGGTTTAAAGCCAAGTGTCAATGGAAAGACAGCGAGACTGACTTAAAGAGACATCTAGACAGATAGTCATCCTGTCCTCCGGCCTCACCTTGTCCTCTGAGAGGCTAATGTTTCTGGGAAAATACCACCCTGCTTGTTGTCCTGTCAGTTTCCTTCAGCCAGCAGAGGGCTGAAGGTAAATGGGGAAAGAAAAGAAAATCCAGTTTGATGATCTGACAAAGAGTACTAGTACTAAGGATTTGGATGAAGAACTGAGTGGGAATTGATTCCAATATAACTCTATGACTGGAGGATCATTTTCATCCACCCTAGTTTTTTACTCATCTAAATGCTTAGAGTCATTACCAAACAAATAAGCTAAACAGCCTCTCTGGCTTTTCTTGAATCTCACTCTCTTTCGCAAATAGTTAAATCACTTAAACTATTGGAGTCCAAAGAGGGTGAAAGTACTTCTTGTCCAGGTTTTTCTTTACAGCAGTTTTTGTTAATTCTGTACAAATTAGGTGCAACTACTGGGCTGAAAAACCTGGCCATCTGCTCCAGAGGGGAGGGTCAGGTTTGAATAGACGGTTGAAACAAAATGTAACAGTGGTTTGTAGCGTTGTTTTGGTTCAAATTTACTGTCAGATCCTTGGCAAGGAACACTAATTTCAGTTGAACAGCCTGTCAGCAAAGATACTGTTCATTTGGTCAATTATGTAACAATTTTTATTATTTTTTTAATAAACAAAATTTTTTATCTTTTAAATGAACTTTTTAGTACATTCACATATTAGTGCAAACTCAAGGTACAAATAAAACCTTAGAGTCAAGTCTAAAACTCAAATTCTCTATTTAATAGGAACAAAAGGTAAGATGGGTCATACATCATACCTTTTACATTCAGGAACAATTTAGCCAGGCAGATTTTTTACAGACAAACAACATTTAACTGACAGCTGGCAAGTCTAACACAGAAGGCTTCTGCGCAGCAATGCTCTTTTAGCCAAAGTTTCTCCCAAGGGAGACAAATAATAGTGACACTTCAGAATATCTATCTATCTGTATATATATATATATATATAAAAATAAAATAACTGGTGACTTTTCATGCAGCCTTTGCAACTGGCACAATGCAAATAGTGGGTTGGCAAAGCGGTTGTTTAAAGCTCAGCATGGTTGGCATTGTAAAAGCCTGTGGTTGTTAGTGGTTAACCCCATGCTCCTCATGAGACTCTGCACATTCGTCATATTGCCAACTTCCCTGTGAGTTGCATTAGGTTTTTTCATTGAATGATGTAGAAGTGTTCACTGAAAAACATATGAAGACATATTTATTGGTGATAAACTACTATATTTCCCTGTACTATATGTTCCATGTTTCTTTGTGTTATTTTTTCCTGTTGATGTTAGGTTATTATAAAAAAGCAAGCCTTAAAAGTATAGTCTGTAAGTCAAGTGGCTTTTAGGCTTTGACTA
The DNA here is from genome assembly GCA_034783495.1 of Millerichthys robustus. Taxonomy (NCBI): domain Eukaryota; kingdom Metazoa; phylum Chordata; class Actinopteri; order Cyprinodontiformes; family Rivulidae; genus Millerichthys; species Millerichthys robustus. The sequence continues at coordinate 23,556,239 of JAVKLF010000063.1, read as the reverse complement.
ATCTTCAACAAGACAAATTGTTATGCTATGTAAAAAAAAAAAAACAGCCCTTATAGCACTTCATAATGCACAGTAAAAAAGAAATACCATACCTTTATCCCCTAGTAAAACCTAAAAGCCTATTTGCATGTTTGACATAAACTTCAAACTGTACTTTCAGAAGGAATAAAACACTTTTCCCAGGCAATCAGCCAGTTGTTGTAGCATCCAGCTTGAATTTGATTGAATCCATTTTAATTAGCTGTAAACGTACATCAATTGTAGCATGTTGGTATTATGTATGAAGACAGCTAGCTGAAGCAGTTCGCATGTGCTCCCATGTAAATGGTAGATGGTATGTACAAGTATAACACTTTATAAACTTCTTACGGACTCCAAAGCTCTTCACACTACAATCAGTCATTCACACACTGATGGTGGTAAGCTGCATTGTAGCTATAGCTGTCCCGGAGCTGACTGACAAAGGCAAGGCCTGCCATGTACAGGCACCACCGGACCCTCGGACCACGACCAACAGGCAAGGTGGGTGAAGTGTCTAGGCCAAGGTCACAACCACTGAGACAGATGGAACGGATTGTTTACACAGGTTACAGGACTACTCCCCTAACCATTCTGCCACAGCTGGCCCATGTCGCTTAGCAAAAGATGGACAGCTTGTTGATTTCCACTTGCACTGTATAACAATACTTAGAAACCCTACAATGGCAGGTCTCCCCAGTGCTAACAATCACACATGAATAAGGTGTTTTTGCAATGTAAGGCCCAGTCTGACCCAACCCCAGTTAGCCAAGCCTTACTCCATCCCTGACAAGAAGGTCTCCGGACAAAAAAAAAATGACTGTTAGACTAATTGGCACCTTTAAATTGTCCCTATGTGTGAGTGAGAGAATGAATGTTTGTCTCATTTGTCTCTATGTGGCCCTGTGGTGGACTTGTAGTCCACTGACCACTACCTGGTGGTGAGTTGGCTCCGGTAGTGGGGGAGGAAACCGGTCAGACCTGGCAGACATAAACGTATTGAGAGGGTTTGCTGGGAACATCTAGCTGAGTCTCCCGTCAGGGGGGAGTTTAACTCCCTCCTCCGGGAGAGCTTTGAACATGTTCCGGGGGAGGTGGGGGACATTGAGTCTGACTGGACCATGTTCCGTGCCTCCATTGTCGAGGCGGCCTACCGAAGTTGTGGCTGCAAGGCTGTCAGTGCCTGTCGCAGCAGCTACCCCCGAACCCGTTGGTGGATACTTCCGGTGATGGATGCCATCAGGCTGAAGGAGGAGTCCTATCAGGCCTTTTTGGCCTGCAGGACCCCAGAAACAGCCGATGAGTACCGGCGGGCCAAGCGGCATGCTGCTCGGGTGGTTTCTGAGGCAAAAACTTGGGTGTGGGAGGAGTTCGGAGAGGCCATGGAGAAAGACTTCCGAATGGCTTTGAGGCAATTCTGGTCCACCATCCGGCATCTCAGGAGGGGAAAGCGTTTCCACACCAACACTGTGTATAGTAGGGATGGTGTGCTGCTGACCTTGACTCGGGACATTGTAGGCTGGTGGGCGGAGTACTTCAAAGACCTCCTCAATCCCACCAACGTGCCTTCCATCGGGGAAGCAGAGCCTGGGCACTGTGGCCTGGAATCTCTGATCTCTGGGGCTGTGGTCACCAATGTGGTTAAAGGGCTACAAGGTGGAAGGGCCCCAGAGGTAGATGAGATTCGCCTGGAATTCCTTAAGGCTCTGGACGTTGTAGGGTTGTCGTGGTTGACAAGACTCTGCAATTTTGCATGGACATCGGGGGCAGTTACTCTGGATTGGCTGACTGGGTGGTCCCCATATTCAAAACGGGGGACTGTAAAGTGTGCTCCAATTACAAGGGGGTGACACTCTTAAGCCTTCCTGGCAAGGTCTATTCAGGGGTCCTGGAGAGGAGGGTCCATCCAATAGTCGAACCTCAGATTCAGGAAGAGCAGTGTGGTTTTCATCCTGGTTGTGGAACACTGACCCAGCTCTATACTCTCAGCAGGGGCCTGGAGGGTGTGTGGGAGTTTGGTTTGTGGACTTGGAGAAGGCGTTCGACTGGGTCCCGCAGGGGGCCTTGTGGGAGGCACTCTGGGAGTATGGGGTACCGGCCTCTGTAATACGGACTGTTGGGTCCATGTATGACTGGTGTCACAGTCTGGTCCATTTACCTGGCAGTAAGTCAGGTCTGTTTCTGGTGGGAGTTGGACTCTGCCAGGGCTGCCCTTTGTCACTGATTCTGTGTCTGTTCTCATTACTTTTATGGACAGAATTTTTACGATGCAGCTAGGGTGCTGAGGGGGATCCGATTTGGTGGCCTTAGGATTGCGTCTCTGCTTTTTGCAGATGATGTGGTCCTGTTGGCTTCATCAGGTCGTGATCTACAGTTTTTGCTCGACCAGGTTGAGGATCAGTGCCTCCAAGTCTGGAGCCATTGTCTTGAGCCGGAAAAGGGTAGAGTGCCTTCTCCGGGTCGGGAAGGATGTCCTGCCACAAGTGGAGAAGTTTAAGTATCTCAGGATCTTGTTCACGAATGAGGGAAAAAGGGAGTGGGAGATCGACAGGTGGATCGGTGCAGCGTTGGCAGTGAAGTGGGCATTGTTCTGGGCACTTTCTACCTGGAGGAGATTCAGGGGAAGACCCAGAACACGCTGGAGGGACTATGTCTCTCGGCTGGCCTGGAAACGCCTTGGGCTTCCCCCAGAGGGGCTGGAACAAGTGGCTGCAGAGTGGGAAGTCTGGGCCTCCTTACTTAGGCTGATACCCCTGCAACCCGAACCAGGATAATCCGAAGAAGATAGATGGATGGACTTTTACGTTGCAGAACCTAAAGCTTAATTATGCATAAAATTTTGGAGAGACCAGAGAGAAAGTCTTTCAGGTCCTGACAAAACATTTGATGATTTGGAACTGAGAAGTGGGCTTCTTTTCCGCTGTGCTTGCTTTACATGGGAAACTGTTGACTCAGTTGTTGAGGAACTGTCATGATTGACACGACTTTTTAATTTCATATACAAATTGAGACAAGACCTGCTGGGTGGCAGTCCTTATATTTTAAAAAGGGGGAACAGAGAGTATGTTTCAACTATTGAACTATCATACATTACTCACAATTTTATTCCAAGGTGTTGGAAAAGAGGCTCTGACCAATTAACACACCTCAACTCAACCAATTCAGTAAAAGCTGTACGGAACAGTATGGTTGGTTTGGCTCTCCAGTCTACCTGTGTGGGGGTCATTGCAGGTATACAGGATTCCAGTGACATTTTACGGACTGTTCAGTCCATGTATAACCAGTGCAAAAGCTGTTCTCCCACCCTCTGCATAAAGTTAAACTTGTTCCTGATTTTGGTTGGACTCTGCCAGGACTTTCACTTGTTGCGGATCCTGTTTGACGTGTTTATAGACAGCATTTCAAAGCACAATCATGATTGGAGGGTGTCTGGTTTAGAAACTTATAAATCTTGTATCGGCTTTTTACATAGAATGTTGTTCTGTTGATGCCTTAAAGCCATAATCTGTATAGTACACTGGAGCAATTCGCAGCAAAGTGTGAAATGGCTGGGAAGAAAGTCAGCTTGAAGTCTAAGGCCATGGTTCTTCCCCATAAAAGACAGAATGCTCACTTGGGTTGAAGGATGAGTCTCTCCCTCTCACACAGAAATTTAAGTACCTGAGAGACTTGATTACAAAAAATGATTTAAAGATAAATGGATTGATGATTGCTTTCCTCCCACCGTCCAAAAACATGACCGTTAGGCTAATTGGTAACTCTAAATTGTCCCTAGGTGTGAGTGACAGAGTGAATGGTTGTTTGTCTCGTTTGTCTATATGTGGCCCTGTGATGGACTTGCGACCTGTCCAGGGTATACCCTGCCCCTCGCACCGTGACAGCTGGATATGGGCACCAGTGACCCCTGTGACCCTGAAAGGCAGAAGCTGGTAATAGATAATGGATGGATGGATGGATGGATTGATGATTGGGGGTTTTCCCCACAAAATTTGAAGACATTATGCAAATCCATTGTGGTGAAGTAGGAGCTCAAAATTGTAATGCAAATGTTTTTTTAATTTGATTTTTTTTTTTTTATTTTCACCTGTCCTGTCCGGCATATATGTATGTGGCGACACTAGAAATTACAGAAATACTGTGAAGTTTAAATTTTTAAACCCAAATTAAGTTGTTCAACAATGCCACCCTGGGAATTTCACCCAGGGAATATTACCTTCTTTTCAAGGCACTCTGGTTCGTTTGTGCATACATGGAGACATCTGAGACAGTTCCATTTTATAAAAAAAAGCTATTTATTAAAATCAGTTTAAAATGCTCTTAAAATCAGTTCTTTGAAATAAAAACATTAAAGAAAACAGAAAAAAACTGCAGTAGCTGAGGTTACCGGCAGAGGGGGGCACTATAGGGACGGCATCCACCAACCCTATAAAACACCAAACTCAGTGAGACAACCCAAACTATCACAGCACACAGAAGAGGTAGACATTGTCACCACACCAACACTGCCGTTGGACTTCAGCAACTGCCAACAAAAGAAAAACAATATCAGCCCAGATAAATAAACAGGTAGATAAGCCACAAAAGGGCTGAAAACAAAATAAAGTAAATAGATAAACAGTTAAAATATGAGAATTCAGTGTGGCCCTCTGGCCACGTCGCAGCAGGAGATGAACTGGGCACGCCAAGACCGCACTCCAAACACAATGTTAGTTTGGGCGTGTAGCCGCCACCACAGTCCAAAATCAATGTGCAGAATCCGGGATACAAAACAGAGAGCAGCAATGGTCCAACTATGGGGAGACCTGCCGATCCACACAAACGCGCACACACTCGCAGAACCAGGAAGTGGAGGAGAGCAGCATAGTAGCGTTTCACCACCAGGACATCAGAGCAGCATGAACCACGCCCAGCGACATGCTGCCGTTCCATCGCCAAAATCCATGGGGCGCGAGCCACACAATGGGAGCATGAGGAAGACCAGCATCCGACTGAGCACAGCGGCTCCTTAAATACCACGCCCCCCTTACCCAATTGGGACTTCTCACCTGGAAACTATTAGTGTAGAAATATGTATATTTCTACACCACTACATGTATTCAGTGAGATTAAACTGGAAACTTTTCTAATGCCTTGACAGTTTTACTCTACAGCAGGAGGATTTGAGATAATTCTCACGTTGATGCCTTTATTGTTTGAAGGCACCAGACAGTGAAGGCTGAGGGAGACACAAAAGTAAAGGATAGAAGGGGGAGAGGGGGATGGACAGATACAAAACCACAACAACAGTAACAGGAACCGATAGTCGTATACAAAACACATAAGTTACAAATTAATTATTAATTATATCAGCAGAAGCAGATCAACAAGAGCCACAAATATTTAAACTTAGGTTGTGTGTAATACAGCATGCATAAAAATGAGTGATACAAGTGTGTGATACATGTGTACACATGATGAGGCAGGTGATTATACACGCGTGTTTACTGATGATCGGATGTGGACATGCATTCATGCTTATGTATGGGAAAAGGACAGAGGTTTCTTGTTTATTTTATGTGGGTAGTACCACCAGAGTCATACAGCTCCCCAGCGACATCAAATGCAACCTAAAGTCACTGTGGACCTGACACACCCATACCACAGAGAGAACACAACGAGGATCCAGAGGCAGACACAGAGGTGGGAGGCAGGGACGCCAACTCCTGGCCAGATGAGACACAACAGGAAGCCCAGGGAAATCTAGGCCTACCCAAGCCCACCCCCCACGGCCGCGGAGCCACAGCGCAACAGCCCACCCACCAGGCCCTCGCACAGCCCCAGGGCCGAGAAACATAATGCAAACCAGGCGAGGAGACGCCAGGGCCCCACAGAGGCAAACACGCCAACCCATCCCCCTCTGAGGCCGACCAGCATCACCCTCACCGACTCAACCCAAGCCCCCCAGGGCCCACCGGGGACAACGGACAACCGAGCAGCTCACACACCAGAACCAGGGGGTGAGGCCGCAGGAGGGCATGGCAGAATGAGGGCCCAGCCAGGCCAGAGACCAGCCCTCTGGGAACAGGGGAGGCCACAGCCCCCCCATCACACGAACTATTATCGCCCCAAAAGAGCAGCAAATAGAGAGGTTTACAAAATCTCTCTAACCAATGTGCTGACAACAACACCTGTAAGCCTTTGACTTTAACCCTAACAGATCCGAGGCCTTCAGATACTGACTTGTATACTTTAGGAGTTTTTTCCTGGGGGCGAGATGCATTGGGAAAGTTCTTTACCAATGTGGTTACACCTAAATATGTAGGTCGACTGGTTCCAGCAACAATTCACTTGACGTATCAGGAAAAATTGGCATTGGAGACCGGGTTTCACAACAGGGAGACCTGCATCCCACAGCTTCACCATATTCATATGGACCTGATTACTACGAGGGGGAAGCATCTGAAACACTCACACCTGACACCCAGGAACACGAATGCTAAGGCTAACATGTCCACCATGAGGCAAGGGCTTAAAATCAGATTGAGAGGGAAAGACTAAGTATTTTTTTTTATTTATTTACTTACTTACTTATTTTTACTTGGTTTATTCCTAATTTTTAGATGATTACTGTTTTAAAATGTTTTAGTATTATATGTGATAAGCAAAGGTTAATTATGACACACAATCACTTAGGTATTTGTTGATTAACATTTAAATGTATTTTGCTAGATAAAGTGACTGAACCAGGTTGATGGCTCTTCCATTCCATTACATTCTATCCCATCCTGGTCGGAGCCATCACTAGGGGACTCGGGTGACAAATCCTGACTTTTCTCACACTGACAAGGTGAGAGTTAGCGGAAAAGCGCTGAGGGCTATTTCCTCTGGCATCGAAGCAGCTGACATCAGATGACATCACTGACCTGCCCAACCTGGTTCTAGAATTAGTGATTTTATACTGTCAATTTTGGGGTGGAATACAATTTAATCGGGGACTTAATCAGGGGATGGAATGTAGTATTTTTCATGATGTTGCTGCTTATTGAAACTGCACTACAAATACTGCGTACATATAGATGTTCACGTGATGAATTCTTCATGTGGTTCACATGATGAAGGGAACATGTGAACAGGGGAAATTGTAGAATAATTTATCATTTTAACTGAATAATTACATTTCACATAGACTGTTTAACCTTTGGATTTTAGATTATGTGAATCAAGAGTGTAACATAAAATTATAACAACAGGCCTTCTGTTTCAGAGTGTGGGCAAGGGTTAGATTTATAACTGCCTTTGCTAAAACAACACATTCTGTTTTTGTCTTAGGAAAAGAACAAGTGTGTGCAGAACTATGCTTTTAGGGGCGGAGTACTGCTGAAGATATTTGTTTTACATAAAACTGTTGTGATTCTGTGACTCATGGCCAGACAGAGATTTTCATGACCCCCATGTCAGTCTCTGACTGGACTCAGCTGAAGGTTGTATTAAACTTAATACATGTGCAAGTAAATGTTCAATCTTTTGAAAATGGCCCTGGCTCAGCTCAAATGCTTTAATCACAGGTTGTTGTTTTTTTCTGAACACGAATTTCCTGCATGTTCATGCTGCAGAGTAATTTAGGTAGATATTTTCCTTTCTTTTCTCATTCTGGAAATTGTTTAGACTCATGTTAAAGATAAAAAGCAAAAATATGATCAGTATAAATAGGTTTAAAGAAGTATTTGATGGGTTCAGTTGATGAGCAAATCAAATTGTAGCAGATTGCCTTTTTCTACCAGTAGAGCAAAAACAAAAACGGTAGCAGAGGTTTTAAAGCTGAGCATAACCAGACGGTAATATTATCTGAGGCAATCTGTTTCTCCTCTTAGTCTCATTCTTTGATAGTTTGTTTTTTGCTTAAAGTCTTTTTAGCTTTCAATTCAGTGGATGAAAAGACACAAGAGAATCAGGGTGGGGTGGATGGACCAGAGGGGACTGGAGGTGCTTAATACTCATGTATTCCCACAAAGTTTGTGTGCATGTCAGTGTTTTCTGATTATAAGGAAAACTCTTTCAGAACAAGAGGAGGGATACAGTCAGAGTCAAGAATAAGTATTCATTTAAACATATTTCTCAAACAGGATTGTTGCTTTAGAGAAAAAACCTATTGTTTGGTGCTACAATAATTTTAAATTCCTTTACTGTCTTAGTGGGTAACACATTTCTGTGATGGTGCAATAAGTGTCTGTCATGGATTCTAAGTTTATGTTTATTGATGTGAATGATGCGGACCTGACCTGAGAATTTCACCAGTGTGGGTATTGTGACTCCCCACAGGTGTGAGGAACTGGGCTGCGAAGGTGGAAGTAGTGGAGGTGGAGCAATGGCTCTATCTTGTTTTTTTTTTATCATAGTCCTTGATGCCTTCTTTATTTTGAAATCCGAAATTAGTCCACACTTCTGCTTTGAAGGCAGCTGGTGCTGGTCTAATCTGCTCAGATTCAGCCATCAGTACCTGGGTGCTAATGTTTACTCACAATGCTAACATTTCAGCTAGCATTATATTTGCAGGCTTCTCATGAGTGGAAGAGCCAAATGGCTGGCTGTCGGTTGCCAATTAGCAGTTGAAGGCTAAACTGCACAATAATGAAACACTGGAATTAAAGTTGACATTTTAAGCCCTAATTAAATATAGATACGGCGCTTTCAAAAATTGATACAGATATCGGGAAATGAAATATCGCGATATTGCAGTGTATCAATATTTTCTTACACCTTTACTAAACTATGTGAAATTACATTATGAATATTTAAATAAATCACCCAGCTGTCAATTTATATATTCCTATGTTTAATTAAGATATAAAATGCAGATCCTTCACATAAAACAACAACATATTACAGTAGGTCCAGCTTTACTCAGAACTGTATGTATGCCTGGCTGTACATTGTTTTCTTGTTTTTTACCATATAGTATTTTTGGTGTCTCAGTTCTGAAGTGGAATCATGATTTCTCAGGCTATATTTATGATATATTTATCTTTTGAATATGAATTTTACCAGCTTTTGCAATTCAACTCTAATCACAAACAAAGACAGAGGAGTGAAGGAATAAGAAGAAACGAAAATGAGAAAGTAAAGGAAGTGGAAGAAGTCATTCAGTTTCAGGGTTCATTGGTCAGAGTCAGGAGGTTGAGCAGTAATCACATCTCAATGTGAGCACATCTCCGCAGCTGACTCTCTTCCTCTTGTCTTACACACACAAATGTTGCACAACTGCTAGGGTGCTTAGCATAATCAAGAGGCTACTTAAATCACTAATTGCTATCACTGGCTTCGCAATCACTGCAGCAATGCATTGGCCAGTCAAATGATGGATGAGCGGTGATGTCATCTGGCTGGTATCATTTGGTTAGGTAATGACAGGAAGTTTGCAGGATGGGTGTCATGACCCACAGGGGCTTATTTGTCTTAAAACATGATGCCTTTGCAGTATTTATAAGGGAAGCAAATAAAAGGCATAGATAACAAAAACAAAGTTTTTGCATGCTGACAAAAATTTACCACTACTATACATATACTTACTCCTCAAAGATCAAAATAAATGCATTTATATTGCACATTCAACAACACCTGATTTAGGCCAAAGTGCTACGTACAAAACAACAAATAGTTGTTGTAGACATTCGGCACACATGCTGGCACCGTAGCGCAGCATGATAGCAATATTGCAACAACTTTTCAGCCTTTACTGAATGAGCACTTCTCAAAAATCATCTACAACTTCAACACAAGCAAAATAAACAATGCATACCCACAATGCTAGACATGCAATAATAACAGATGTCACAGATTGCTCACAGAATAACAGTAGGCCTTACAGACATATTATCTCAACAACTTCCTTATTCTGACATCACGTGACTCTTAAAGACGCCACATCAAAAACACAGAAACACGTAAAACTATATTTCAGAAAATGTGGACATTGTTGAAAATGTAAATCAAAAAATTAATCCCCTACTTTATTTACAAAACACCTTAGAAAGAAAATCATTTTTTTCAATGAAGGAAAATGATTAGGAAAAAAGATTGAATTTTGAATTCAATGGGAGCAACACACAAAATAGCATTGCATGTTTAGTGGAAGTAGCTGCTTTTCTTTTAACAACAGTATATAAATGCGTAAGAATTGAGGAGACCAAATGCTGCTGCAGGTTTTGAAAGGGGATGTTGTACCATTCGTTACCAGAAAAAAAAATCTAGCTGCTGAAAAGTCCTATTGGGTCATTAGCAAACTTTTCTATGTGAGTGCTTCCAGGTCTGGCATTACAGTCATGTATGAGCTGGCAGAACAGCAGGGGGCTCAAAATGCCTTGTGGGGGCCTGTGCTCACTGTGATAGTTCTCAGTGTGTGGCTGCCCATCCTAACTGCTGACGCTCTGTCCAGAACCAGCTTTTGTAGAAGGCTTGTTTTATACCCAGTCCTCTTACTGTTGGGCCCTTGGTTGTGTGATTGTGTGTTTACTACCTTTCTCCTTCTCAGGGTATGTTTGGGCAGGGTGAGCCTCCAGCTGACGCCAATTGGTGGTAATCAGGAGGCAGTATTTAGAGAAGTAGATTCCTTATGACAGATGGCGGGTATGCTGGAAAGTTCCTTTGCAGGCCTGAGGATTGTTGTTTTTCAGCGCTAGTGTTGTTTTGCGGTTGTCGTCAAAGGCCAGGTTTTTTGAAAGTGAAAGTGCTTAAACGTTGTCAGGCGAGTAATAAGTTGAATTTAAAGGTGGTTATGAAATAATCTGGATTGTGAGTGGATCAAGAAGATGGCTAGTTGTAGTGGGGGGCTTTCGGAAGTTGAAAATATGGACATATACGATGGTCTATGGTAGAAAATAGAAGAGGGGGAGGGGGAAAAGATAAGGTTAAAAGGGGACTAAATGCTAGTAAAACATCTCTTGATGATGAGTAAGAAAGAGTTAAAATAAGAAATAAATTAATGATGGAAGATTTTAAAGTTATATTGAAATTTAAGGCTGGACAGGATATGATTGGAGTAAGTCCTATCAGTTTGTCAAATGGATTAAAGAAAGTTATTGAAGATGTAGAACTTGCTAAAATCTTAAGGCATGGAAGCCTATTTATCATTTGTAAAAATGCTGAGTAAAAGAATAAGGCCCCAAAATTACAAAGGGTGTGTAAAAAAGAAGTGCTGGAAAGAAAGGTAGTTGGGGAAGAAAGAAGACTAAAAGGAGTAATATCAGGGATTCCTGTAGGAGAAATCTTGGACGAGCTAAATAAAATAATAAAAGGAAGAGAGGTTACGGGCATCAAACAATTACAGGCTTTTAGGGGTAGGGAAAAAATGGACAGTACATCTTGTAAGGACCACCAAGGTATGAAATACTTAGTTACCTACACCTTCTCATAAATTGTTCAGTTATGAGGAAATAAGGGTTCTTTTAAAGTATATTCACCTTTTCTATGTAAAATTGAAACCACACAATAAGCTTACTTAACTCAAGAATTTGGGTTTTAGTAAAAATAAAAGGTAATTTATTTTACAAAATTCAAATTACAAGTATGTA
>JAVKLF010000063.1:23476287-23488915 GCA_034783495.1 Millerichthys robustus | reverse complement strand
CAGCAGCTGTGGGTAATTTAGGCCCTCACACACAGGCCACAGACAAACAGACACTAAACACATAGATTGCTTCATCTACCAACTGTTTACACAAAGGTCAAAAAGTCCACTCTAATCAGCTGTGGATCTTTTTATGTTGAAAGGTTCTTTTTTAATGGTTAAAGAAATGTAACATAAATTTTGTGTGGAGGAGTAGGAGGGATTATTCAGACATACCTCTGTTTGCAAAACTTGTCATGAACCTCTGAATGGATTTTAATGGAACTTCACTGAATCCTTAAATATTTGTTGAATGTATATCTACAACTGAAAACCTTTTGGAGTTGACTATAATCAATATGGCGACCACAGCCAGCTGATCTTAAAAAACAGAAATGGCTCTCACTCAGGCAAATTTACAGATATTGTGCTAACATGTGCTGTGGCTTTAGTTAAGGGTCAATTACGAGTCTAAAATGTTGCCATTTACTGTTGACATCAATCCAAATGTGATTATTTTAAGCAGCTACTGGAGTGGAGCCAGTTACTTCCAGCTACTTTAAGTGTTTCCACTGATGACTTGCTTGTGATATTCAGCCACCCATTCAGGACCCAGACCAGGATGTGAGCCTGTGTCTATCTCACTGAGGTGACTGCTCCACCAACTTTGTCACCATTGTGCACATGCTGGTGCTACAAGCTCCTAAATACATTTTATCATTTCATTTTTAGACCAAAGTCTACAGAAATAAATTTTCCAGTGACAGGGTTTATGACAGTTCTGCACAGAACAATTTAAAATATGGACAAACTGCAGATAAGAGACACTTATTCTAATTAAAACTTGTTTCTCTCCTCAGTAACACAACACCCACACATGGTTGTCATTCCAGTTTCTCTATTTGGACACAGATATATTTTAAGTGACCTCACTCCCTAACAGAATGGAGATTTCTTGAGCAAGTTTATTCAAACGTTGTATGTTTAAATATTTGTAAATCGCCATGATAGGCGAGATACGTCTCGCAAGAATTCACAGAGCTGCAAAATAGTTTATCATTTAACACGGATTATATTTCACTGACTGTTTTAGTGTAACGTAAAATTACAACAACAGGCCTTCTTGTAGCAGACTGTGTGCAAAGGTCAGATTCAAAACTGCCTTCTCCTAAACAACACATTTTGCTTTTGTCTCAAGATAGGACCATCTGTGTGTGCAGAATTGCACTGCTAGGGGCGGAGTTCCGCTGTTTGCATAAAATTGTTGTGATTCTGTAATTCAGGGCCAGACAGAGATCTTTACGACTCTGCGTCTGTCTCTCTCTGGACTCAGCTGAAGGTTGTATTAAACTTATTATATGTGCAAATAAATGTTCAGCTCAAATGCTTCAATCCCAGGGTTTTTTCTGAACACAAATTTCTTACAGCATCATCCAGCAGCCAGCAAAATATCCTGCCTAGGGACCTTTCTGGGTAGAGTTTGCATGTTCTCTCTGTACATGGATGAGTTTTCTTCGGGTACACCGGTTTCCTCCCACAGACCCAAAACATGAATGTTAGGTTAATTGCTAACATTAATTAGGTGTGATTAATGTTAGCTAGCTAGGTGTGAGTGAGAGAGTTTGTCTTGTCTCTACATGGTCCTGTGATGAACTTGCGACCTGTCCAGGGTGTACCCCGCCCCTCGCACTGTGACTGCAGAATATGGGCACCAGTGACCCTGAAAGGAAAGAAGCAGGTTAGGATAGTGGATGGAAAGGAGAATTGGGAGCCCTGGCTAAAAAAAAAAGAGGGAGAGTTGCCATAAGTGTTAGCAACTAACTGTTGAATTCAGGCTTCTCCCCTCACTCTATGGTTCACTAAAACCTGTAAAAAGGGACAATTAATTCCAGACCAAACAACAGTTAAACACACAATGAGACAAGTTGCAGTCAAAGGTGTCCACAAAACAGGAAAGGGAGCGAGGCTGGAAAACAAGACACAACATCCACCAACGCCTCTTCTCCAGCACCCCTCACTCCTTGAGCCTTTTGAATCCGTTAGAGCCATGCAGTCTGCTATAAAAAGAAGAAAATTTAATAAAAACCTCATTCATGACACACGGGGACATGTCATACCTATTTAATTTTGTGTAATTTAATTCAATTTTTTACTTTTCTCTCACAGAATGAGTCATTGGCTGTTTTTTTTATTCTTCCTGAATACATTTGATTAAAAAGCTATTTGTATTTTGCAAACAATAGTTTTTGTGGTTATCTGTGTCTCATGTGTAGAGTTGACTCCAACTATAGCTGAGAGGGTAATTGATCAGGGGCAGAGCTAGACTTTTTTGCAAGTGGTGGGAGATCTGGAGGAGGGGTGGAGCCAAGAGGAGGTGTCATAATCAAATCTTGCTAGCTCTCCACCATTACCAACTATAGCTTTAAATACATAGCTGAAAGTTTAGATAAACAGAGCCGAGAATAATCTTTAATAAAATTTGAATGCAAAAACAAAATCGAAGATGGCCACCACAGCTACAACTATATATGGCTATAATTCAGATATTTATACTACAACTGAGCTAAAACTTGGTGTATTGATAGATGAAAGCAATCCTTAATAGACTGATTGCAGATCAAAAATCCAAGATGGCCACCTAAGTTGAAAAGAAAAAAATACTATAAATTAGAAATCTTTAGAGATATTAAGGTCAAACTGTGTGTGGTAGTGGCTAAGAGCAATGCCCAACAGATTCAGAATTCAAAATAAAAAATTCCAAGATGGCCACCAAAGCTAAATACAAACGGATACAATTCAGTTATTTTTACAGATATTGAGCTAGAACTTGATGTAGTGGGAACTGTGTTTAAAAATATATAGTACAGTCAAAACATAAATTTAAACTGGCAGCCACATGGCATCAACCAAAGTTTCTCAAGGAACTTTTGCAGTTGCTCCATGTCATTGCTATGAAACAGATATGCCTCTAGATGTCATTCAGTGTTTATTAACTGGTTCTTAAACCCAGATTTATTACACACATTTGTTGCTTTATATTAATTCAGTGGTTAAGAAAAGTTGTTCTACTCTGTTTTTCCTCTAATTGGCCATCTTATATTGCCACATGCGATCCCCACCCCACTTGTCAAATATTTTGTGGGTGGCACCTGAGGTGGCCAATCAGGTGCACTTGCCACCCCAGACACCTCTCTGGCTCCATCCCTGTACTTGTTGGAAATGTTTGGCAGGATGTAGGCTACGGGATGGCAGAATAAGCACAACTGAATAGGCATAATTCTGGCATCCCTTGTTACCAGATGGGTTTGACAGCAGGATAACAATCAACCTGCCAAGGCCAATCATATACTAGGCCCATTTCCTGTCCCTCCAGCAGCTGTCACTGTGGAAGGCCCAAAGAACCTTGATGCTAGTTTCTATTGTTATTAATATGGTTGAGTCATAATGAGGTTAGCAAACAGAATCTAGAAAGTGATCTAGGAAGAACAGTGAAGGTTTACTACATTTACATTATTTACAAAGATCTTGGTTAGGGTGAGGAGGAAGGTTTTGAAGTTTCAGCTCTGTAGAGGGGTGGTGAGTTATAATTACCAAATGGTTTTCTTTAAAACAATTTCTAAGATAATGTTGATCTTAGAACTAAATTTTAATCTTACTTGTTAATTTCTTCCATTCATGTTTAAGGAGTGGGGGTCAAGGTTCAAAGTGTTCAAGGAGAGAAGTTTGTGGTTCAGATTGGGTTGGTAGGTTGGTTTGATCACCAATGAATTGAATCTGTTTACAGACAGAATCTAGCCCATGGCTTACAGTCACAGTGCAATGTTTGACACTTAGATTTAAAAGCCTGTTTAACTCTGTTGAAGCAGGCTTTTTAAAAATATTGTGTTGAGGCTTGTATAAAATCTCAGTGATCACATTATTGATGCCATTTTAGGCTTCATACGGGCAAAGAAATGGTCAGTAACGATCATGAACGGCTCTTTGAAGAAATTCAGATCTTAACAAGTTGTTTCATAGAGCTATTTAATAGAGCTATTTGATTTTAAATGAGTTACATCATTACGTAGGGCAATAGGTAGTCTAGTCTGCTATAAAGAGCCATTAAAATGATTTGGATCATTTGTGAACGTCATAGACCAGTGGTCAGACCAAAACTGAAGTGACTGATTTGAAACTTTGGAATTGTTTCATTAATTTTCAAATATGATCATAGGAATAAGATCCTAACACAACTTGACACAATAACCACGTAAGTGTCAGTTCAGTCTGGATGACTTCAGCTTAATTGTGGTTGTTGATAAGGTAATTGGACACAGGTGAGACAACTAAAAGCATAATGTGAGTTGGAACCAGGAATTTTAGACACAAATGGAACGGATGTCAAGATCTGTGTTTTTGTTAATGTTTTAAAGACATTTTGTGTTAGGTTCCTTAGGTTCTTGTAATTCTTGTGTTTGTTCGTTCCTTCTCCTTTCTCAGTGCTTTCCCTTGTGTATGTTCATGTCATTCCTGTTTCTGCTCCAGCTCCACCTACAATTACCTGTTCCTGTTTGTTTCCCTGTTAGGTGTTTGTGATTTAGGTTTATTAGTTTTTCTTTATATTCTGTGTTTATAGTTAATTGTTCTGTATGCCTCCTTAAGTTTCTGCTGCATTTGTAAGTAGTTTTGCTGCCTCGACAGCCTTTCTGTTTTTTTAATAAATAGACCAGTTTTTCTTTTTTACCTTTGAGCCTTTTTTTTCTGCAAAAATTCTAAAAAATTAGGTTGCCACATCAAAATTCAAGATGGTCACCATATATACAGTATATACAGTATAAATCAACCACCCTTATCATTTAATAAATCTATGCTTTCTATATTGCTTAAAAATATTGTTTCCTCAAATAACTGGGGTGGTTGAAGATTGTTCTATAGTGGGCAAGGCCAGCAATTTCCACCCCCAGGCTCCACCATTGGCATGGTGGATAAAATTGCTCCCTCCACTTCCTATACACACTTTAATTTCTACCCACAAGAGACAAAGTCTTTCCAGCGTGTCCTGGGTCTTAATTGGAGTCTACTCTCAGTCAAACATGCATGAAGCACCTCTCTAGGGAGACGTCCAGGAGGCATCCAGATGTCCAAGTGTAAAAACATAGACTGACTGGTAATCAGGGCTTCACTTCACAGCTCAACTCCCTCTTCACCAGCCGTCCATCCATCCATTATCTGTTACCTGCGTCTTCCTTTCAGGGTCATGAGGGTCACATATCCAGCCCATATCCAGCTGTCACTGTGCAAATGGCGGGTTGCACCCTGGACAGATCGCAAGTCCATCACAGGCAGAATAACTTCCTCTAGCTATCCATTATCTTAGAATAGCTTTTTCATTTTTTATTTTGTTAGAAGTTTTAAAATAATTACATAGTTTTTTTTGTATTTGGTTGATTACAGTTCATAAGAAGAAATTAGTGTAGACAGCTCAAAGTAGTACAACAACTGGAAATTGGTATTGGCCCAGAAAACAGAATTGGTACAGCTCTAAATATAATGTATGAACATTGAGGTTAATTTTAACAACAATCTGGGTAATGAAATACAGCCAGCCTGTGTGTTGCCTCAACTGATACGCATAGCTTTGAACCATACCTACTAACATTGGCTTTTGTGGGGAAAACAAAGTGTGTAGACATTTGTCATATAAAGCAGTGGTCCCCAATCCCAGGGCCATGGACCGGTACCAGTCCATGGATAAATTGGTCCCGGGCCGCACAACGAACAACAAACTAGCAAAATGAGTAAGAAATAGATGTCTTTGGGAAGATTCTTTGTGAAGGGGAAGAGGCCCAGTGAAGAGACAGGAGGGGAGCCCATTTCCAAGAAAAATAAAGCTTTTAACAGACAATACAAGCAGTCCTACTTGAAACATGGATTTATTCCGGTAGTTGATTCCCGCATACCAAGTCCACTCTGCATAATATGCGACGACCGGCTGGCTAATGAGGCAATGAAGCCTTCAAAACTGCTTCGCCACTTGGAGACCAAGCACCTTGGATTAAAAGACAAGCCCCTGGAGTATTTTTGAAAGAAAAAAACAGGAACACGATGGACAGAAGAAATTACTGAGGGTCACCACATCAGTAAATGTGAATACACTGAGAGCACTGTACTTGGTGGCTAACCGTATTGCTAAGGCTAAAAAGTGATTCACTATCGGTGAAAAATTGATACAGTGGTACGCCCTCCAGGTTGACAAATCTACAGATGTTGACAACAAGGCAATAGTACTTGTGTATGTGCGATATTTTTATGAAGAGGATGTGCATGAGGATATGGTATGTGCACTATCGTTGTCAACCAACACCAACGCTGCAAATCTGTTTAAGTCGCTGGATGATTATATATCAGGAAAACTGAAATGGTCCTCTTGTGTCGGTATATGCACAGACGGAGCTGCTGACATGACCGGACAGCTGTCTGGTTTAACTGCTCGGATTAAGTAAGTTGCACCTGAATGTGAATCTACATATTGTATCATTCACAGAAAAATGCTGGCAAGCCGAAAAATGCAAGCAGAATTGAAGTGTATTGAATGATATTGTTAAAGTCAATAATCACATAAAAGCACAAGCCCTTAACTTGCGCCTGTTTGAGCAACTTTGTGAGGAGATGGACACAGAGCACAGACATCTTCTCTCATACACAGAAATAAGATAGAGGAAGAGGAAAATCGCTGGGCAGAGTGTTTGAATGACGAGAGCCACTGCAAATATTTATCTCAGAAAAAAAGTCACTGCAGGCAGAACATTTCAGTGACGAAGAATGTGACAGGAACCAAAACAAAACAACGAAGTAGACTGGGCATTAGCAACACACTTCGGGTGTCATTGTCTCCCATCACTCCCAGGTGGGATTGTCTCGTTGCAGAGAAACAAGCTCAGGGCTCCCATTAATTTTGTTATAAAGAGTTAAAGTTTTCATGAAAATAAAATGTTCTTTATATTCGTTTTTGTGGTGTATCTATATCTCATTTTGAAGGGATGTATAAATGTTATCAGTGATTAGAGTCAGCGAGCATTAATGCCATCCCCTCGGGCTGCAGTAAAATTGTCAAGCTTTGACCGGTCTACAGTGATATAAAGATTGGGGGCCACTGATATAAAGCAAGAAAAAGGCTGGATTCTGCATGAAATAGTAGACATCTTAAAACAATTCCTGTCAGTACATCATTGTCTGCCAAACATTTCACATATAAAAACTTACCCCACAGTTTTGGAAGCTCCATGGGTACTTCCTGTTTACTATCTTTTTGTTTTCTCACCTCTTGATAATTATCAACTGCACTGACCCACAAGCAGCCGTTGTTCAAGCATGCGTATGCAGTGGGTGGATTAACGTGAGTGGGTATGTGTGTCTGTACATGGCTATCTTCAGCACAAAGCTTCTTATTGTTCAAGCCTAAATGGTATCACAGCAGCATGTCAGATCTTTCTATAGCTCTACTCCACAGGACTGCATCATTCTTTTCCCAACATGGTCTTACAACATCGACTGCTGAGGAGTTATATTATTAGAATGACTCTCTGCCTCAGATGGTATCACAAAGAAAACCAAGCCAAAGACAATTCCAGGCTACTAGAGTAGTAATAATACCAGAATGTTGAAGCACAGCACATGTTACTCCGCGAAGCCCCTGACTATGATAGCCATAATGCTCCAAAAACCAATCAAGCAGTGGTGCAGCTTCGTAGTTTTTAAAACTCATACGAAAACATTTTGACTGATTTTGAACGCCTTGTACCACAAAAAATCTGTTTAAGGTCCATGAGCACAATCAGAATTAATATATAAGACACATTGGATTATAAGGCGCACTGCCAATTTTTGAGAAAATTTAAGACTTTCACGTGCGCCTTATAGTCCAGAAAATTTGGTAATCACTGGATGCACATCTACAACTGATTAATTTTTGGAGTCAAACCACATCAAGATGTCTGGCACATCTAACTGGCTCTATAGCCAGCACTAAAATAGTTTTAACGGAACAAATTTTACTGCTACTGAGCTACGTACAATTTAGAGTTGTAGTAGACAAAAATAGTGATACATTGTCTATTTTACATTAACTGAGATAAAATTAGTAAGCAATAACAAATAGCTGAGAGTCATCCCTAACCCATAATTTGAGGGCTAATTTATTGTGCGAGATCACGCATAACAATATTTTCAGGGTTGACTAAAGTGATTATTCAACAAAAGATGATTTTAGTTTAAAACTCTGGCATGAAAAGTTGGCTGCTGGCATTATTTTGAAGAATTTCTTTTGTTTAAAATCTGAATAAAAATCAACTTCTTACAGCATGTTTGTTTTGATTTTTGCTTCTTTATTAAGGCCTGACTGACGTTACTTTTAAAGCTATAGTAGCCCAGGTAAACTTTTTTTTGCACATATTGTCAAAAATATATAGTTTGATATTCATTAACAATGAGCCTATTGCTATTTTTAAAGTCTCAGAGCCTTATTTGTAATGACTGACTGATACAACTGAGTGAAACATTCCCCATAAGTCTCATTTTTATTAACACTATTATTCACTGGTTGTCTCTGCTGCTTAGACAACTTCAAAATGTCAGGCATAAAGAAAAAAAACATCAGCTGCACTAAATGAAAACAGGTGTTCGGGTGAGAAGGATAAAGGATTTCCTCATACTGATGTGACAGTTGGTGTTCAAGACCAAAATATCTAATTTGTTTCTCTTTCAGAACTGGGATATACTCGATAACAGATCTAGCATTCCCTAAAGGAATGCATTTTACCCACCACCTTTCAGGCCAGAGTTTTAAACTTAAAGTGTCTAATGTAGAGAAATGATGGAGTTGTAGCTTTTAGTCAAACATTTATAATAACTTGATGCATGATCTCATGTGATAATGTGAGCTGCCAAACTCAGTGTGCATTCATGACTCTCAGCTACCACATTGACATTTAGCTAGGTATAGGTAAAGCAGACGGAGTTACAAGCATTTCTGTGTTGGGTAATGTCCATGACATAATATCCTGACTCAAAATGTGTACTAGTAATAGTTGATTACTTTCTGGAGGTTTCATTAAAATTCAACCACTCTTTCAATAGATATTTTGCAGTATTTTTAGTATGTATGTAAGTATGTCTTTTCAATGACCCTCAACAACCATGCTAAATTTAGCCCAATATGTGAGTAAATTGAGTCAGTGTTGAATAACACTTAGTATGTTTTTGAGGTGGGTTGACAGATGGTCATCTTGAACTGGGTTGGCTTCAGAAAATAATTATTTTTAGATGTATATCCAATGATCATTTTCTGATAGTTAAGTTCAAATCCACTAACTAGTTCAGAGCTCATGACATGTGATATTTGAAGTGGTTTAATAAAAAGTTTGCCAGAAACTAGTTTCTGCTTCTCCTCTCATTTTTCATTTGTGCTGGGATGTAGGAATGCAAACCCCTGAATCTGTGGTACTTCCATTTTCAGTGAAACACAAAGAAGAAGAAAACCACTGCCCCAATAGCAGCTCTGCTTGGGAAATATCCGCCCAAATCAATCTTTGATGACATAGGATCATAAATAGGAACAGTCATATGTTTAAGTGTCTGCACACACATTATACAAACACTCCTGGTATTTTCTGTGATCTGATTGGTTCACAGGGAAGTGCTTTGGTTCGTCTGTCCTGCTGCCATTGTCTGAATATGTAATTGAAGCAGGAGCAGCACGAAAGAATACATGCTGAATGAATGTAACAGAGGCAGTGACGGTGGTGAAGTTAGCAGCCGTCCTTTTAAGCAGGGGATTACAGATGACACGTATGATATTAGGACATACAGAGAAGAGAGGAAAATGACCTGGGAGAGCTTTTTATTCATTTGTTGCTTCATGGATGGCTACATATAAATTCTGAATTACTCATCTGTTGCCTCATAAAAATCTCTTCAAACTAATTTGGTTGTTTTTTATCTTCACTAATTACATTTTGTGCTTCCCTCAGAGCATGGAATAGAAGTGTGGGCCATTTGGCTGCTGGAAATATGTTTAGGGCTTAACTGAAAAACATCCCAGTGTTTGTCATTGTGCCCAAGACTTGTCTTTTTGGAACACCATGAGAGTCACGGTCCTACACTGTATATACATAAACCCAGAAGTTGAAGCCAGAACAGAACCAACCTTCTGTTTAAAGCCCTGTCCTCTGTACAACAAAGAATGGGACATTGCCCTTATGCTTATGTGTGTGTGTGTGTGTGTACATCAGATATTTTCTGGTGTTGATGCTTGTTGATTAATATTGTTCTTTCCTTGCTGCTGTATGTTTAAATATTAAACGGCTGTGGAGGAGTGGTTAAGGGAGTCGTCCTGTGACCGGTGGGTTGCTGGTTCAATCCCCCGTTCCATCCTTCTCAGTTGTTGTGTCTTTGGGCAAGACACTTCACCCACCTTGCCTACTGGTGGTGATAAGAGGGCCCGGTGGCGCCAGGTGCTTGGTAGCCTCGCCTCTGTCAGCGAGCCCCAGGGCAGCTGTGGCTACAATGTAGCTTACCACCATCAGTGTATGAATGTGTGTGTGAATGGGTGGATGTCTGTAGTGTAAAGCGCTTTGGAGTCCGTATGGACTTGATAAAGTGCTATACAAGTACAAAGCCATTTACCATTTAAACCCAATCAGATGTGCTTAGTTAGCTAAAACTTAAAGGAAGGCTCATGTGACACCATAAGAGTAGGTGGGTCCTAAAGCCCCACACATTAGATACACAGACTCTGGATCTAAACAAACAACATGGCACCGTTCCTGCTGGCTTTAGTTGTTAACAATGAGGCGAAGAGGGGGACCCGTGGTCTATTAACATAAAATGCTCATGGTCACAGCAGAGCTAAAAATTTGATGTTGCAAAAATCCATTCCCTTAGTTTTTTTTTAACCGTACACACAGATTTTAAACAATTTTTTTTCTGTGCAACTGAATTTCCTATCATGTCATTTTGTTTGAGAGCAAACAGTACTCTGCATCATGGATTGGGTTCAGTAATGTCTAAAAGTTGGACATGGAGGTAGTTGGACTGAAGCAGTTTCAGATGTGCATCCCATGATTAGTTTCTGAAAGTTTTATTAAACGTGTTCATTGATTCATGAGGTATTTTGTCAACGAGGTACGCGCGCACAGACACACAGACAAAAACAGTATTGCTTACGATTTGCCTCCAGCAAGTATCAATGATTATTGATGAAAGCCAGGTAGAATGACAAAAACACAGTAAAAGTAATTCACTATAACCTTGCAGCAGTTTCAGCATCACAATACATGCGTCTTTCTGCAAATAACACCTGCTTCACTCTGGTTCCTTCAGAGCACCAACGACCCCCCCACAAAATGAGCAGAGCGTTTTAAATTCCCCATCATTCTAAATAATAAATTCATTTCAATGAATGAGAGCACTGAATGATGAAACTCGCTCCCGCCCCTCCCCACTCTGAAGCCAGACGGCGAGGGAGCCAATCAGGTGCTCATATCCTGTCTGACCCTCCTCCCCCTGCTACTCTTCAGGCTCTTATAGTCTGGGAGCATCGGCATCACAACACACACACACACCATGAGAGCAGCTCATGAGACGAGTCCACGCTGGAAACTGTTCCCCACTTGTGGACACAGAAAATAATAGGTAAGAGCTTTTGCTTTGGGAATTTTAGCCTTTTTGCATTTATTTTTTTTTTCTCAGTAATTGTCAGTAAACCAGTTGAAATGTTAACCCAGTGATGTGTTCTGCGCCTTCTTCCCATCTCCCGCTCTATTTTCAGCTCTGTTCACTTCGTCTTCCCAGCTGCAGGCACATGCTGACAGCGAGTCCTGAAAGCGCCGTCACAGAACCCCCCCCCCCCCCGATTACGTCACGGCAGCCTTTATCAGAGACACACTGAAAGAACCTAAATACACAAAACCTCTTCTGCTCAGTTACTCAAAGACAGAAGCTCCGGGATGGGCTGCTCCTCGGGTCGTCAGCCCCCAGCTTCTGTCCTCCACCCAGACCTGGACTTTGGCAACACCTTACCTCAGGACTGTGACAACCAGAACCAGAGTCTGAACAGCTGTGGAGACGGTGGTGACGAAGAGGAAAGCCTCGGAACAGGGGAACCCAAACCTCCAGAGTTGCTTCCAACGCTTGAAAGGCTCGCCCAGGCCACAGGCGGTACAGAGAAGTCTTGGTACCGCTGTGTGTTTCCCTTTGGGGTGATCTCTCTTGTAATTGGCATGGCGGGCACTGGGGTTACGTTCACTTTTAATACCCTACTTCAGACCAAAGTGGTATCGGTGGGTCTGCTGTGCATCGGTGTGGTGATGCTGCTGGTGGCAGCAGTTTGTTGGCGGGCCCACAGACTGAGAAGAAGGAAAAAGAAAGAAGGAGGTTTTTTCTCTGCCGATCAGGGTACTTTGTAATGGAGGGGTCACTTTTTAACCGTTTAGGATAGACTGAATTGAACTATTTGATTTAAAAAGAACAAAACAATAAGATGGTTTTACGTGTGTTTTTTTTTTGGCACTGACTGATGAAGACTTGGATGATATTCCATCCATCCATCCATCCATCCATCCATCCATCCATCTTCTACCGCTTATCCGGGGTCGGGTCGCGGGGGTAGCAG
>JAVKLF010000063.1:23267517-23278514 GCA_034783495.1 Millerichthys robustus | reverse complement strand
GTGTGTGTGTGTGTGTGTGTGTGTGTGTGTGTGTGTGTGTGTGTGTGTGTGTGTGTGTGTGTGTGTGTGTAAAAACAACTGCTGAAACCAGATTTTAAAAATGGCTAAAACTAGCAAGTAAGAAAACATATAAAGAGAGAAGCAGAGAGTAGCAGAAATAAGCTATAACAACCAGAACAGATGTAAAAAAAACTCAGGAAACAAGTTAGAATAATCAAAACATTGAAACAAACAGAAGAGAATCTCAAAGGAGCAGTAAATACTGTAAGCAAAACTGGCCAAGGGGTTCATGTATTCAAAGTGTGTGCACAAAAAGGTTGTGTACGCCATGTTACATGTACACATGGGGACATATCAAAATGAGCGTTGTATGAAAGTGTAAATATACACATACACATTTCACCTGCCATGACAATGTTCTTACCTTCATGCAAACTTTTTCAGTTGACAGTATTAAACTCTTAATCCCTGAAACTCACTTAAATACACCAAAATAGAACTTAAGCCATTTAGCCAGAACAAAAGCTGCAATCAGCAAACCACCATCTAAACCCAGTACAACCAAAGCTGATTATTCTAGATTATTTTGGGAGTCCAAGTCAAGATTTGTTATGAGTTTTCTTCAACAGTGGATTTATCTTTGCTACTTTCCTATAAAGCTCAGACTGGTGACAAACCTGTGCAACAGTTGTGTGCAGTCTCTCTTACTTGCCTTGATGAAGACAGAAACATTTTTTCGGTGTTGGTTTTGCAGAGATGATCTGGATACAAGGAGGGAATTTGTCTCAAGTGTTAAAACAACACAAACTTGTGTGGCAAAACACATGAGAAAAAAACAAGAACAAAACCAAAACATTGACACAAAAGCTAAAGCATTGGCACATGCTGCACATGCACCATAAGCATCCACTTACACTGTTTGAATCTGTTCGGCTCATCCCCAGGAGTCAGCTCAGTCACTGAAGGGTCAGCCATTTATCCTGTCCCATTACCAAAGACACTGCTGAGAAATTGTCCAATAAATCAATGTCTCAGCAATGCAATGCTCCCCATTCTGACCGGCTAACTGACTGTCTTTTTCTCTTTGACAGAGCTGTGATTACGACTCTTATTTCAGAGGCATGGACCTGGTCAGAAAAAAGCCAGAGGTGGAATACAGATGAATGTCCAGCTTTGCAGTGCCTCACAAAACTGTGACATTTCAAAATATGTAGTAATTGTTTTTTGTTTTCCACATGCAGTTCCCTGCGGGATTTTTTGCATAAGAGCTCTTTAACAACCAGATGAATCCAATCAGTTACTTAGATTAAAAGCATGTCCTGAAGACATTAGAATGTCTTTTAAGTTACATACAATTTTTTTTTTACCAGGACCGCTTTCTTTCACCTGCATAATATTACTAAAATTAGAAACATCTTGTCCAGAAATGATGCAAAAAAACTGGCTAGACTACTATAATACTTTATTATATGGGTGTCAAAAAAACTCTTTGAAAACTCTTCAGTCGATCCAAATTGCTGCTGCTAGAGTTCTAATGAGAGTTGGAAGGAGAGATCAAATTTATCCAGATTTAGCTTCTCTCCGTTGGCTCCTTGTCAAATTCAGAATATAATTTACAATCTTACTTATAACATACAAAGCTCTCAATAACCAAGCTCCATTGTATATTAATTATATAATTTTTCCATTTTTTTATTTTCTTTTTTTTGTATATTCAGTGTTAAATGCACAGCCAAGTGAGGTGGTTTGTGTAATTTTAGTTTTCTGTATCTAAATATTTTTTTGTTTTTATCACCAGTGTATGGTTACACTTTTTTGTGGTTGAAGACTGCACTGCCATTTCTTTTTTTTTTCACTAGTGTAATTTAGTTGTTATATTTTGGCATTGAAGACTGTACTGGCATTTTTTTCAACTGTAAAGTTACCCATTATGGTGTTAATTCAAAATCAGAAATGTTTTTTTTTTTTGTATATTTCGTTAAGTTCAGACTCAAGCAAGGTGGGCTGTGTAATATATTTTTGTGTGTAATCCAGTTACTTGTTCTGTTAATCCTAAAAAAACAAAACAAAAAAGGAAATGAGTGATTTGTGAACCTTCATGTGTGTGTTTTTATAAGGTAAAGGACAAGTTTCCTAGCACACAGAAGCAGGTTTGAATTAGGAATACATTTCTGTTTATTAGCATCTGGGACGATCAAATTAAGCTATTGAAAAAATAACTAAAGTTTTGTTAGATTGCAATTATGTACAGCCAAGAAGCGACATTGAGCCATCTAAAATGAATAGAAATCTGGAGTTAAAAAAAAAACACATTTACAGCGACCAGATTTGCACTACATTTGGTGGTCCTGTGAAGGTCCAAATTAGAAGTACAGTAGATGTCGGATAAAGACGTCGCCTGGAGTTTTATTCTGCACCCTCAGAGGATCGTAATAGGATGTGCAAACGCGACCTAAAAAACATTGTATAGACATGTCTTTGCGCAGTGGGAACAGCATTTAAGTACTCCTTCACGACTGCCCCAAAACCCACCATACCTAGCATACATTGGTAAAATAATATTTGATGTGCTTAACTGAGTAAAGCTTTTGCAGTAATACCTGGCATATTGGTAACCTCTAAAGCACACTGCCCATGTCTCTGCTTAGCCCTGTGCCTAAGCTGTGCATCACCTAAAAAAATGCTCCCTGAAAATGACCATGACCATGGCCGGTCCAGATTTGGACCTAGGACCAGCATTTGGAGATGCCTGCTCTATAGAAGAATTTATCCAGATTAGATAGTAAAGTGCTACATTAATTGTGTGTGTGTGTGTGTGTGCGTGCGTGCGTGTGTGTGAGAATGGGTAAATCTGGCCACAGATTGTGATGTAAAGGGCTTTGAGTAGCCTGGTTTGATAGAAAGGCACAATGTAAGTACAGTCCATTTCCCCTGGCTGTTGCTGAGGCAAAAGCTCGGATGTGGGAGGAGTTCGGCGAGGCTTTGGATAAAGACTCTCGATCGGCTCTGAGGAGATTCTGGGAAACCATCTGGTGGCTGATGCAGGGAAAGCAGCAATTTACGAACACTGTGTTCAGTGAAGGTGGGGTGCTGTTTACCTCAACCAATGATGTCCTTGAGAGGTGGAAGGAATACTTCTCGGACCTTCTCAATTTCACTGGCACATCTCCCATAGAGGGAGCAGAGCCTGTAGCCTTTTGGGTTGGTCTGACCATAACTGGGGCTGTGGTTACTAAGGTAGTTAAAAAACTCCAAATCAGCAGGGCTCTGGGAGTGGACAAGATCCACCTTTAATTTCTTAGAGCTTTGAATGTTGTAGAGCTGTCTTGGTTGACACGCCTTTGCAACATTGCATGGACATCAGGGGCTAGGGTTAGGGTTGAACCACTTGTATCTTTCTTGTTTGTTTGTTTGATTCTGTAAAAAAATCATTTGACATTTATATGGGAGTTCTAAAAATTGACCAATACAATTATAATTTTAACCAAGCCTCTCCAACTTCCCTAAAATTTGTCACCTCATTTTTCTTTCTATTTTTTTCCCAACATTTTATACTGCATCAAAATTCATTCATTTTTGGGGTGTTTAAGAAAGTATCATTCTGTCCAACTTCATTCAAACTACTTGGTAATGAAAGACATGCTTGAGGAAGACTGGAGCTGTAGATACAGACTTTTTCTTTCACTTACTGTAAACATACTCACAAATGCAGAGTTTGGCTCGAGGAGCTGATAACAGCCTTATCTCCGTAAGAGAGCAAACAGGTTAATCCCAGTTTTGGATAAACCTTTTTCACATACTTTCTTTCCCTTTCAAAACTCTCTTTTCAACACATGCAGAGGATGCTCCATGTCTGCCTTCACAGTATCTGTCGCAAACATGCATACTTGGTCAGTCTTACTTGTATTCTATTGCTTTAACACATCATTCGCCTTCCTTCTGTCCTCCTTTCACATACACTTCTTCACTTTTGACCCCATTTATTTAATTTATGTATCAGCACCCTTTTCTTATTATTTTTCCCCTCATTCCTCGTCACTTTTTTTCCCCTCCATCTAATAACCTAATACAATTTTCAGCTGACCCCTCTTTCAGCTGACTATTTTTACTCCTCTCCATCCATTCACCACCCTGTATCTTTCCTTTCCTTCTCTCCATCCTGATTCTTATCACCCACTAGTCTCGGATACCCTCAAGTCCAGTCAGAGAGTCCCAGTTCTTCTCCTTCTAGCCTTATTTTCACACCTAGTTGGTTTAGCGCAATCACAGGCCTGCAGCAGCGTCACCCTCAATTTGAGCACACTAGTGTGCATATGTTGTGTACCACTGAGATGAATGTTGGTTCCACATAAACAGGGTCACTTTTGGGCTAAGCTGTTGCTTTGCTTTTTAGTTCAGCGTGAAGCTACAGTAGGATGTAAAGTGCAGCAACAGAGCTAGAGCTAATTTTTTGGTTTTGTCATAATTCCTTACTGGATAAAAGATGTGCTTCTATCTGTGGATTCAATCAAAAAACTTCCAGTAAAAACACACAGTTCTGAAACTCTAACAGGAGCTGCAGTTGCATACAGGTGCACACCATTACATTTGAAAGAAAAACAAAACTTGTTGAAAAAAACTTTGGCTCCATTTCCAATTTCAGCCAGGAGTTGTAAACAGTAAAAGCCTGATCCAGCAAGAAAGTCCTACCACAGTCTAAACATTCATTAGTCATTGGTAGAGGATTTGTTTCTGTTGGCTGCAGATACATGTTCCCCGAATCAGCTAGTTGCAGAATACAGACCTTTTGTAAATCATGCACACGAGTTTGTACAGTACAAACATTTAAATAAAACACTAGTACTCATATTGCTTATTGTCTTTTGTTTGCTTTTTTAAAAGTTGTCTCCATATTGATCCCCACAGACTAAAGGAAAAAAACATTTCAATAAAGAATTAAAGAGTCCACCCCAGTCCATAAATATGGGCTGAAGACATGTAATGACCTAACTTTATGGTGAGATCACCCTATCGCCGCATCACCTTCACTCAATTTATTAGGCGACCTCACTGATATACGTAGATATTGTCACAAATAAATCACACATGCTACTTACAGTTCTAAGCATAGCTAAAAATACCATATACTCATCAACTGGAAGTCCATAAGTGCTTTAAATATAACACAATCCAAAAACTATCTGACCATATCACAATGGAACAAATGTCTGGTTGTAGGAAAAACAGACTAGTAGGGTTCGAACAAACTTGGTCTCATTTAATTAAGTATGTGAGGTAGTACCACTGTCTCGGCCCATGATTGCATGCGTGGTGGTTTGGATCCTGTAGTGGTATGGGGGTCTAGCTGTTCACTGGGATGGGCAGCCTGGATCTGTCATTGTGGTTTTGCTGCAGTGCAGCTCTGTGGGTTGGGTGATGGGTGGGGTGGAGTCTCTTCTAGTCGGGTAGGAGATGCTGGGGGTTTGGGGTCTGGGGCCTCTCTGATCCCCTTCCCTGCGGGTGGGACCTCGGCGTGGGGTTGACTGCCCAACAGTATTCAGAGTACATGCCAAAGTTTATTCCTGAGAATTCCAATCTGTTTTTTGGCTTAAACTATAAATATCTAGAAATCATATTTTTATTCATAGACAAATATAATAATATTGATAGTTTCAAAAAGTTACAAAAGTAGCTACACTTTTTGGTTTTAAGTACCGTATTTTCCGGACCATAAGACGCACTGGATTATAAAGTGCAGTATCAGTGAACGGATTTATTTTCATACATAAAGCGAAACAAAACGGTCATTTAAATCAAACTTTATTTAACTATCGTAATTCACAATAACTCTCAACATTGTTCAGTTGTAACACATAAAATACAAAACAATGCACTCACATTTTCAGTTTCTAACTCTTCCATAAATCCATCAGTCTTCCTCCTCAGTGTCCGAGTTAAACAGCTGGGTCATTTCAGCATCAAGCGTGCCCAGATCCTTCCTATTATCATCCGAGTTGAGCTGTTATTTAACTGTTCCGTGATTATTTCAGCCTTCGTGAAAGCTCGGACGACACTTCAGACCGGTACCTGACCCCAGGCATCCACGATCTGTAAGCATGTCTCTTAATGAACACCATTTTATGGTTTTATTACACGCAATAATAACAGCAGAACGTTGAAGCACGTTACTCCCCCTCCTCCCCTTCCCCTCCCCTCTCCCCCGACTATGGTGGCTGTAATGCTCCAAAAAGCAATCAAACTCATATGAAAACATTTTGACCGCGTTGATTTTTAAACGCTGTGTACCACATAAAGTCTGTCAGTGAGCACAACCAAAATGCATATTTAAGGTGCACCAGATAATAAGGCGCAGTACCGAGATCTGACCAAAAAAACCAAACATTTTTACATGCGCCTTATAGTCCGGAAAATACGGTAGTCAATTTGAGACACAAGTACAGAACACTTGTCTCAATTTTGAGAATGTTTTTCCTATTCTCCTCTTAAAACTTATTGTCTTGATACCAAATAAAGCAAGTTTGATTCAATGTAGATCTTCATTGCTTTGATATGTTGCAGTGGTCAGTTGCTGCTGTTGGCTGTTTGCCTCTACTTGTAGGAAGAGAGGTACTTGCATTGACTGATTTGAAAGTGGTCAAGTACTGTTATAAATGTCATGCCTCTTATATTTAAACATGAGAAACAACATACTATTAACACAAACAACTAAAATACTGTAGT
Source organism: Millerichthys robustus (assembly GCA_034783495.1). Lineage (NCBI taxonomy): Eukaryota > Metazoa > Chordata > Actinopteri > Cyprinodontiformes > Rivulidae > Millerichthys > Millerichthys robustus. The sequence continues at coordinate 23,271,794 of JAVKLF010000063.1, read as the reverse complement.
TGTCTATTCTTTGTTTCAGTCAAGGCTGGGACGTCAGTATTGTTTTACCACAGCCATACATGAGCTTGTTGCTTGGTTACAAGCTCATAGAGTATAATCAATGGTTGATTGTAGGACTGAGTTATGCAACTATCAGTTAACACATTCACCGAACGGCACCACAGGGCAACATAATTTAACTTTAAAATCCGTTAAAAATAAAACCTACTGTTAAACCAAAATTTCAGTCAGTATATTTAGGTAAAACAAGCCTAAATGGATTTAGGTTGTACAGTATTTTATCTTTAGAGTCAGAATATACCAGGTACCCAGGAATTTTCCACCATCTACACCCACGACAGGAGTAGAAGGAATGATGTTTTTGCCTGTTTGTGTTAGTTTGTGCATTTAGCAAGATATCTCGTGAACCAGTGGACAGATTTATATGAAACTTTCAGGAAATAATCAGTGGATGAAATTCTACAACTGAAAACCATTTGGAGCCAATTCAATTCAAGATAGCTGCCACAGCTACGTGACCTCAGCAAAATGACTGACTGATTTTATAGAAATTTGGTGTGTTAGTTGAGACCAATCACCAACACAGAGCTAAATGAAAAATTGCTTTAAAACTTTGCCATTGACCATTATTAAATTTTGTTTGTAAAAATGTTAATTTTCTGTTAGTAAATTATCTTATGAAACATTGTATCAATCCTACCTGTCTGCTAGCAAAATACAGTTTATCAGGAACCAATACACAGCTTTTAATGAAATTACCAGGAAGTAATAATTTGATGTACATCAACAACTAAATAACTTTTGGAATCAACCCAATGTAAGATGGCCACCACAGCTAATCAACATTGGTAAATACGGTATAATTTTGTAAATTTTATGAAGAATTAGCTAACATTTGTTGTGATAGTTGTGAGACATCCTCATGATATATGATATGCGGTAAGGGTTAAGATATTGCGAGATCACAAGATACACCAAATATGTACGTTCAACCTTCTATTCCTCAGACACATGAACACCCACCATGAACCTAATCCAAATAACCTAAGGAGTCACTAACTGAAAGAGTGGAAAGTGGTTACTGCTTCACAAATACACCCTCAAAAATGCTTTGAATCAGATGAATACAGACACCCTCTGAGCTCTTATGGAGTTTACATATGCTTTATAACTCTAAGATCTATGGGAACATGCATTTATTGTGTGATGACTTTTCCAGATGTTGTCAGGGTTTCCTTACAAAAGGTTCTAAAGGCAGCAGCGCAGGAAAGCAGCGGTTGGGATTCTGTCATGTTAAATATTTTGACTCCTACTCTGCTACTTTGCTGATATTCACATTACAGTGGTCATACATATTGACACTCACACCTGAGTGCAATAACAGATGTCAGCCATTTCACTTGCAAAATGTACCTACCTAACACACAGAATGGGAGGCCTTCACACACACACACACACACACACACACACACACACACACACACACACACACACACACACACACACACACACACAAAGATTGTGTTTCTTAGGAACTGAGTTGAGTCTGATAGATGGACTGACTTTTACAGATAGATACAATCTGATCTACTTTCCATCACAACTTCCTCCCTCCCACTAACTTACACTCACAGGCATCAGGGTAGTAAGCACAGCAGTCTTTCACGAGAATGAGCTCTTCTCGGGTTACTGCTTTAGCTCAGCAACACTGATGAGTCTGGCAAAGCAGGTCTAGACCAGAACACACACCATATGTGTCCTGGAAAACATCAAGAAAAAAAAACAAAGTCATCAATGGACTGCCAGCAGCAAGCAGAGCAAACTCATTCACTCCCAGACAGTTTCAAATGCATTCTAACTCTGCCTGTGTTGACACATGGATTCGTAAATGTTCTCAGTTCAGCACACAAACAGGAAATTTATTCTTGCAACTGAGTCCAAGTTCATAGAGACCTTTCAGCAGTATGCCTGACATTATCCATCCATCCATTATCTTAACCCGCTTCTTCCTTTGAGGGTCATGGGGGTCACTGGTGCCCATATCCAGCAGTCACAGTGCGAGGGCCAGGGTACACCCTGGACAGTTTGCAAGTCCATCACAGGGACACATTATTAATTTATCTAATTTTTATACTGACAAATCAAAACTCCAGCAGGGCTAGATTGATTCAGATTCTGATTAATCTGATGTTGTTCTTAAGTACATGCATGCATAGTTGAAACAATCCTTACTTCAGGATAACGTAAACCTACAGTACATTTTTACAATTTACACCATTTTGGGTAAGCTTAAATATAAATTAATCCAATCGTGTTGCCTGCCAAGTCAAGCTGTTTATATATCGTGTGATGTAAAGTATATGAGCAAACAAGTCCAGAACATAAACTTAAACCCGTAAGGTAATTACTGGTTTCTTAAGCTCTGAATAGGATGGAATGTTTGTTGAAAATTTCTAGTGTAAAACAGCAACATCTGGATTGTACACACTGTTCTTGAGATTTTCTTTTTTTTTTGTAGTTCTAACAATATTAGATATTTATGACTAGAATAGAAAATATTTTGTACCTTTCCTAACATGCATGCCTCCTCTTTTGAAGACAGCAGTGCAGCCAACTGCTTCTTTTTCTCTTTAGCTGTACTTAAAATACAAATATCACCAGCTTTCAGAGAACAGTAAATATTTTACATTATTGTAATAATTATTGTTACAAACAAAAGTTATCTTTAAAAGTATAATTTTTTAAAAATCCCCAAAATGTTGGTGCTTAAGAAAGTACAGGAAGATTTCTTTCAAAACTCATTTATCTGTCTACCAGTTTATTATTTTCTGTATGTTCCTGTATTGGGTGGCGGGAGCAGCAGCTTGAGCAAGGAGGTCTAAATATCTCTTCCCACAGCCATGGCCTCTGTAGCATGACCTGTTTAATTGGAACACACCCTCTACCCCTTCTTGAAAAGGGGAACTACCACGGTCTAGCAATCAGTAGCGTTGCCCCTGAAGTTCATGATTTGTAGAGATTTTGCAAAGACATGTTGATCATAACAGCCCATCAACATTTTTTTTGACAAAGTTAGCATGATTTTTGTTCATCCTTAGAATCCTGCAGTCATAGAGATTTTAACTACTTCAGCTGGTTCAGGTCAAGTGAAGGTGGACACTATGCACAGTGTTGGTAAAATGCTGCTTCTATTGCTTCAGCCACCTGACAATTTATCAGAATCTTCTGAAGTTGTTCGGAAGTTTAAGATCTTTCTGATTGGTTCATCTGCCAGGTGTTCCCAGCAAACCCTCACTGTAAATTTGGGTCTACTGGCATCTTCCCCGGTGTTTTGATCAAACTCACCAGCTGAATCAGTTGAACGCTCTGCTTCTCTCTCCACCCAAGTTCCGAAACATCGACCACAGATTAGATGACACAACCACAAAGTCTATCATCGATCTATAGCTTAGGGTGTCCTGGTGTAACGTGCACTTGTGGACATCTTAATGTTTGAACATGGTGCATGTTATACCTGTTATACTGTATACAGATTGTGACTACCAACAGCAAAACACCACTTGAGTTCAGATCAAAGAGACAATTTCTCTTAATCACACCCCTCTATGTCAGTATCATTAAAGTCCTCCGGCAGCATGATGAAGTCTCCAGCTAGAGCACTTTCTTGTGTATTAAATCCTGAGTAGTATATAAATATTTGGATGCAAAACAATTGGTCGCAACTGCTACAAAATTTCAACATTTGGTTGGAAATAAATAAGTATGTAGGTTCAGAGGAGGAAGAAGTGAAGAGTCCTGGTATGAGGTAAAAGGTAGGAATCTCAGGTAAGTTGGTGCAGAGTGAAATGGTGGAGAGTAGGCAGGATGAAGGCTGAGTAGACCTTTAACTTTGGGTCTGTTGTTTACAGAGTTTGCTGGAGACAGTCACCATGGAGCTGGGTATGGTGTGAACAGGACGCCTGTGGTGTAAGAAGCTCATGAAGATTTTTGAGAGGACACAGGAAGGTACATTTGTTAGAACAAGCACCTCAAAGATTTTCTCTAGAATTACAACAAGGTTTGTAAGATGGTGTCATCATTTAGCAACCAATGGTCTAACTCAGCGGGAAGTGAAGTGATGGACCTTACCAAGCTCCGCCCACAACCGGCCTAGAACGGCTCACGCGGCCGCAGGTCTCACAAACAAAGCTTCGCGGCACATTTTTTTCTATGTAAACATGGCGTCATCCATTCGGACTGACTCTCTGAAGAGTATTTCTGAGTCGATTAGTGCATCG
>JAVKLF010000063.1:23212331-23225951 GCA_034783495.1 Millerichthys robustus | reverse complement strand
GCACTGTGACAGCTGGATATGGGCACCAGTGACCCCCGTGACCCTGAACAGGAAGAAGCGGGTAAAAGATAATGGATTAATAATAATAATACTCACAATTTACGTTGCCATGGTAACTCAAAACACCAAGAGAAATAATAGCACGCCTCACGGGGCAGAGCCCCTTGTTTTGATGTAACTTTGTGGGGGTACGCAATGCCGTTTGGGCGCATTAATTTTGATGAAAGCCAAGATATAAATAAATCAAGTATAGAAATATTTTTGCCTCGAAGTATTAACAAAAGGTGTTGCCATTATAACTAATGACAATCCCCAATAATAATAATAATAATAATAATAAGAAGAACAATGAGAATGACAAAATGAATAAGAATAAGAATAATACAGAACTGCCAGAAATTTGCCAAGCAAGAATCAAAAGTATTTAAATGTTGCTGTATGCTGTCCACTGAGGCAACGCGCTGGTCGGCCTCTGGTGAGGGAAGGATTAATGAAATAAATTCAACCAAATGGAGATTTTTAGAATGGAGCCTGGGAGAAATGTATGCGTCAATGGTTATGAAGGCTCTGCCTGATGAGGAGGAGATCATGTAAGAGGTGAAAACATGGAGCGAAAGAGATGAGCCTTAGAAAAATACGTCTCACTTGTCTGGGTTTGCCATTATTGAAAGAACACAGAAGATAGGGGCTGAACGTGCTGGACAGATGGTTGAACAAATTTGGAGGTGAAGGCATGAAGAGCTTGCAGCAAGTCCCTGGAGTTGAGCGGTAAGAGAAGCAATGGAGTGGTTAAAATGTGTCCATGGAGGAAGAAAAGCATCGAATGGATTAACTGCAGGAGGAACGTGGATGGACGATAATGGAAAGGGGGCCGGAGCAGGAGGAACGAGTGGGTCCAGCCAGGACCTGTGGCAGAGGAAAAACGGCCCCTGCCGAGCTTTTCTTCTGATCATAATTAATATGAAGAAGAGGGAAATCTGAGCAAGTGGCTAAGCGGGCGCTCCAGCTCATGGACAAGAAAGAAGAGACCGGATCCTTCACAAAGGAGGAGCGGAACTTAAGGAAATGGTCTCAAGATCAGACATGCCTGTGCAAATTCTCAGTTATCCAGGTCATCGCAACAGCAAGCAGGCTTAAATTGGAGGCAACCAGACTTAGATCAATTTCTTGTTTGAAGACATTTCGACACCCATCTGGGAGTCTTTGTCAGTTCTGGTAGCTTGCACTGAGCTCAGACATGTCAACAGCATAGAACACTGAAAGTTAAGCTGGTATGGAGATGGAGTTTGGACGAAGGGATTTATAAGAGGCATCCTGTGCAATGATTGGCTTCAGAAAAGGTGCTGTCCCGTTATTGATTGGCTGCATCACGATACATGGCACAGCTCAGGTGATCCAGGTGAGGCTGATGAGAGTCTTCCAGTTTGGAAGTTTCATTAATGGCCATTAAATAACACTGAATTTCTCTGTTTCTGTAGGTAAAGTTCATTATAGTTATTTTTTTCCCCCAGGAAACCTTTCCTTTCCCAACTTATTTCTGAGAGTTGTTTATGTAAGTGGAGAGGGGACTTTTTGTTAAACTTTGCTCATAAAAAAACCCCAAAAAGACTTGAGTCCGGGTGGGCTGTTGCCAAAGATCCAGTCAGTCATGGCTTGACTAGAAGAAACCACTGTTTTTAAGTCAAAAAAGGTTAAACTCATCCAGAGGTCTTACTCAATTTTATTATTTTTATTTTTCTACACGGATTATTGAGATACATCAGGACATGTTTTTAAGATTACTCTGTTTACAAACTTATGTCTGTAAAATGCTGTTAGAGTTAGCACAGTGAAACTTTTATTGAATTTTTCATGTTTCTTACACTACTAGGTAGTTTTTACACTTTATTTTTAATTGTATTATTAAAATCAAAAAGACAGAACTGTTAATTTTGCTGCTTGAACTATGACTCTTCTGTCTGTGCCACAAGAAAATAAATTATTTCAAACATGGTTGAAATCAGTATCGTGTATTTTTAAGCTGCACAGCTGCATTAATTAAATATAATTGGTGCAGTAAAGCAGAGCATTAATTATTGTGAGTTGTAGAGTAATATTTGTATTTGTGAGGCTGTAGACTGTATGCAGTGATAAAGTTATAGCTCAAAATGATACTGTTGAATTGCCATTTTTGAATCATATTTATTGTTAATAATTGTTGAAATACCAATAAATAATAATAAATACCAATACATTTTATGATAAATCTTCAAGTCTATAATGTCCTCACTTATAAACAAATTGTTAAAGTTTTGATAGATTTCATTATTTATAAAATTGATTGCTTGATTTGGGATGAACATGTTTATTACAGAATAAGTTTTTTTCTTTTCTACTAAAATCTCAAAAAGCAACATAATCATAAACCTGTTCTATGCATGCACATCAACACAACAGATTCTCTCAGTGTTTGAGTCTTTCATGACGTGATAAGTGTCAGCTTTTCTCATCCTGAACAGATATCTGGTTATTTGGGCTTATTTCTCCAATCTGTTGTTGAAATCAGAGATGAAATCCATTTCTGTCAGCTTGGCAGTGAGAAAGTGTACGACAAGGTAATTTGGCTGGCTGGCACCCTCTTGTATCTCTCTCTGAGCTATCTCAGGCCCTATTTCCCCAAGTTTACCTCAAACAAACAACTGGGTGCACACACAAAAAGCCCACAGTTCACATGATTCTCTTCAGCTGAAATAAAAGTCCAAACACCCAGAGCTGTTGCTGAGTTTGATACTGCTTTTGCTAAGAATCACCTGGGCAAGTGAAAAAAGGAATTTGTTTTGTTCTGGCAATAGTCAAACATCTTAAAAAGTCTATTTATATTGGGATTTCAACATCAACTCAAATACTGAAGTTTTTTTTTCAAGGTGTCCATCAGAAACTTTTACTCTCTTTTGACAAAGAAAACAAAAATTTTGAAGGAACATAGTGGCAGTGGTTGGTTAGGAGTGTAGAATCCATTTTTAATGTGTAGTAAGCTCACAAGTAAACATATCAAATTCCAAACACAACCCATGTATGTCAAGGTAGACAGACATCCAGGCTTGAAGTTTCCTCAAAGATGTGATGCAGTCCATGGAAAAATGATTGTTGGGCCACTGTAATGGATTGATCCATGTTCTTTGCAGTGATTTCTAATATTTAAAATGTCTGTTTGTTCTTTAAACCATTAGACTATGGTTACAGAAGCTATAAAGTTTGTTGTAGATGAACCATTATAGCATGTATTGCAGTAATGAGAGTGAGTGAGATCAGAAACATCTCAGTAAATTCCACTTTGTCAACACAGATAAGTAGAATTTACATAAATTCATTTTAATGTTACAGACACTTTGGATAATGACTGAGGCTGCAGAGCCAAGGAAATATTTAAATTGATCCAGGTAATACAGCATGAGGCTGAATCACCTGGATAACACGATTACTGCTGGGGAAAAATAAAAAAATGATGAGTTTCTTTGAAAAGTATAAACAAATGAGGGAAATCTTGGGAATGATCTCTGTAGTTATTGTTGTTGTAAAACATAAAATATTTCCTGGAAAGCTGTATACCAAGCAAAAGTGCATTGGGAAGGAAGAAATGGAAGACATAACAAATAATCTGAAATAAAACACTTGAAACTTAACAGTAGTAGCACCTCTGCTATTGTTTTTCATATTTTTTTTTGTTGTAAACTCCTAAAATAAAAAAAGGATATGACTGTTTCAACGCTTAATTTAAGTTTCCTGACAAGAAAAAGGCACTTTTTCCATCAGAAATCATGGAATGGTCATTTTGAGGAATTTAAGCTGCTTTGCCATTTGATTACAATCAGATTATCTTGTGTTTAAAACTGCAGCCAGGTTCACCCAGAGAGCTTTCTGGTGCTTGATGAGAATACAAGTATTGGAAGGTAATCACACATATATAAAAGAAAGCGTTATAAAACAGAACATTATGTGAGGGTGCGCTGGTGGAGTCATTACAAAGCAGTGAGTTATCTTTTTTTTAAATTGGACTCTCTGTGTGTGTGTAAGGCACAGCTCCTTGAACGTGTCAGGAAGAGAAGAGCTCAGAGGTCAGTGGTAATGACAGGAGTGACTCCATGGATGAGGAGTGTGGGTCCCAAATCCTGAGTAAGAAGTTCCAGCTGACGTAAATAGGCTGTGTAGCGGTGGGTGTCGGCTGGGGGGCGGGGCAAGTACAGAAAACGTACAGCAGGAGGTGGCTGAGCCTGATCCAGGATCAGCCCATTGACAGCTGAGAGGTAGTCATCTGACACACGGGTGGCGTTGCTCGGGAAGCTGTTAACGTAATCATCCTCTTCTTCCTTTTCGACAGCTCTCTCAATGTTCTTATCCGTAGTGGAGTCCTGAGACTCTGACTGCTCCTTCTTGTTCCAGCCACTCTGGTGCTGCCAGTGTAGCGCCACCACCTGGTCCCAGGGCACAATGTGCACGAGAGCTTTGATTCTCAACTCTTTTAGCAGCTGGCCTAACTTTTCCTCTGAGCCCTTTACACTTCGCCCCTCCTCCACACACAGGAAGAGGCGCAGCGTTGCTTTACGCCAGGCTTTCACCATGTTAAGGATACATGCTAGCTGTAGCAGGAACAGAGAGCAAGTATCGACATAGCTGCTGCTGTCAGGCCGCATGAGGTTAATTGGCCAGACATCAACAAACACCTTCCCAGAAGATGGTGGCGAGAGGGCTTGGGCTCGGTCAAAGTCATTGAAGTATCGAGCTAGTGCCACATTTTTAAGCATCTTCATGGCATCACTAATAATTGCAACATACTCCTGAGGGCCTAAAACCTTACCATCTCCAAATTCACCATAATCGTGCCTGTCACTAGACCACCTCAAGGAGGTAAAATGGAAGAGAGGAGGTTGCTCAAGCTCCGGGGAAGTGCTGAAAGGATCTGTGAACTCACTGGACGACAGGGAGGGATTGATCAGCTTGTCCTTTGGAAGACAGTCGTCATAAAAACCAAGCACCAAGGTGTTAGGCCGCATCCCACCTAAAACAAAAAGAAACAAAGGTAAATAGATAAGGAACAGAATGACACAAGAGGTTTGTTTATAATAACATATTTATTGGTCAGCATTTATTTTGTTGAGGTAAGAAAAGGGTAGACGGACATTCAATTTGATGAAGCTCTAGAAAGAGAACTGAAATAAAACCGGAAACAATTCTAACAATTCTATTCTGTACAAATGGAACAGAGTAGACTAAGTTAAACTGATGCAAGTGTCCACACACAAAAAAGCAAAAAGCCAGCAAAATACAAAGAAAACTAACATATTTGTCACCTGACTGTACCTGACCTGCCAGGGGCCTCATGTATAAACGGTGTGTATCCACACAAAAGTTGCATGAGCCAGGTTTCATGCAACTTGTCAGGATGTATCAAAACCAACGTTGCATGAAATGTTGCTGTGAGAATGTGCGGACAGCCATGTAAATTTTTTTAGTCAAAGGTTTTAAAGCACAAAGTAATTTCACCTAAATACATAGGAATATGACTCCATTCTGATAAATGGATGCAAGGGGCATCTGAACATGTTTTTCTTTAGTTAAATTTTTATGGGTTTAAATCTGGACGATGAAACTGAACCACATTTAACTTCCCACAACATATCATGTAACACACCTCAAACATGATCAAAACAACAACAAATGATGCTCTAAATTTGACTAAACTTAGTAATTTATTAAAGACATGTAAAGTTGGAAATGAAAATGTCTTAACTTAATGTCTTAGCTTAACACACACACTCTTCCAATCACTCTTCCTTTGCATGTGGCAAATACATTTTGACATCCCACTACTTATTCAGAAATGTTTCTCACTCATATTAATTTAGTTAATCATCGTCTTGCATCTAGACATTATCTCTGATTATCCAAACTGGAGAATCGCACATACTGGACATATTTGCTTTTTTTTTTTTTTTACATATTTAAATAAAGGTGCGTCAAGGGAGGGATCTTTTTCTTCCCGTGTCCTTTCTAGAAATCTGGCACCAAGAATTGATTTCTTGATGCCAATGAGATCCCAACAGTTTTACTTTCACAAGTGGAGCATTATTACTTTTCCTTTAATGCTCCTCTTGATAATATGTAGTTAAAAAACAACCTTTGTTAGATAATTATTTTGGGATTATTTCTGATTCAATGGACACAGAAATGGAAAAGTAGAAGAGAAAGAAGGAAAGAATAGAAGGAAGAAAGACATAAAGATAAAGCAAGTCAAAATAAGACAAAACTAGAGAGGTGGAAATATAAAATGACATCCTTGTAGTCTGCTTCTGTACTTGCAGCAAGAGATATAAAAAAAAACAAAGAGCAAAACCAACCAAACAGTATCATGGGTATAAACAACCAACACTTACTAAAAAATAAAAATTAATGGTATTATTTAACACAAGATGTATTTAGTGGCGTTTAAAGTTAACTATAGAGTCAAACTGTACAGAAATGTGTCTATAGGCACCTGGATCAAAGCACCTGTGGGTGTTTAAAAGTGTGCTTGTGTTAAAGGTTTGTCCGTTAGAGAAATGCTCAGTAGTGGTTGTGAGAAGCCAAAGATCTGCCCCCAGGACACTAAGTAAGATGCCAGGGGGACCCGAACCCAGGACCTCCAGAAGGCCCACCAAGGGTACCCAAGAAGGACCAAAGGGACAGCCACGCCCCCCATGCAGAAAAGAGCAGCAGGCAGCCGATGGAGACCACCAAGCAGCCACAATACGAAAGCCCATAGGGGCCCCCCGCGACAAGGCTGCGGGATCTGACGGCAGTCAGCCACACCCCAGCAGATCCTGCCATGGGACCAGAGACCCGAGATCCAAGGACCCACCTCCCCACAGCAGGGCCCTGACAGGGCCAGGAAGCCTAGAACATACGTAGGCATCCAGCCCCAGGCACAGAGAACCACCAACACACCAGCAGGTCGACATATGGACATATTTGCATCTTAAAAAAATATATATTTTTTTTTACATATTTAAATGGAGTCACGTCAAGGGAGGTGTCTGAAGTGCGCCCAGTTCCAAGTACCTTGTATAAATGAAAGGAACGCAGAAACATGCAAGCGCATTGTTTGATACATCTAAATATTTCTGTGTTTACGTACTTTTCAATTTTTGACAGTATGAAAGCTGATGCATGACACCCCATAACCCAATGTCTGTACCATTATGATTACAAAGACTTGTACTTTTCACTACTAGTTAGTACTGTTACTGAAACAAGCTGGAAATTTTTTGTAAATGTAGTCAATGGATTAAAGATAATTTAATCCAAAAATGATACACAGATTGATGCCAACATGCTTAAGTTTCACTGAAACAAGCAAAAGTATCAAATAAATTAATGTAAAACTTTTTATTGAAATCCTGACCAATGTCAAGTAAATGATAGTAAATAGCCATTTAGGGCAAGACAATATTGAGCAGCAGTTAAGGTCAGTCCTCAGGTAATAATTAGACACCAATGTACCCTGTTTTGATTTTTGTCTGTGCTTTTTTTTAATACAAATGAATAATCTATCCTTTTAAATTACCTACAAGTTGAAGTTGGAATTCATGGTACTGTCCATCAATGGTTTGGTTTCTTTTTATCTGGTATTCTTCTCTGCTGATATCAGAAAATGCTCTTCTTCAAGAGTCCACGTTTGTTGTGGAGATCCTCAAGGTTCTATCCACTCACTGTAATATGCTGTGCAACTACAATATACATGCTTCCCTAGAGTAATATTTTCAAATATATTCAGTAAATATGGAAAATACTGGTTGTTTCAAATGTGCTTTACAAGTTAGATTGATTCGATTTGTGATTGTTTTGCAGGCAGCCTCAGTCTTTACAAAGCTGTGTAGTTGACAGTTACTTCATCAGAATACTGTGAAATACTGAAATATAAAAATACCATGGACGATTAACCTAAACACCAGGTACAAATGTGTCACTACTATCTGTAGTTCCACAGCTGCTGGTATTGTTACTGACCTAGTCCTGAGATGAAGAGGAGATGCTGGACACCGTGACGTACAGAATCAGCCAGTGTCAGGTTGACAAAAGCTTTGATGTTCAGATGGTCCACCAGAGAGAGCCAGGAGTCATACTGAGACTGCAGGGGGTCAGATGGTAAAGTGCCTGGAAGCAAAGAAAAAAACAATATCAGAATGTGGGAAGATGATGATAAGTGGAAAGAAATAGTCTAAGAGCAGTGTGTTAACTAGAGTTCAGGGTATGCTCACTTTTTTATGCATGATGAGATGTAAAATCAGACATCCTTTAGACTCATATAATTCTATTTATATGTAGTGCATCCTTGTAAAACAATGTCTATCTTTGTCTTTATTATCCCTGTTTTTTTTATCAAAACACTGAGAACAGAATCCCATTAAAATTCTTCTTTATTTTGCCAGCTTAACTATTTTTCCCATGCAACATTTCCCCTTAGTTTCTGGCCTTGGAAGCTAGGTGGGGGTGGTGGGTGTCAAATCGGAGGCACAACACAAAGAATTTTAGTTTAGGTTTTGTTTTATATAACACCTATATGCATTTGCTGCTGCTAGTGCAGGGTTCCCACCATTTCGTAAAAACAAAATTCCCTAATTCTTTTCCTGAATAAATGCTGAAAATACAGGAGATATTTCAGTCACATGAAACACTCAGAACTTAGAGAATTAGGTAGCAGGAAAAGATTAACTGTAGCAGTAAGTGATTTATCGCTGGAACATTATAAGATATGAAAGTGGTTACAAATCAGTGTGTTAGGGTTCTGTACACTGTAGAAGCAGAACACTGACTCAATAATGCTAGAATTAAGATATTTACATGTGAAAATCTCAGAAAGATCATCAGTGTTCAGATTCCCTGAATTTTGTTGGATGGAAAATGTAGAAGTCATTTCCCAGATTTTTTTTGATTTCTAGAGTCAATGAGGGCCCTGTAGAGAAGGCCCAGTGTGATGGGCACTCTTTTCCACTGATCAGTCTAGTCCTGTTACACAGAGCCACCAAATCTTATGCTCCCTTCTTCCCACCCCATGCATATTTTTCTAGATCTACCTTTGTTTAAATGTCCAATTCTCTAGAGCAGGTGTCATTAACATGGTGCATGTGGGGACCTCTTGAGTCGCGCATTCAAAAAATAGTACTCATAAACATGATAAAAGCACAACAACATGCTAATGTAATGTTTTGTAGTTTTTTTATTTTTATGACTTTATTTTGTAGAAGTTTTGTTCTTTTATTCCTAAACTAAAGTAAAGCCTGCAGTTCATTTCAGTTAAACTATTTTTGAACAAGTTAGTACACAGTGCTGAGAAGACCCGGGCAGAAGCTACGCCAGCGAGACCCTCATACAATCATTCAGAACCAGTCTAAATTTACCAACTTCAGCTGTCTACTGGACCAGACCGGACAGAACGCCAACTCGCTAACTCGCGTCTTCACGATCCTGAGGTCCAGGGTGTACCCAGCTCCGTCCCTCAGACTTGTGACGCTGTCCCGGCCGGTACCTTATCGAGGCTGATTCTCCACTTGGTTAGGAATGAACCATTCATATATGCTGGTGATTCTGTTGTCGAAGGTCTCTATAACGCCTTACCATAAAGATATCATATTTCATTTTTATAAGTCCTTAGAAGTCTCTGCCTAGATTAAACCACAACTTCAAATAAGTCTGTCTATTAACGCTGTTCCCCATGTACGGTCATGTCATTTATACTCATAATTCATATTTGTCATAACCAGGTGTCAATTTTCTTCTGTTAATAAATGATGTACTTCAGTGTATCAACTTTAATGGAACGTGTCAGTGTTTTGATGTGAGGTTTTGACTATTTATTCTCGAAAAGAACTAACGACTTTCAGAGCTTTGAATTCAATATAATTAATGTTTCGGACGTGAATATTGTCCGATAATTTCCTTGTTCTGACAGGGTGGTGCCCCAAACAAGAGTTAAAAGTTATTATTTGGTAGATATCCCTACAAACTTGAAGTTGTATTTCAGTATGACTGGAGCAGGAGTAATGATAGTAAAGTCTCCAGCTCAAACGTGAGCCCTTATGATGAAGAGTAATATGACTGATACCCAATAAAGCTGCTCTCACTCACATCATTTGCAGTTTTTATTGTAAAAAAGCCAAAAAGTCTGGAACTGGCAGTAAAACTTCTCGTGTTTTAACCAAGGTCACTTTCAAAGCACAATGAAGCTCTTGGTTGAATTTATTCCAATTTTGATTTAACTAAAAAACATAATGTTGCCAAACAAATCCACTAAATATGCCAAAGCTTTTTTCCAGGCTGCTGCTAGCACTTTTCTCCTCCTCTCTCCGACCTTATGTTCTAACAATCAATCTGTGGCCAATATACCTTCTGTATTAGGTTTAAAAATTAAACCACCATCAGTGGAGCGGCGATTGGCCTTCATCTGTAGGTTTAACACAGATCAGAGTTGTCAACTGCAGCGCTAAATATTAACATTTATGCTTCATATGGTGGCTAGAGTCGCTGCCAAAAACCATGGAGCCCTGTGTAGCTGCAAAAGCAATCTTAAAATGAAAATCCAACATTTATCTCTGAGCTACATCATGCACCAAGTACATTAAAGTAGCTATTCCCAGGACAAACAGCAAAATAGATTAATGTCAGTCCAGCTGGGAAATTCAAATATAGTTTGAGGATTCCTCTTACGTATAAATGACGTCAACAGCCTAAAAAGCAGGAATCTGAAAATGTGCTTACTTCATTTTGACCAAATCTGACTTAATCTTTGGTTTGATGTTATGGTCACATAAAAGTGTTTGTGACCAGCTTATTTTAGTTTGTCTTGTGACAAGAAGCAGTCAATCTCAAGTGATAGACCTGGGAGAGGCTAAGGCTAAGTTGAGGCTGTAGAAGGAAAGAATATGAGGATACTGGAGATGATGTGAGACACAAAACTCACTTACATTAACAAAGATGGAGGACTGAAGCAGAGCCTGATGTTTAAATCTCTCAAACACCAAATGGGTTCACTCCAAAACCCCCATGGTGTCAAACCCCCTCTTAATATGGGACTACATGGCCTGCACATAGTTTTAATTATTGGACTATTTTTGCATTTTGAGAGACAAAGATGTCTTTGTAAATTTTTATACTGTTCAAATTTAGCGAGCAAAATATATTTCTCATGTACAGCTGGTGTTGTTTTTTGTTCACTAAAACTACAATTTCAATTTTTTTTTTATTTTAAACTGTTGCACACATTCTTATCATAGAAAGTATCATAGAAAAATATTCCAAATTATTTACCCCATGTTTTCTGGCATTTATTTCAGTTAAAATAAGTCAAAAATATCCAGGTGAGAATTTCGTTTAACGATTAAATAAGTTTGTGACCTAAAATTTGTGGCCTTATAGTAAAGCTAAACATTTAGCAATTTGTATTAAATATTAATGTATTAATGTATAAAGAATATTTCTAAAGAAGATTAGAAACACCAGGCTTTCATTTCAATCAATATATCGTAGTTCTAGCGCTTGTAATGACATTCCCAAAAAGTAAACGCTAGTACAGTTGTAATAAAAATAACAGTGTCAGAATATAAGAGAGATGCTAGACAAAATGTGGAAGTAGGTGAGTAGAAAGAGAAATTTGCACACAAAATATAGCTTATACAAAACAAGAGACAGAGCAAAGACAGAGAGGTAAACAGACAGGCAGGTCATCGATCATTGCTAAAATCACAGTTGTAGAGAGACACCCAAACTTTTCATCTGCAGGCCTGGGCTGTGGTAGAAGCTGTTAGGTCTTAATGTGATTGTTAAATAAAATAGTAAAAGTAAATAAGTATACCATTTACGTAGATTTACATAAGCTGACAGAGATGCCTGCAAGGATAACTAAATATACAATAGAGCAGGTGAGGATCCCCAACACTAAACATTGCCTCCCAAAAGCTTCTTTATATCAAACCAAGAGGTTTGTCAAATAGAAGAAGAGCTCTTTAGGGCTAATTATTTTTTTCCCCTCTCATGTGCAACACTGCAGTTAGGGCTGGTCATGGTCTTGCCCCTCAAATCTACCAAGAGATCCTCCACAACACTGTTTAGTGACAAAGAAAAGGTCAATCAATAACCCTACAACTTGAAAATATTCAAGTGATTGCCATTACAGAAAAGTGGGGAACTCCAGAACAGTGGGTGTGCAATTACCCCCACCCCCTTGAAATAAAACAGCAATATATGTTGTGGAAAAGATAAAGTCTTTTAAGATGACCCATTCAACATTACAATGTGGAACTAAACGTTTTATTCTTATGCTCCACACATGATTTTGTTGGATATTTTAACTGAGTCTCAGATAGACATAACAAGTATTGGTTTAGTTAATGTGATAATACTTTAAGAGAATGTACTGTATTTCCTTGTCTATGGCGTCATCATTGCAATGATGATATTAAAGGGACCTCCTCTGGGGTGGGACAACATTTTCTATGAGCATGCATAGATTACATGACAGTGAAGCCATTTCGTTTAGAGTTTCTCCAAAGCCACACGCCAGCTCTGGGAGTGAAATGGTGTCAATAGATTAAATAAAGCTTTAACTGAGTACAGAACTGGTTCTCTGTGTATGATTCCGGCTTTCAATCAGAACATTTGCCCTTCATCTTACACGGTTTGTTTTTGCTCATATGTACTTCCTGTTTAATGTGCGCTAAATGTAAGATAAGAATGAGCTGAATTTCAGTGTTCTTACTGAGGTCTCCAAGTTGGACGTGTCCCAGGACATAAAGGCCACTCTTTTTAATGTCATTGATAAAGGTGATGAGGCCCACAGTGCTGCGAGGGTTGGAAACCATCAGGAGGATTTGAGGCCTCCAGAATTTGATGTGGTCCTTCCTGACATCCAGCATTAGAAGGTACTTACGAACCTACAGGTAGAAAAGAGATGTGTGAGGAGTGTTAATTATAGAAACTGATGTCCATTGATGTGAAAAAATAAAGTGACAGTACAAACAAGAAAGCATGTGTGCAAAGTTTTGATTTTAATTGCCCGCCACTGAAACGCAAAGGCGAACAACGTTTCTGCCCAAATCTGTATGTATTCTGTTTAATGCAAAAAAATCTCATTAACAAGTTTTGATAAAACTTTATTTACTTTACTTTATTAACTTTATTTATAAACTTTATTTACAACCATTGGAGTCAACTCGATTTGAGATGGTTGTCAAAGCCAACTGACCTAGCGAAACACAACAAGTGCTATAATACACTCATTAACTTTCAGAACTAATGCTATTCAAGATGCCCGCAACAGCTAACTGACCTTAGAAAACACAAAAATGGCTTTAAAATGAAAATTTAACAAATATTGGCCTAAAATAGATTACATAACATTGAAGCCATTTCATTTAGAGTTTCTTTGATTTATAGACTGTTATGGATTTTATGGAGTAAGATAGCAATCAAAAAGGTGTGTACACAATTCCAACATTCATATTCGTATTTCTATGTCAATAAAGTTCTTGTACGTAAAACTCTGCTGAAATATTTGCGAGTCTGAGAAATTGTGCAGATTAAAATTGTTCTTATGTGAGTATGAATCTAAAA
>JAVKLF010000063.1:23163559-23179203 GCA_034783495.1 Millerichthys robustus | reverse complement strand
AAGGAAGAATGGCTACAAGCGGTCATTTGTCCCATCAGCTGTGGCTACTCTAAACAAGAACTGGTTATAGTAACTGACAGTAACTGAGAGTAGTTAAGTTCTATGTGCTCCTCAATAGTTTTTTAGTAGTATTTTATTAATTTTACTTATTAAACTTTATACAGTGACACAGTGCATCGTAACTCAGTGTAGAAAGCTCTGTGTGCTCTTCCTAGCAGTAATATGGTAATGTGTTGTACGTGTATATATATATATATATATATATATATATATATATGCACATTTATTTATTTATTTATTCCTTATTGTGTTGACTGTCATGCGTGCTTGTTTTGTGTGTCATTGTGCCACTACTAAAGCAAAATTTCCATTTTATAGAAGTTTAATGGACAATAAAGAAGTCCAAAGTCTAAAGTCTAGTGATCTGGCCACTATCGTGCAAGAAGACTGGCTTAAAATCCCTCTGCCCACTGTGCGGGGCTTGTATATTTCATTCCCAAGACAGATTGACGCTGTATTGGCCGCAAAAGGAGGCCCTACACCATACTAATAAATTATTGTGGTCTAAAACCAGTTTTAGTTTCATTGTCCAACCCCTGTGTATATTAGTGTCTTCAACAGTTTTCCTTATCCTTAAGATGCAAGTGAAAAGCTCTCTCGCACTGGGTGTATAATGGCCCGTAACAACAAACCCAAAATCCCATACTCACAGAACACCCCCCACAGTGTACCCTGCGGAAAACGGTCAAATGCCTTCTCCAAGTCCACAAAATACATGTAGACTGGATGGGCAAACTCCCACGACCCCTCAAGGACCCTAGTGAGGGTGAAGAGCTGGTCCAGTGTACCATGACCAGGACGGAATCTGCATTGTTCCTCCTGAATCCGAGGTTCAACCATCAATCTGACTCTCTTCTCCAGCACCCCTGATTAGACCTTACTGGGGAGGCTAAAGAGAGTGATGCCCCTATAATAGGAACACACCCTCCAGTCCCCCTTTTTAAAGAAGGGAGCCACCACCCCAGTCTGCCAGTCCAGCGGCACTGCCCCTGATGTCCACGAGATGTTGCAAAGACGTGTCAACCAAGACAGCCCCACAACATCCAGAGCCTTAAAGAAATTAAGGCAGATCTTGTCCACTCCCTCCCTCCACTCCATGGAGCTTTTTAACTACCTCAGCCCCAGTTATGGACAGATCAACCCCAAAGTCCCCAGACTCTGCTCCCTACATGGAGGACGTGCCAGTGGGATTGAAAAGGTCCAAGAGGTATTCTTTCCACCTCTCAACGACATCATTGGTTGAGGTCAACAGCACCCCACCTTCACTAAACACAGTGTTAGTAAAGCGCCGTTTTCCACGCCTCAGCTGCCGAACGGCTTGCCAGAATCTCCTTGGAGCCGATTGAGAGTCTTTCCCTGAACTCCTCCCACATCCAAGCTTTTGCCTCAGCAACAGCCAAGGCTGCGGCCCGCTTGACCTGCCGATACTCCTCACATGCCTCCAAAGTCCTACCAGCCAACAAGGCCCGATACGACTCCTTCTTTAGTTTGACAGCCTTTCTAACCCGGGGTGTCCACCACTGAGTTCACGGATGGCCACCACGAGAAGCACGATAACCTTACGGCCACAGCTCAAAGCAGCTGCCTTGACGATTGAGGCACGGAATATGGCCCACTCAAACTTAATGTCCCCTGCCTCAGCTGGAATGCAATGTGAGTTGAAGATCTGTCTGACAGGTTCTTCCGCCAGGCGTTCCCAGCAAACCCTCACTTCTCATTTGGGTCTACCAGGTCTGTCCGGCAACTTCCCCCGCCATCTGATCCAACTCACTACTAGGTGGTGATCAGTTGACAGCTCAGCTCCTTTCTTTACCCGAGTGTCCGAAACATACGGCCGCAGATCAGATGATACGACTACAAAGTCATCGATTTACGGCTTAGGGTGTCCTGGTGACACATGCACCTATAAACATACCTATGTTTGAACATTGTGTTTGCAATGGACAAACCGTGGCTAGCACAGAAGTCCAATAACAGAACACCGCTCAGGTTCCAATCAGAGAGGCCGTTCATCCCAATCACGCCCCTCCAGGTCACACTGTCATTACCCATGTGGGCATTGAAGTCCCCCAGCAGAATAAAGGAGTCCCCGCCTGAAGCACCTTCCAGCACCCCCGCTAACAACTCCAAGAAGGCCGGATACTCATAACAGTTATTCGGTGCGTAGGCACAAACAACCGTCAGAGCCCGTCCCCCGACTCGAAGGCGTAGGCAAGCTACCCTCCCATCTACCAGGGAAAACTCCAATACACAGGCACCAAGTCGAGGTGGCCAAAGGTAGACCCACACCAGCTCGAGAATAAAGTCCAGCCCCTCTCAAGGAGATTGGTTCCAGAACCCATGCTGTGCGTCAAGATGAACCCAACTATATCTAGTTGGTACCTCTCAACCTCACACACAAGCTCAGGCTCCTTCCCCACAAGAGAGGTCACGTTCCATGTCCGAAGAGCCAGCTTTGGTAAACCAGGGTCAGAGAGCCAAGGTTCCTGCCTTTGGCTACTGCCCATGGTATCATGCACCCGACTCATATGGCCCCTCCTGCAGGTGGTGGGCCCACAGGAAGGCAAACCTATGTAGCTACTTTTCAAAGTCTTATGCCAAACAAAAAAATAACTAATGAATAATGAATAAAAGTGAGAAAAAAATATATTAAAAGTTTCTTTACTTTCTAAACTTTCTTTACATATTTGTAACGTTGGGACGATGACGATATCTTTACAACTTTTCTATGCTCAGGTTAGTTTTTTATAGTGAAATGTGTAATTTCATATCTTATGTCTCTATGTAGTGTGATTAAACTGTGCTTATATAGAGCATGTTCTATTTTGGGGTGTAAAACTTGGAACAAGCTGTGTTTAGAAGGAGGGATGTTGTAGGCCTAGGGGGAGGGGCTTGATCCAGAAGTGCTGTGATATAAAAGAGCCTTGGGAAAGTGAAATCATCCCAATCAATAGAAATGCCAAACTGAGCATAACTGGGCCGACATTGTGGTAATGTGTCCACATACATTGTGTAATATAAATGTTCAGTTTGATATTTGAACATGTCTCTTGTCTCTGCTTCAACTGCAGGGTTACACGGTTTCCTTCAGTTGTTTGCGTGTCTGCAAGGGGGGTCTCCGGCCAGAAGCTGATGCTATTTGAGGCCCATGGCATAGAAAAGTTTGGGAATGCCTGTTATAGCTACAGTGACTACAAGTGGTCCATTCAACTCTGAAAACAACAAAAATAAAGAAAAATCTACGGCATCCTGATTTTCACTCTGATTAAGCCTAGCTTATAGCAAGTGTTCTGCTTTTTAGTAAGTGTATTGCTTTATAGCTTTTAGCTAGTCTTCTGCTTTTTTAGCTAAACAACTCAGTTTCAGTTTCTTCTGGAGAAGAAAAAAATATTTCAGCCCTCAGAATTGCTGCATTTCTACAGAAAATGCATTTTCATTTAAATTGTTTTCAATGTGCGTTGAGGCCATTCACAATCAATCAATCAAATTAATTTAAAAGTCAGGTTGGAATGGAATCTAAAGAGCACAATCAGCCACAAAAAACTGCTCCAAATGTGGGGAGCTAAAGTGGGAGACAGTGCAGAGAAGCCTAAGCTGGAGAGTACATTTCATACCTGATAAAAGCCTGGAATTAAATAAGTGAGAGTTTTAAGTCAAATCAATGCAGCTAAAGGGTGAGACAGAGAAAGGCAGGACAAAAGTGAAGGAGCTGGAGATTAGCAAGCTATCGAGACGAAAGAGATGGAGATGTGTGGGAAGAAAACTCCTTTTAAGTGTGTTGGTGTGTGTGTTGGGAAGCTGACACATCCATCAGTCAGTTCGCATAGGACAGTGGCAAGGTTAAGCAGCGAGCAGCATGCATGAATGACAACAAGAACACACACAAATGCTCATAAAGTGTGGCCACAGTAACCACTTCACAAACACCCACCATTTCCCCACAAGAACATTCCACATTTATGGTTTCACAGTCGCTGACTTCTAATTAAACAGATTAATCAAATTTATGTTAACCCTTTGGCTGTTAGTGAGCAAGCGGCTCTTGGTTGAGTCATTTGTTAAGCTCCTTTTGATCATCCTACAAAATAACTTCTGGTTATACAGCAATTTATCTTCTCTAAAACAGCAAGACAAATCAGTTTGCGGACGGCTTGACAGAAGATGGGATGAGAAAGGTGCGGATTGACAATAATAAAGTCCAAACAGAAGGCAGCAAAATTCACACAAAAAAATCCAATAGGAAAAAAAGTGCTGAATCTAATATGTGAATGTTTTTCACAAAGATAAAGTGTGTGCCTTAAACTTCTAGAGCCATTCCAAACAAGAAGCATTTTTTGGGTTCTAGATTAACAGTTTTTTTTTTAAATAATTTTAGCCTTGCATCAACATGGAAATGGTGATTACGGAGCCCCTACATGTTTTCTTTAATGGATTGCAACGTGAGAAAAACATGACACTCCACCCTGGTGTGTCCATTTGATCAGCCAAAGAAAAATTCTTTTGAAATAATACTATGATGTCATAACCCCACCTTACCTGACCTACAACCTGAAGCTTGATAGATGCTTCAACTAGAGCATTAATGACAGAGTGAAAACTGTTTGCATTTGTGTTGCAGATGATAAATTCTCAACTACAGAAAAAAAGTCATAAAACTTCAATGAACAGATAAGGCTAATAAACAATGAAATAGCCTTGAATCGAGCAAAAATCCTTATTATTACACCAAGTATTCTAAGACCAAAGAGGTCTTTCTCACTTTACTGAACTGTCAACAAAACTAAATCAACCAGTACGAAAAACACTACTACGAATGGTTGTAAAATATCGACCTATGTGCATGAAGAATTTTCCTTGATGTGCTTTGAACATCACACGGAAACTCCTTCCAGCTGTTTCTTGTGGGATGTGGGTCTGAAAAGCATTGATTTTGTTGTGTATTTGTAGCAAGTGTGTATGTTTATGTTTATATTTCACCCCAAATCCATCCTTATTATCTATGTATATTTGTTTTTCTTGGTTTTCCAGTTGTATTTTATATTGGTGGAGAAGCTTTTATTTTCTTGTCTCCTGTTTCCGCGTCATATCCTGTGTGTTCCCAATGACCTCCTCAGTTCGTGCCGAGCTGCGCTGGGGAGAGGTAAGTGTACAAAGCTGTCTTCTGTTTGTGTATTAAAATGTTAAAAATGTCCTAAAAAGTATGTTTGCTAAACTCACAAGTTGTTATATATTTTATGTAAAGAACTGTTTAAAAAAAAACTGAAAATGACATGTTACAAATAAGGCAGACTAGGATAAATGTTCGTTGAGTGGTGTTAACTTTTCTGTAGGGAGAGGGAGAATGATTGAGGTTTTGCCTTTTACCCCAGTTCGAAACACTAATGACCTTGTAGCCTTTTGTTCTACATGTGTAGTTGAGAATGTATCTTCTAGTGTTGTGCATGATAGTGTGACCCACCATTAAGTGACCTTATTACAAGCATTGCACAGCAAGTTGGACAGTCCATAAAGGACCGTCTTAAGGGTAAATGTGGGGAAAGGAGTGTTATGGGTCTGCAATCTCAGGGCAGAGTGGGCCAATTACAAAGTGAACCCACTTACCTCAACTAAATTGGGGCAAAGCTAGTACTACAGTTAGACGTCAATGAACCCCCCATTTTCAGGGGAGATGGTTCTGACAAAAACACTGTTGGCGAGTGGGAAGAATTAATGAAAAGCTACTTCAGAACACGAGGCATACCCACTAATTAACATTACGCTGAGATTCTCTCTAAGTTGATGGGAAAAGCTAAGGATATTGTGAGGATAACGCTGCGAAGCAGCCCTTCACTAATGCCTCAGGAAAAAACAGATATTGTCTATAGCATCCTCAGATAAGATTTCAGTGAGGTGCCCTAGTCATGTACGCCTATGGCCGACTTTTATAACACTGTGCCACTAGTAAGAGAAACACCTCTAGATTACTGGGTACACTTGAACAAGTTGATGCAGCAAAAGGGGGCTTGAAGAGATTAGGACGGCATGTAGATAACCCTTGCTAAGAAGCAACTATGATGATTGTGAAACATTGCCCAGACCCAGCGCTTGCTGCCCTTTTGAAGTTCAAAGCACCAGACAAATGGACGGCCAGTGAAATTCAGGAGCACATTGATTGTTACTAAATTGAAACCAGAGAGCAGACATTCACCAGGTCAAGATACCCTAAACTAGCTACAGTTCATGCTCAAGCTCCTGTTCCTGAACAATTATCACCACCACCCTGTCACTTGAGAAACATTCCATTACACCAAGAGACTGGTGTAGCAGCCCCATCACATTGTAATGACAACTGCATGAAAACTTTAATCAGTCTCTATGAACAGTCAGATTGCAGGCAGACAGAACTCACCCAGCCAAGAGCATCACAAAGCATGCAAGGTTTGTCAGTCGCTGGATCACTCTACCATCTCACAGTGCAAACAGAAACGTCTGTGTTTAGCATGCTTTGAACCAAATCATATTAGGCGAGACTGTCCCAACCGCGCATCTATCAGAAGTGAGCATGGTGTTCAGTCACAAGACCCCCAGCATTTAAACTAGCTGGCCTGCATGGGATGAGGGGTGGTGTGGGCTCAAAAGAAAAAACCCTCAATAATAATGACATGGAACAGCAATATGAAAAGGCATGTGCAGCAGCACCAGTTGGTGCTAGGGTGATAGCTCAAAACACACGAGTTGAGCAATTTGATGAACTGTTTTATACACCTGTGACTCTAAATAACAAATTTCAGCTACAGGGGATGCTTGACTCAGGTTCCATGGCCTGCACACTGAGTGAGAAGGTGGAACAAAGGATGCTGAATCAGAACTCACTTTCGGAACCTGTTCCCCTCTATCAAGAAATTGTTCTCATTGGTTGTAGGGGGACACTCAGAAAAACGCCGCTGCATGTATGAGGTGGAAATGAAACTGTATGGCGAGACATGTGTTGTCCCTGTGTTAGTAGTGCCAGGCCAAAGGGATGATTTATTCATTGGCACAAATGACATAAGATTTCTTATGCATCAGCTGAAAATAACCAATGATTATTGGCGTCTAGTGTCCAGTCCCAGTCTTCTCCCAGAATGTGAGCAGTTTCTCGACATGATGGCAAGCACTTCTTGGTGGAGAGGTGATGAACCTCCAGAGAAGATTGGCACAGTCAAATTACCACAGTCTGTTACCCTACTGGCAAGGACTGAACAGCTGGTGTGGGGTAAGCTGCCACATAACATTCCCATGTCTCCAGGGAGTACTGTAATCACTGACCCAACCGCATCTAAGTTGATGCCACGCAACATCATGATTGCTCGCATTATTACTACATTATTATAGGTTTCTCTGCTCAAACACACCTGATCTGAATGAACGGGTGATTAACAGGCTCCTGCAGAAATTCAGGAGATGATTCAGTCACTGAATCAGATGTGTTGGAACAGGGAAAAATACAAAACATGCAGGACAGCGGCCCTTGAGGACCAGGGTTGCCCACCCCTGGCTCTAGATTGTGGCAAGGCAGAAGGCTTTGTACATCGCATCCAGCTTGTTGATGATATACCATTTCGTCTTCCATACCGCCAAATCCCACCAGTTCATTATTACAAGCTGCGCTAGGTTTTATCTGACATGGAGGAACAGGAGATAATAAAGAAATCTGTGAGTTAATACGCCTATCCTCGTGTGCTGGTCTTGAAGAAGGATGGCAGTCTGAGGATATGCACAGACTTCAGGTAGTTAAATGCAATGACATTCAAAGACGCACACCCACGTCCACACCAGTCCAACTGCTTGGCCGCTCTTGGAGTAAACACTTACTTCAGCACTATGGATTTGACATCAGAATTTTACGACATTCCTATGGCGGAGTAGGACAAGAAATACACAGCATTCACAACTTCAATGGGGTTGTACGAATATAATAGAATGCCCGAAGGCCTGTGTAACAGCCCTGCCTCTTTAATGAGGATGATGCTAAGCATATTTGAAGATCTGACCTTTAGCAGTTTGTTGTGCTACCTGGACGATCTCCTTGTTTTTGCTTCGAGTGAAAGAGTCTCTGGAGAGGTTAGAGTTTGTGTTCCAACGCCTTCGCCTGCACAATCTCAAGTTGAGCCCCAAGAAATGTCACTTTGAGATCATCAGTGAAATTCCTGGGGCACATCATAGATGGCCATGGAGTGTCTGCCGACCCTGGAAAGGTTGAAATCATTACAAGGATGACAAAGGCTGACCTGATGGATACACACCTTCAGTCAAGAGGATAAACTCCTTTCTTGGTATGGTATTTTATTACCAACATTTCATTCAGAGATGTTCATCTGTGGCCAAACCACTGTTTGCTCTAACTGATGGACAGAAGAGAAAGAGCCAAACAAAACATCCACAAATGCAGGTTCTTACAGAAAACTGAGACCATCTGACTGGACAGATGAATGTGAAACAGATGAGTCTTAAACAAAAGGTGATGAGTTGTGTTGTTCTTGTACACCCATATTTTTCACAGCCTCTGATTTTGTGTATTGATGCTTCACTGGACGGACTTGGAGCTGTCTTGTCCCAAGTACCAGCCGGAGAAGAGAAGGCTCGCCCCATCGCATTTGCCAGCAAGACACTGAGTAACTCTCAAAAGAAATACGCAGCTCACAGGCTTGAATTTTTGGCTTTGAAATGGAATATGTGAGAAGTTCAGTCATTGGTTAAGAGGTCAAACATTCACGGTGTGGACTGATAACAACCTGCTCACCTACATCATGAAAAAGCCAAAACTTGATGCTTGTGAGCAGTGTTGGATTGCAAAGCTGGCACCCTTTTTTATCTGAAACACATACCTGGGTCCAAGAACACAGTGGCTGACACACTTAGTAGGAATCTATTTGCAACAACAGTCAGTCATAGGATCATCACTGAGGGCTACTCTCATCTCCTTATTGAAGCTGATAGTATTAGCCAAGATGGGGTCCAAGATGCTTTTCACCTAAAGGTCCACAGCCAAAAAGTGAAGAAGCCATCTTGTGTCAGTCTAGAACCTCATTGTAGTTTACAACCTTACCAGTGTGATGCAGACAAGGCTCTTCTGGAGATGTATAACTAGTGTAATTTGGTTACTGAGACTTGTGCAGTAGCACTAATTCAGTCTGTTCAAAATTTGCACATCCCAGGGAAAGATTTGCTCCCTGTGTTTACTATGAATGAATTACAACATGCCCAAAAGCTTAACCCTGATGTTTCCAAAATCTTGCCATTCGTTATCTGAGAGAGGTGTCCATCCAGACGTGAAAGAGCAAGACTCGGCAAAGGAGCCATGGAGATCATAAAACAGTGGGAAGTGCTCAAGATTAAAAATGGGATCCTCTACAGAGTCCCTCGAGATCCCCCCAACAAACAAAAAATACATTAGTTTGTTCTTCCTCAAGGACAGAGCTTTGCAAGGCATTCATGACATGGCTGGACATCAGGGGCAGGCACGGACACTTTACCTGGAAAGACAGATTTTTTGGGCCGAAGATGGATACTGATGTGAAGGAGTTGGTATGTTTAGACTTCTGGAGCGCGGAAGATAAAAAGCAAAACTCCGTGGACATGCTTGTCCTGACTAGCCCACGCATTTCCATGCACCAATCAAACAGCAAAGCAGGTTGCTAAAAAGTTGTGGGATCGCGTATTTTGTGTGTATGGATTTCCTGAACTGATCCATTCGGATCAGGGAGCATACTTTGAAAGTGAGCTCATTGCTGAATTGCTTCAACTGGCGGGAGTATCAAAGTCTCACACCACTGCGTACCATCTCATGGGAAACAGGGGCCCCGAGAGGTTCAACCACACACTTAGCAGCATACTTAAATTATTGCCACTCAGAGAGAAGAACGAATGGCCTGAGCAAATAGAAACATTGACTTTCGCATATAATGCAACAGTTCATGAGACTACAGGATTTGCTCCATTTCAACTCATGTTTGGTCGGGTTCCGAGGCTCCCTGTGGATGTGATCTTCAAACAGGTGTTGTGTGATCCGGTGACCACTGATTATGAAAACTATGCCAAAACTCTCATGTCACAGCTGTATGAAGCAGCTAGGATAGCCCAAGCACATGCTGTGAAAGAACAAAATAAACAGGCAGAAGGGTACAACAAAACAATGAAAGGTACCCATTTGAACATTGGAGCCAGAGTCTTGCTAGCAAACAAGGGTGAAAGAGGGAAGAAAAAGTTATCTGACAAGTGGAGTGCTAAAGTTTACACAGTTGTTGACAGGAATCTATAAACTCACACATAGGACAAACAAGGTAATAAAAAAAATGTGCACAGGAATCTGATACTGGACATCAGCTTTCCACCTGTGAGAACAACCCAGGATGAGATTGCTGTTGTCTGGGCAGAGGAGGCACAAGGCCTATTGGACTTCTTTGATAATTTGGAAAAGACAAGTTTGGATGATGGAGATATTGCATGGGAGATGAGTAAATTGACAAACTGTGACAGCAATGTTTCTCTGGATCGAGATGGGTCAGAACCAGGCTTATCCAACCAGAGTCTTGTGACGCCTCACAGTGTAATGGAACTCTCAGGTGAACAGTCATGTGGCAGAAGAAGAGTTACGTACAGTGAGTCAAGCTCATTCTACGAACACAGAGGCTCTTCCTGTAAATTCAGATGCTAACATGGACATGTGTCATCCCCCAGAGAATACTGACCAAGTTGTTAGGACTCGGGTGGGCAGGGTCAGCAAAAAGGTGAGTTTGCACCTAGCTGCGCTAGGGAGAGGTGTGTGTGGGAAAGCCAGAGCCCAAGAACTGCTGTGCTGAAAAAATTCTTGTTTTAAACAGAATAAACCTACTGCTGCAATACACCCCAGGGTCCCCGTCTGCTGGTTCCTTTTCCCAATTACACACTACGCAGAGTACATGCAATGGATGAGTCAGATGAGGGTGGCTACATATTTGCGTCTGACACAAATCCCTGCCAAAACTGTACTGCGCTGTTGTTGTCTTATAGTTTAACGTGACGCAAAATAAAGGTTCCACTTTGTAAAGCCACAAAAATGATTTATTATTGCTCTTGTATTCACCATCATCATTTTTGTGACAGTGTTACAGAGATAAATACAGGTCCAGCACAGTAACCAACGTGTTGGGCCATTTCTGCATTTTCCTGTGGATGTAGGCATTTCTAGAAATGGTACTGTGTTAAAAAATATACATTTTAGAAACCACAAAAATGAAAGATTGTTTTGGGAAAAAAATGTTTCTGTGTAAACAAGGTCTAAGAGATAATACAAAATACTACCACATAGCATAGATGTTCAGAGACTTCAGTGTTCAAAACTCTACAAGTCAGATGTTTTTGCTTCAAGGTCCTTGATGGTAAGAAGCTATTTTATTTTACTTGTATTAACCAAGGAACTTCTCGTGTCAGATCACTGAATGGCACCAGTGAGATAAAGACATCTGATGGCAGTTTCCAAGGCAATTGCTCCACTGCAATGAACCATTCTGCTACCTACCAAATAAGTCATCCTTTGCCAAAGCGTAGAGGATGCGGGAAGCTCCGATGAGATTGCTCATTGCAGCAGAAACTGTTGAGGAATAAACTCCAATAATGACAAAGGGATGCCAGACGTTGATTTCTCTCAGGAAACTGTAATCCCTCTGAAGAAGAAGGCTGTAACAGATTACAGAAAAAAGATTAATAAGTAGATTGACTCTTGTGCTCAAGTTATTACTTAGTCAACATGTTTTCATTTGAAAGAGCAGAGATGACTCAGAGCCAAAGCCAAAGATTCTTTATTATCATATATAATCCTTTGATTGACAGTACTTTGCAAAGGTTCAAGCTCTTTTAGTTATTTTTATTGCTTCCTGTTGAAAGGCAAAGGTGAACAGTTATGGTGTATGTGTTTGCTATCTGTTAGCAAAATACCACCTAACACAGTGATCAACTTTTAAACCAACCTTTAAAAGCCAACCTAATTCAGAATGGCCATCACAGCCAATAGAAAGTACTAAAATTTGTATAATTATAACATCACAGGGTGGCACGGTGGTTCAGTTGGTAGAATTGATGCCTCCCAGCAAGAAGGTCGCTGGATCAAATCCCGGCCGGGGGCATTTCTGATGTCTTATTCTCCTACATTTGCATGTTCTCTCCATGCATGCAGGTTTTCTCCAGGTACTCCGGTTTCTTCCCACAGTCCAAAAACATGAATGTTAGGTTAATTGGTAACTCTAAATTGTCTCTAGGTGTGAGTGAGAAAGTGAAGGGTTGTTTGTCTCATTTGTCTATATGTAGAACAGTGATGGACTTGTGACCTGTCCAGGGTGTACCGTGGCCCTCGCACTGTGACTGCTGGATATGGGCACCAGTAAACCCTGTGACCCTGAAAGGAAGAAGCGGGTAACAGATAATGGATGGATGGGTAAAACATGATAGTGGTGGGCGATATGCATCCTTCGAGAAATGCTAGACCTTGACTTTATTATTTACAATTTTGATTTGTTCATTTGCTTTTTGTTTGTTGTGCTTCCATGCAATAACTAAAACCTTTCAAGGTCTTTTTAAGCCTTAATGCAGAGTCATCACAACAAAAATTGAGAACTAGGGAATATTGTTTTTGTCAGACTGTAGAATAATTTATTGTATTAGCACTGATAAATTACATTTTACATGGACTGTTTAAGCTTAGTTTAGATTATGTTAATCAAGAGTGTATCCTAATGTTAGAGCTGGTCTGCATTAAGATGTTCTGACACAGGCCAACTTGTTGCAGACTGTGCACAAGGGTTAGATTTATTTCTTGCATTTATCTTAACAACACATTCTGTTCTTATCTCAAGATAGGAACATTTGTGTGAGCAGATGTGCGCTGTTAAGAGCGAGGTTTTGCTGAAGATGTTGTCTGCATAACATTGTGTCGGTCTCTCTCTGGACACAACTGAAGGTTGTATTAAACTTATTACGTGTGCAAATAAAGGTTCAATCTTTTGAAAGTTAGTTTTTTCTTTGTTTGTTTCTCTGCCTCAGTCCCTTCTCATGTTATGTTAGCCTGGACCAGTGACCACTCTCTTTCCCCCACCCCTAATTAATACTCTCATCACATTTATTTTCAGGTCCACTGATTTTAATACTTGTTATTATGGCCCTATTAACTATTGTTCACTCAATTCAAATGTCTGAGAATACTATTATTTCATATGAAGCCCAAGAGGCAGTCAGTCCTCTCTCACACATGCATCCACACATACAGACTGCACAGGTTTTTAACAGTAGAACAAGGAACTGACATTTGAAAACGACAGCAAAAGTCCTGCTGAGAAGTTAGTCATACTACTGAAAATATTTTTTAGCTAAAAACTCAAAAGTATATTTTAAGAATGCAGAAATCTAGGCATTTTATCACTGCATGCCTTTTAATAGCTTAAAATTAATTACAGGACTAGCGTTCCTTAAGGGAATGTATGTCACCTGCTGTTTCATACTTACTCGTTAGATTTCATCTTAAAAGTAAGTGTTGTGAATGACTCCCAGCTACTACCACGTCACATTTCTGTACCTGTAAAATTGACTTAGTTATAGCCATTTTGTGCTGGATAATTTGATTACCTGTAGTGGCCATCTTGAACTGGATTAACTCAAAAGTTAGTCATGTTTAGATGTACATCTAGCAATTACTTTATGAAAGTTTTAATAAAAACAGCCAAATGGTTTTCAAGACAATTTGTTAATTAAACAGGCAAACAAACACACACATACACACACAAACACGGTCAAAAACATAATCATCCTTTCACATCCAGCGGTGGGATAAATATACATATTGGCCAGGATAGGTAGGGTAGGGTTCATTTTTTTCCTGACAGTGGGTACAGCTAAATAAAATGAATATTAAACCTTGATAAAATAGGATGAAATCTACAGTTTTGCCTAAAATGTTAAAATTATATTTGTATGTTCCTTTGTGTGTATGTGAAATAAATTCATAACACCATGTTCAGTGATGGCACTGAGTGCAAATCAACGCCTCAATATGTTTGTCAAATGTTATAAAAATAGTTTTTAAATGGTTCTCATATACACACACACACACACACACACACACACACACACACACACACACACACACACACACACACACACACATATATATAAGTGTGTGTGTATGTGAGCAACAAAAGTGAGTGATGATGTGGATCAAAACTTAGAAATCGATTATTAATTTTTCGGATGCGCAGCAAGAACAAAAGAAATTTAAAAGGCTTGACATTTTCAAACTGGCTTTGAAAAAGCAAAAACTGCATTTGGGTGACAGTGATGACAAATGGCATGGGTGTGCGTAGATGTTTGAGGGTGCAAATGTATGAGAAGAGATGTCAGTGTGTTGAGTCATTGAATAAACAATATGCATTTTGTGTCATAATTTTCTTCCTTATAAGCTGTGTGTTCATTACCAAAAGGAGGATTGCATATATGTGACTCTGGGTGTGTATGGAGGGTAATTATTGATCAGATCATCCAGTTTAAATGAGCTCTGCTCCTGAAATAAAGGGGCGAACAAAAGCATGAGGGAGCGAGTGACAGATTAAAGGAGCTTGTTTAAAAAAGGAGGAGGAAATACAGCTCAGTGACTACAATGAGCCTATGGAGATTGGTTGATTGTTCTCGCTCCTCTTGGTCTGCTCCATCCTTCAGCTCATTTGTTTACCATTTTTAATCATGCCCTCAATTGTGTATTCAAGTGTATGTATATATTAATCCATTATCTTGTGTGTTTGTGCTTTTGAAAATTGACAACATTATAGATTAATTATGCGTGTTTTTTCAAATGAAATGAAAAAAGAAACGCTGACACCAGAGGTGGATTTCATACATGTGTTGATTAGTTGTATGAAAACAAGTAGAAAGTCTCCCCTTGTAAAAAGTGCTTTTGCTGTTCTTGGAGGACAAGGTCAATCCTCATCAGTCCTATCGAAACAATTCAAAATCATTTAGCCTAATGGTCCAACAAAATGTCCAATAAAAGCTCAAATGTGATAAAAGGTAATTACTGAGAGCGCTCTGGCTTATGACTAACATAACTGTCATGCTCACTGCACCATAATGCGTCGATTTGTGTATCTGTAATACATGAGCAAGGATCAACATCTTTACAGTATTCGTGTTAAGGTGCTAGTTTTCGTAAGCACAAGCAGCCCCTTTAAAATTTGAATCGTAACTTATGGATAAAATAGTAAGCCCTCTGTCATTTTGAAAGTTTTACCAAAAAAAAGACAATTGAAAAAACTAAATAATTATGACCTTTGTGTTGTTTTAACCACGTAACTGTAAGGTTAAATGATCAAACATGGGACAATACTGCCTATACTTGTGCTTGAACGCATTTTTAAAAATGTTTTCAAGTAGTTTTTAAATTATTTTTGATTTTTCTATGATATACTGTACATGTTTTTTTTATGTGCCTGTTAAAGACAAAATTCGATTTTACTATGGAACAGACAATTTGTCTGTCTGTCTGTCTGTCTGTCTGTCTGTCTGTCTGTCTGTCTGTCTGTCTGTCTGTCTGTCTGTCTGTCTGT
>JAVKLF010000063.1:23139937-23158917 GCA_034783495.1 Millerichthys robustus | reverse complement strand
ACTGTTGTTGTAAAGCACTTTGTGATTTTATATCTGTAAAAGGTGCTATATAAATAAAGTTTACTTACTTACTTAACTTAACTGAAAGGGGAAGGCTGCAGGCTTCAACTTTATATTTAACAAAAAAAAAACTATAATAGAAATCAAAAGGAATCTAAAATAAAATCTAAAGAAAAAAAACATCTACAAAATTAAAACAAATCCTAATAAAAGTCTTAAATAAAAATCTAAAATCTCTAGAAACTCTCTTATGCAAGTCATTTAAGGCATTGCTGGGGGGCGTGGTTTAGACTGAATAAGTCAATCGTGATGCAGAAACTTGAGCTAGGGGTGTGTAATTCTAACATCTCTGCCTCGGTTGCTCCATGATTTCTTTCAAATAGCTTCACTGAGCTGATGTACAACTCATTCCAGGATGTCTTTGCCTCAATATTGGCTAACATGGCAAAAATGCTTCACCAGATGTCTCTGGTAACGCCTTTGGCTTCACAAAGTCCACAATTACAGCTGTCTAGTTTGTCACAGGGTTCTTTACCCATTTCATGTGGCAATGTAGCAGAGCAATCTTATGTAAGTCTCACATCAACTGTGTCCAAGAGGCGCAATATTTTACACCCCAACTACTGGAGCTGCTTGCAATTCCAATTACTGTTTACAGGGTGATCCGATAAATAATATGATCCACTGAAAAAAACATGAGCAATGACCTCAAAACTCTGAAGACGTAATTCACGTCCTCCTTCATCTTCTATCTTTGAGCTTGTTTTATCCTGACAGGTTACCACCAAACAGATGTAGTTGACATCAAGAGAAGATGAGGATAAGTTAAGCAATTATTGGTATATCTCTTTTAAATAAATAATAATTATACAGTTGGTGTCATTTATCAGCCATCGGCTACCCTGATTTCTACAGTTGGCATCAGATCCAGAAGAACTCATTTAGGTCCAACTCCACATTATCCCACCGTTTCAGCATTTTCAGCATCAGCTGCTTGAATTTTATTCAAGTTTCGCTCATTTTTTCATTAACCCACCTACAAATTATGACGGTACAACACTGGCAGTGCAAAGCTCTGTGCCTTTTCTTATTAACTGAAATATCAAGATTTGGTGCCAATGTATTTACTACTGCTTCACATGAAACAACAACAATATTTCTTCCGGCCCCTATTTGTCTCCTCTAAGTGGAGCTTCTCACTCCATAGAAGCAGATGTAAAACAGATGTTTATTTAATGGCCACAGCTTTGTATGCAAACAGGGCATGTTGTTGAAGTCTTGGCCTGTGATGCTGCCATTGTTAACTCCCCCCTCCTTGAAAAAAAAATGGGAAAGGAGTAATAAAAGAGGGGCAGGGTGGGCAAAAGTGACTGGAATCTCTGTTGTGAGGCGATAGGAGGTGAATAACAAAAGGTGGGGACTCCTGTTGGTGGACAAACAAATGGATGAATGATAGACAAGGAGAGTGGAAGAAACAGAAGCCAAGAGAGCTGCTGTGGGGTGATAGTGCCACGGACTGGGATAGGGAGGATGAGCGTAATGGAAAAATGCTGGTCAGGGAGGTTGGACTTGCTGCCTTCTAGTACTTACAGTCTGACAAGAGAGTCTGGAAGAGAATCCTGACAATGAGGGTAAAACTGAGTTGGAGTCAAAAATATAAGAAAAATTATTAGGGCTAAAGAAATGTGGCCTATCTTTAAGTAATGGATGTTTTAGAGAGAGGAACGGACATCTAGCCAGAAACATTTAGTAAATGGAAAAAATAGTGTATGGCTTTAAATCACTAAAATGCTTCAAAGTTCTGGAAGAGCATACAGTAGAAGAAGCTCAAACGAAAAATAATCTTGGAAAAGCAAAAAATAAAACAAAAGTGTGCAACTCAAGTATAAACACAGCTTGAGGGGAAAAGGAAGAAACAATTTGATGAAAAAAGAAATTAAGAAAAAGGTCTGTGGGAGAAAGCGCTTTTTCAAAAAGGGAGAGAGAGGGGAAAAGTAAAGTATAAGGCAAAGTGAGCCGTTTGAAAACAAAGGCAACAGACAGTGTGCGTATCTCTGCGTGGGGGAACTGAACACAGAAGAGAGATGACAGACAGAAGCACTTGGGGGGGGGGGGGGGGTTGAACACACGCTCACAAAGCTGCATGTCAGAGATAGCGCCACAAAAGAAGGCCCAGCAGATTCAAATTAATATAATTATCAAGTCAGGTTATTAATACAATAGCTTATTTTGCAAAGGGTGGATTAGCCCATAGGTCACTGACACACAGTGTTGTGAGAGACAAGTGCAAGTTCTCTCTCACACACAAACACACAAATTTTTACATAAAAGGAGTCAATCAAGCAAAATAAACCAAAAAAGTCTCAATTAAGCAGTCAACACCCAAGAACAAAATCAGTTCTAAAACAATGATCATTTAGGATATTCATTACTGCAAAACAACAGAATAAGATGTTACCTACACACAGACATTAGTGAATACGCACATAAAAACTGCACACTACCCAAAGAGATAGATAAAGTAACGACAGGGCAATCTGTCATGGCTGGTTGGCTGGTCACATGAGGTTAATAGATTCCCCTCACATCACCTCGGCCCTCGTCGCCTTCATCTCCAGCGCTCTTACCATGCTGGCATATTTTTTCACAACGGACAAAATGTATGGCTTCTCTATTAACAAGTGCACAACCAAATGAACTCTTGTTTTCATTGTGATGGAAAGGGAAAATAGAAAAACATACTTAAATCTGTCACTCCATGAAATCAATTTGTCAGTAATGGGGTATTCAATTTATGATGAAACACTTTTGTTTTTTTATGCTCAAGTTAAGCAAAGTGGAATTGTTTAACAGAAATACTTGAACAAAAGATCCTATTTTATACGCCAACTCCTTTATGATCCTGCAAAGAAAATCATTATTAAATTGACTGCTCACTTCCTGCAATCCAGGAGTTGTACAATTACTGACAACTGGGAGTTTTGATTCCAACATAAAACTCCTGATTGTTGAAGCATGTCAAACTGTAGCTTATACCCAAAGGTGTCAACTCCAAGTATAATGACCACATTCAATTTTATAATGAGCACAGACTATAAACTGCTCACATGTGAGTTGGGACACACACACACACACACACACACACACACACACACACACACACACACACACACACACACGGCTGTAAACTGAAGTGCCCACTTTGGTGACGTTCACTTTTAAATGCTCACAGTCTTTACCACTCTACCTGCTAAAGTCACAATGCAGAACTACAATTTGCAGAAGGTAGTAATCTGACAGTCTTTTATGAAGACATGTTTGTCACTCTTGGTTTTCTCTGCTCAGAGTGCTGCTGTTGAAAGGAGAGTATGGCTGCCACACTTTGGTCAACTGGTGCAACAGCAGCCACATGGTTTTTACTTTTGCTTCATTTCCGAGTTTACAGTTGGTCCTGTTATTAATTCAAAAGCCTCAATTCAAATAAAACTTTAACCTTGACAGCAGCAGAACCAATCTTGCCTACCTCTTAAAGAAAATGAAACTGTTAACAGTGTTACTTCCTCCTGGTAATTGCTTTAGTTTGTTGATTTAAGTCTTCAAATTTAATTGGATTTTTTACACACATACACAGACACATATAATGGAAGTAAATAGTGAAGATAAGTAGTTTTAAAATAGTAACAGGACAAAAATGTATACATATGTACAGTAATTAAACTTCAAAGTCAATACTGTGTAGTGCCACCTTCTGCTGCAGTCTCCCAGAATCAATCAAGTCTGTTCAGGTGTCTCTATGATCTTTGTCCATCTAACCACTGGAACAATCGTCCATTCTTCATGACCAAACTGCTGCAGCTCCTTCATGAATAGGGGAGGTTTAAGTCCAAAGCTTCCCGTTGGATTGAGATCTGGGCTTTGACTTGTTCATTACAGGACACTTTTAGCTGGTTCTCCAAACACCAATAGTGTTGCTTCAACACAGCGTTTAGGGTCATTGTTTTGCTGGAAGATGGACTTCTGTCTCAATGTCAAATCTCTGGAAGACTCCAACAAGTTCTTGATAAGAATTTCTCTGTATTTTTCTCATCCAACTTTCGTTTAGCCCACATTCAAAGACCCTGCTAATTATACATACTCCACAATATGATGTGGAGTATCATCACCATAATTCATGATAAGGATTGTGTTCTCAGCTGTAAAGGCCCTATAAAGTTTTAAACAACTTATGCGAACATATGCAAATTTTGTCCAACACACTGACAGACGCTAAAAAGGAGAAAAATATAAATTAGACGTGTACTGTGTTGCTTACAACTTGAACAAATATAAAACCTACATGTCTACTACTGCCTTGGCTCATTTTCTTATTATTATCATCTGGTTTTCCTTTTCTAGTTTTGTTATAGTGTGACAGGGTCTTAAGGGAGGTGGTTGAAGTGCCCCTGATATGGTGACATTAACGTTTGGGTTTGGTTTCATCTGACCACAGAAACTTATTGTCAATAGAAAAGAGATTCCCCACCGTCCAGATATATTTTTTTGTTGGGAAAAGGGTTTTCCTAGACAAAAGTTTGTGTACAGATTTCAGTGGTCCTACATACAGAAAGAAAGTGCCCATTTTCATCTTTATTGTTGTCTTTCCGGATGTTTCTTTGAGTAATATCCTCCTTACTCAGTCTGAGAGTTTTGGTAGACGAACCTCTTTTGGCAATTTGCTGTGGTGACATCATCTTTCCATCACCTAATGATGGACTTTATTGGGACGCTGTGGGATGTTCGGAGTTCTGTGATATCTGTTATTTCACTACCCTGATCAGTACTTCTCCAAACCTTTGTCTATGACACGTGACATGTGTAGAGCGTTCCTTGGTCTTTATGCTGTCTCTTCCACAGTGGTCATTTTACTATTTAGATGTGTTAAATTGGTGTTGACCTTTGGGGCTGTTACAACAGGTGTAAAAAAAAACCACACAAACACGGAGAGAACATGAAAATTCTACCCAGAAATGTCCCCGGGAGCCACTATATTTTAATATCATTATATATATCGAATCACTATACCCAAGATTCGATCCGGGGACCTTCTTGCTGGGAGGCAACAGCTCTACCAACTGAGCCTGCTTCATTTTATATGTATCATAACATAAATAGTCACTCTTTCTGACGTTGTTCATTTTCAATCAATTCTTGACAGAGAATTCTCAGACAGCAGAGAATTCTTGTGCCATGAAATATTTTTGGCTTTTATTTTCTTATTTTTCAGTATTGTTTCCAGGATCGTTTCATTGTTTCATGATAATTACCAAAACTTGTGATGCTGCAGGGCTTAATTCTTTATTTGCCACTGCTAGTGTATATAATTAAGTCAAATATTTTTGATTGCTTATGCATATGAAAATAGTTTTTCCTTACACCTAATTAAGTGTATTGTAAATAATTTAAGCTGGTAATTTCACTTCTGTCAGAATCTAATGAATGAACATTTTTGAGGATTTAAACATTTGTGTAGCAATACACTATTACCTATGAATACAAAGACATCTGATAATTTGAGTATTTAGCAATGAATGCATGTTTTCCTACAACAGGAGTTGAAACACAGACCAGTGCACTGTGGGTAACAGATTATACATTTTTAAACGTATCCATACTCACCAGTACTGTCCCAAATGTATTACTGATTATTTCCTGATTGTGGTTGCTGAGAAATCATAAAGTGCCTTCTCATGAGTTTAGCTGTCCAGGATTTGAACTTAGGGAGAAGTAGCAAAAACAACATTTTGTCCGGTTTTGTCAATAAATCAGCCAAACTTTGAGTCACATCAGAACTGTGTGATTGGGTAAAGACTTCCCAACACACGCTAATAGAATGATCAGCTATGAAAGCTTGTGAGAGCGAATATATCTTTGAAACTGTATGTGGAATTGTAATGGGTTTTGTCAGCTCAAATAAAGTTTCCCCGATAGCAAAAATGAAAGAAGATCAAATGGTTTCAGTCATTTCCTATTGTGTCATATTTTATCTAGACGTAAAGAGCAAGATTCCTATCTCCAACAGGAGTCAAACATTAGTCCCCATGTGGCATAATCACATTAGTGAGTAAATCAAAAGAAGTGCTGAATGCAGCAATATTCTGCTACTGCACAACAACCAGATTCTATGGAAAGCAGCCAATGAACAAAAAAATCTTTAAATCTGAAACAACAGGATTAGAAAATGGAGTCAATCTAAAAACTCAAGATGACCAATTAAGGTATAGTTCAGCCATTTTCAAATGGGGTGGCATTGTTACGTTAAAAACAATTAATTTTACCAGCTTTTAATGGCTTGTTGAAATACCTCAATTTAGGGAAATACAGTTAAGGTTTCACATGACTGATGAGCTAACAGTTAGCCTGAATGCAGCTAAGACCAAAATTGATTGCTATAATTTAAAAACAACTCGAGTCGTCAAAATTGTAAAGCAGCTGATGCAAACACTCTTTTGTAAACCTTCACAATACTGTCAATTTCACATTACACAGTTACATATATAAAAATCCATGATAACTTGCAGAACTTTCACTGCAGTCTGAGGGCACTTTTGAGAGAAATATCCTAATATTTTTATGTAAAACACAACCATTATGAAGTTTTTGAAGACTGGAGGTACTGTAGACAGGAAAATCCACTTTGGAAGTACTCAGAAAGTACTGATGAGCTAATATTGTGCACATTTGTGCTTTTAAAATAGTCATAGAAAACTGTGCAATGAAATATTAGAGATTGGAGCCGTTTTACAATAACAGCAATCCAGTGTGTTCTTGACTGCATTTAGACAAGCTGTTAGTCCTTAAGCCTGACTTAAATTGTTTCTCAAAATTGGGGCCATTTAAAAAGCTATGTACAACAGCTAACTGTGTTAGTTCATAACTTTTTCACAAAACCCCACTTAAAAATATATGTGCTTATCGCTGAATTTAGAGTAAAATAAATAACATTTCTTCCATTATTTCCCCATGCATCCCTATTTGTACATATAGAAACTGACATCTGGCATACATGTAGGTTAAACAAGAACAAATCTCAATAAACAGTGTGTGCCCTCCAATAATTTCAAGGTTTTAAAACATGTATTTTACCATTTCCCCAGAAAACAAACACTATGCCTTCTGCAGAAGTCAGGTTTAATAAAGCAAAATATAACTCCTAGCCATGAAAACATGAGACAAGCAGCAGTAACCTTTGTGTTAAATATTTTTAAAACAACAAAGGAAGTTAGAAATGTTTCACTTCTTACTCTTGCATTAACCAGAAAAAACTGGTTTACATTGCCATAGAGCTGGAAGCCACTAACTCATGTCACATGAATGCTGCAGACAAATTGCAGACATTTTTAGTTAAGACTTTCAGCACATAGCTCAAGGGCAGATTATTACATGATCCCAACTCTGTGGACTTTAAAAAACTCCACTGGGTTATTTGACCGAAGTAGATCAGCTGTGGGTGTATTTGTATTTACTCAACACTGCATACTGTTCAACAACAGTTCCCAGCATTTTATGTTTAAAGAACAGTAAATGCTTAATCAAATGAACTTTTTTTCCTGTTACTTATCCCGGTTTACTTGATGTCAACCAACTGGAGCATCGTGGTTGATTTATTTTACCACTGTAATCAATCAATTAATCTTTATTTTTTTGTGCTTTTCAAGCTCAAGGCAACCTAAAGCAATTCACAGAGACATAATAAAAAATGTATTAAAAAGGCTTACAATATGAAAAAACTAAACACTCTAAAGTTAAAATTTATTAAAAAGCAGTCAGCTAAATATTAAAACAGCATTATACAGCTAACTTGTTTGATCACAATCACAGCAAACAGTGCCTAAAAAAAGTATTCACTCTCTTGGTTGTTTTCTGCTTTTATCGATGTCATAAATCAATTATGTTCAACATGTATTGGCTTTCTTTTCAAAAAATAAATTTAACAAACATTTTTCTATGTCAAAGTATATTATTTCTGCACAGTAATACCAATTAAATTAAAAAATGTATTATAAATTACGGTACGTGAGTGCATAGAAACGCAACGCTTTTGAAGTTACTGTCCTAATTAAAATCACAGAAAAAATTGTTGTCTTGGTCTTAGTATCTTGGTGGGCCCTCTCCTTTTTTTCCTTCTAATTGATTTACACATGTCCTATTTTCCTTCCATTTCTTGATGATGAATTTAACAGAACTCCTGAGAATGTTTAGGGGCTTGAAATTCCTTTTGAACTCATCCCAGCTCCCGAGATGGGAGGCAAAACTTCTTCAACTTCAAGAACAGAGTCCAGATGTAAAGGCTAATTTATGCTGACTTGATTGATTTATTACAGCAATAAAAATGAAAAATAACCCGGGGGGGGATCATTTTTTATAGGCACTATTAGTTCAAGTATTCAGGTGACTCAGAGATGTCATGATGGCAGTACCTCAATCTTTTAAACATTCCTCACAGAGATACATGTAAATCTCAAATATCTGTAGCATTTGATCTTGGCTTGTTTTGTAGAAAATCAGGAACCAGGAAATCAGTAAGTGTATTCCAAAGTATTTACAACAAATCTGTGTGTGATGATAAAAGCTGCTGCTTAGCCTTTTTTGTTGACTTGTCAAAATGCTTGTAGGAGCTACTTCTCCATTTTCAGTCAAATTTTAGAATTCAGATTATTTAGTTTATTTTTAATTTTTCCTTATTTTCTAGTTGATTTATCATTAGATTTTTTGTTTAATTTGTTATTTAAAATGTGTTCTTTGGTTAGTAATTCACTTAATTAGTTAATTAATTTTAGTTTGGGACATAGGTGTTTCACAGTATAAATACATAGATTTTAAGTAGCTCATTATGCACGTGGGTGGTCAGATGGTTTTTTAACAGTCAGTCAATTCATCCAATGGGTCATCAGTTGTCAGTCTGTCAGTCAGAGAACAGGTGCAGGAATCAGAGCAGGAGAAACAGCAGAATCCTGTGAAGCCTGTAACTTGTATTGTCTGAACAGTGGAATAAAACAAACAAAGAACTGCATTTTGACTTTTGTTTTTTTTATCTTTTTGGACTGTGTAAGCCGGAACCCACGGTGCATCAGGTGACTGAGTTAAATTCACCTTTTGCTTTGAACACCTTTAAGTCTTAAGTTTTTTGATTTTTGAATTTAAGTTTTGTCACTACACTACAATGCTCATACACACATAGGACTGATATCAGCCCAATAACAGTCATAAAGAGTCTGCAAAATGCATCATGTAAGAACACATCTATAGTTAAAATGGTCCAACGAAGCAAAAGCTTCTACCATTCACAAACCTAGCTCCATTTTATATTAAAGACCTTATTGTTCCATATTTTCCTAACAGAATTAGAGTTAGGGTTAGTACCATGTATGTTGTTTCAAACTACAGGTTTACTTGTGGTTCCTCAAGTTCCTAAAAGTATAATGGGAGGCATAGATTTCTGTTCTCAGGCTCTTCTCTTGTTGAACTAACCTCCATGTTCTATTTGTGAGGCTGACACCCTGTCTACTTTTTAGACTAGGTTTAAGACTTTTTTTAATAAAGTTAGGTTTGACCCAGGTTTTCTGAGCGATACCTTTGTGATGATGCTAAAGGATCAGACTGCAGGACAAACCGAACACAATTCCTCACTCAGCTGTCTTACAATTTTTCTACTCTCCATGTTTGTATTTGCATTTTCTGCTATTGGTAACCTGTGTTCTTTGTTCTTTGTTTTTTCTTTCCACAGAAACTTCACCTAAACTAATAGCTGTTTGTGTCGGCTTTATCTTCTCAACCCCTACTTATCCTGAACCTTGAATTGACTATATTTGTTTTAGAATCTGAGTAGTATAGACTTGATTTTTTTGTGACATGACTTTGGTTGTGAATTGACACTACCTAAACAAATTAAATTGAATTGGAACATTTAAGGCATTGTATCTACATCAATTGATTCAAGCAAAGTTAGACGCATGGTGTATAACTGCCATAGGCGTTGTCAGGCCTGGGTATGCGAGGGGTGTGTGTTACATCATTTGGATGGAAGCTTACTAATTTATTCCCAGCCTTCGGCCTTTAAGGTTTTCATTGGCAAACAAATAACTATAAAGCCAACATAACCCATGTTACTACCTATAACAAATAAAATGGACATAAAGCATTAATAACAAGTGTGATGCTGAAGGTGAATACAAAATGCTAAAGGAGTAGTGAAAGTATATTGAGAAACTTCACTGATAGTGAGTGTAGTAAGCAGAGGACGGTGGGATGCTACAGCAGGCTAAATGATGGTCGTATTGATCTGCAATGTTCTTTTATAGCCCTGTCATGTCAGTTTAGCACCTTGGCTACACTCGCTTTAGAGCTCCATCAATACTGAACTCTGGCACTTAGCCACTGACAGCAACGGAGGGACATTTAGAAAGATGGAGAAAAAGAATAAAGAAAAAAAGCAAATTAAGTGCATCTTTTAAGAACTCAAAGACTTAACAGCTCTACTCCTAAGAGCAAAGTAAATACAGACACTAAAGTAAGTTACATCTCTGAGAAATTGGCAGAATTCCCAAAAAAATTTTTTACTTTAAAAACAAAAATATTGGCAGCGTGAGTCAAACACCGCCAAATGTACCGTTGTCAAATTGAACAATCTCTGGGTCATTTTTATTAGTTTTGCAAATTAAGATACGTTTGTTCCATCTATCTATTATCTTAAACTGCTTCTTTCTTTCAGGGTCATGGTGCCCATATCCACCAATCACAGTGCGAGGAGCAGGAGACACCCTGAACAGGTCGCAAGTAAGATGCGTTTGTTGTTTCTGTCA
Source organism: Millerichthys robustus (assembly GCA_034783495.1). NCBI lineage: Eukaryota > Metazoa > Chordata > Actinopteri > Cyprinodontiformes > Rivulidae > Millerichthys > Millerichthys robustus. The sequence continues at coordinate 23,148,079 of JAVKLF010000063.1, read as the reverse complement.
TTTCTAAATATAAATGTTTACGATGCATCATACAGTAAAAATCCCAAATTGTTTTGATTAGTAAAGTGAAACCTTTAGATAAACACCACAAAAATTAGCAATATTTTAAAAAATGACCTACTAAACATGTAAAGAGCTGTTATATCACTGCTGAAACCTCAACTGGGTGGTGAACCTGTGACCTTTCAGCTGTTATATCACTGCTGTAAGGTCACAAGTTCACCACCCAGTTGAGGTCTTTCTGTGTGGTGTTTATATGTTTTCCCAACACATACATGAGTTTGTTTTGGTACTCTGGTTTCCTTCCACAGAAATTCATACATGTTCTTTTGAAAAGGTAACTATATTGTCGCTAGGCTAGGTATGAGTGTAAAATTGTTGTCTGTTTGTCTCATTTGTCTCTGTGTCCCTGTCATGGACTGGTGGTCTGTCCTGGGTGTACCCAACCTTTCACCTAGGGACTACTGGGGGTAGGCACCAGCTGCCCACAAACATAAATGTAAAGCAGGACAGCTGTTTGTCTGTGTCCCTGTCTTATCTTTTCTGAAAAACAAATGCACAGCCAAACAGATGAATGAAGCTGAACGGGAACAGTCAATGAAAAAGTAGGCATTTCCTTCTTCAGAACTGAGATCCTTTACTGATTTGACATAAAATTTAAACAAAGGCAGAACTGTCCTGTGTAATTTTTACTTTTCAAAAATGTAATAATTGTTCAGAGTGGAATACAGTCAGTGACAATAAGGTGCCTTTTAAAAAAGATGTATGTTAGAAAAAAACTTGACCACTTTTCTTCAGTGCTGATATGATGTCAACAAGCTCATGATTTGTGACTCCTAATACAAAATAGGTGAATACACATATAGAATCTGGTTCACTTTATTTTATAAAATAATATTTTAAAATAAAATAATTTTTTTGTGATGAATGTGATTGTTAGATTTGTTCCAAAGTCTTCAAAAAAGGATCACAAAATGCAATGAGTGCGGTTTGTAAGACTGATGAAAAAAGATTGCTAATCATTATCTGTCAACCAGAGTAAAATATGAGACTGATTATAGTGTCGACACAGTTATACATTTCCATTACTCATTCACACATGGGGTTTTAGGTAGATTAACACAAAAGTGAACACTGAAAAACATTTAGTTGGAGTAAATAGCTTTAAACTGGGCACGTCTTTTGAATCCTACAGTTGAGTTTGATGAAGCAGAAAATTAACCCCGTTTGCAGTATCTGATACTTTCTACGTATTGAATTTAATCTGCTGAAAACACATCATGCTAACGTTTATGACTACAACTAAGCATTAGTCCTGCAATATTTAATTATCTGTCTTGGAAATGTGTGATTTATGTAGAACTGCTAATTCCTTCACTGCTCCTTGTTTGTTTGCAAGTTACTTGTAATATACTGAATGCGTTGCAGCAAATAAAGTAGCTTAAAAGGTATTGTAATACAGGTGTGAAAATAAAAGCATAAATGTGCTACAGACCGGTCACAGGTGCAGGCTATCAGAATGCTTAGCAGGTTGTAGATGATGAAAGTGAAGATCACGGCTGTGATGGTTCCACGCGGAATGGAGAAGCTAGGATTCTTCAGGTCACCTGGTGAATGAGTGAGATTTTATTTTAAAAATCATTAAAAAATATTTTTTTTCCTATGCATTTTCTGTCTGTAACAGAACAATAGAAACATCTGTTGCTCAAGATAGAGCCAAAATACAAAGATTATTAGCATAAGCAGTTGTGTTGAGCTGAAAGTCAGAGTTTTCAGTTGACAGGTGTAGGCCAGATGTCAAGCTGGCACTGCTGGCATGGCAACAGGTTTGTCAACTGGATGTGTGCTTGGTCAGGCAATGATGGCACTGTTTTCAAGAGGGTATGTCACAACAGAGAAAGAAGGTCACCGGGTTATCTGGAGTTATATTGTAGAATTACTTTAAATCAAATTAGAAATCCAATACAAAAAGCTGTGTACCTGTCTAAATAATTTTAGTTAAAATTAAAATGCACCTGTTTCTGGTTGGTATGGGTGTGGGAAGCACTAGTTTTTCTGATTTAATTGTGAGAATGAACCATTTCCAAAAAACACAACCTTTCCTCGCAGGATGAAAAAAAGCTGATGACTTTGTTAAAAAAAACACTAATTAAATAAATAATAAGCAAACTATGTCCTATATTTTTTCACAGAAAATGAACAGTAAATTCTAACAATCACGAAGTTATTCATTCAGGAAGTGAATATCCACCCCACTCATTTTAGCGGCTCAGGGAGCGCTACTGGTTTTAAGAAAGAAGAGAATTAAGAAACAGGAAACGAGTCTGTCTAATGTGCAAAGCAGCACATTCCAGTTTGGGGGCAGCAACTAAAAATGCCAGGTCACTTCTTAGCCTCCTCTCTGACTTTGGAATGACAAACAGTAATTGATCTGCTGACCTAAGAGAGTATGCATCAAGTATTTGTCAAATAAAACAACTGATGTGTTACCTCTTAACTTATTATTTCTTTTAACATATTTTAATTTTCTATGCCACAGTTTGTACATTTTTGCAGGGGAATAGGCAAGAACTAATAAGACAAAATAGCTGAATCCATCCATCATCTATTACCCACTTCTTCCTTTCAGGGTCACGGGGTCACTGGCGTCCATATCCAGCAGTCACAGCGCGAGGGGTGGGGTACACCCTGGACAGGTCGCAAGTCCATCACAGGGACAAACAACCATTCACTCTCTCACTCACACCTAGGGACAATTTAGAGTTACCAATTAGCCTAAGAGTCATGTTTTTTGGCTGTGGGAGGAAACCAGAGTACCTGGAGGAAACCCACACAAGCACGGAGAGAACATGCAAACTCTACCCAGAAATGTCCCCGAGATTTGATCCAGCGACCTTGTTGCTGGGAGGCAACAGCTCAACCAACTGAGCCATCGTGTTGCCCATAGCTGAATCCATTTGGGAGAAATTGAATTTGTCTGACTGTATTTATGTTTAAGCAGCAAGTCAGGAGGGAGGACTACAGTGGATCACAGTTGTCTTGATACAGCTCCAAAGCTGAATATACCATCAGTTTATGATTTTAAACTTGTACACTAGCACCAGTTTCAAATTACAAAAGAAACATCACAATCATTGCTGTCAGAGTTAGAGTTGGCTTTATGAAAAACTGCAACCTGTTTTCATTTGAATACTGCCTGGAATAATTTACATTTTTAGTTCTGTATCTGTCAGAAATAAAGAAAAGTAAATACAATAATGCATTTGTTAAGAACACAAACCCTGAGAAACACTTAAAAAGCCCTACTGTTTTGTGCAATGTTAGTGATTGTACAAGCGTAAAAATAGTAAAGTCTTCGTAAATTAATTATAATTTCTTAAATTTCCTGTCTTTACAAATGAAGTCAAGCAGCAAGACTGTAAAATTGAGTTATAGTCATTTTGATGTTTAATAAGATCAATAAACTGCGGTGGCTATCTAAAATTAAGTTGATTCCAGTATTTTTTATTAATTTAGCTGAATGTGATTCTTGAGTCAGGCAAAACAGATTTTAAAAGCCTTTTTGAAAAAGGTCACCGTGACTGTTAGAATAGTTTGTGTTTGTGAAACAATTTCAAAGCTAATTATTCATGTAAAGAATCAGGTTAAAAACAAACATTTTGAAATAAAATAAACATGTTTCAATTTAAAACTTGACACTCAACAACACACTCTTAAAAAACACGGTTTTATTTTTTTCAGTTCAACAAGAATCCAAAAGCCTAAAATATGTCAGAATAGCATTTGATTACTGTGACGTAATAAAATATATTTTTAAAAAAACTTTTGCTGAAATTCCACACTATTCTGAAAAACAAACTTCTAAATCTCTAGATTTTCAGTCTTTTTTTATTTTAATGTTCTAAAACAATTTACTTTAATAATTAAGACATAAAAATTTACAGATTATGTGTAAATAAACTGTCGCCCCTCGAACCAGTGACTGCAAAATTAGAGTTGGACTCTGCCAAGGCTTCCCGTTGTCATCAGTTCTGTTCATAACTTTCAGGGACAGAACCTCTCATGCAGTCAGGAGGTGGAAGAGGTCCTGATCGGTGGATTCTATCTCTGCTATTTGCAGATAATGTGGTCCTGTTGGCATCATTGTTCTATGATCTTCAGCTCCCACTGAAGCAGATCACAACCAAATGTGAAGCTGATGGCATACCTTCAAATCTGAGTCCATGGTCCTCAGCTCGAAGAGGGTGAACTGTTCTCTGCGGGTTGGGAGTGAGTTTCTTCCTTAAGTGGAGGAGTTTCAGTATCTTGAGGTTATGTCCATGTGTGAGGGAAGATTGGAGTATCGGGTGCCACCAGGGACATAAATCAGAATTACCTTCCATTTACACATATAAAATAAAACTCTTCCACATACTATACTGAAAACCTTGCACAAACACTAGTGAAAAGCTCTCTTATAAATTGGTAAAAAGCTTTACCTTTCAGACATTCAAGTAAAAAGCTCTCACACATGGGTGTAAAAAAAAGTGAGCAACTGTCATTCTGAAGTGTGGGAGGAGGGAGAAGGAGAAGCCACACAGTGTTTGAGAGACAAGGTGATGCTGAAGAGCATGATGTAGATGATGCTGAAGATGAAGATGTAGCTGAAAATGAAGAATCTGAAGGTGAAGCTGTAGATGATGTTGAAGATGAAGCTGTAGATGATGCTGAAGATAAAGCTAAAGGTGAAGATGAAGATGAATATTATGCTGAAGGGTATGCTGTGAGACACAAGATGCTCTTTCACCACATCAGCCAAAATGGAAGAAATAGATGCAGATGATAGAGTCCCTCAACCTTCACTGTTCACTCCAAAGCATGGAAGTGTGAGGAGTGTGATGTGGGTCTGTGTCTGCAGCTTCAGAGAAACTGTTTCTGGCTGAACCACAAGAACTGAGAGTTTGGGAGGGAGAGGGGTAAAAAAATACACCTGTATATAGTTTTTATTTTTGGACTAATTTTTTACATTTTTAAAAGAATTGTTCTAAAGGTTTTACAGTTTTATACTGCCTGAAGTTCACATTTCGTATGCCAAATAATTTCATTGAGTGATCTGTTGTGTTTTTTGATCATTAAACCTCTAAAAACAAATTTCTTTTTTCTTTCATTTTAAACGAATAATACACTCATTTAAAATTTACTTTACAGTAAAAATAACTCCTAGATATTGAAAGTTTCACTTGTCACATCATGCAAAATTATTTACTCACAGGACAATTATTGGCCTTTTTACAGTTAAAACAAGAAGAAATATCCAGGCGGACATTTAAAGCCTTAGGTGTTAATGGTTTAAAACGGAACTTTTAGAACTCATTCTGGTTAGCTTTGTGCGTTTTGTGCAATCTCCGGCCGACATTTTACCAAATAAAACGATTGACTATTGCTCTGCTTCCAGCTGAACAACTCACACAAGCAGTGACATTACTCAACTATGTATTTGAAATACTGTATGTATTAGTTGTTTTTCCAGTGACTACAAGACTCGTCTCAGATTAGCCAACAAGTTCCTCTCACTTACCAGACATGTTCGAGCCAGCCATGATGCCAGTGCAACCGTTGAACATCACAGCAAAAACAGTAGCAAAGGTCATCATTGTTCCTGTTGTGTAATCTAAAGTGTAGCCACCTGCAGAAAGACAAATCACACAAGTCACTGAAATCGTGCTTATATTAAAGTCATCAGTCTTCTAACAAAACGTTTTATTTGGTTTGTTCACAGACACTCATTTGCATCCTCTCGAACATCAACTTCATCATGTTTTACAGCCACGATTCTCAAATTTGCAGCACAAAGGCTTTTTGGTTAGTACTGTTGCCTCAAAACAAGAAGGTCCTCGGTTCAATACTCGATTTGGACCTGGGGTCTTTCTGTATAACGTTTATTTGCTCTCCTTGTGTTTCTGTGGGTTTCATCAAGCTACTCTGTTTCCTCCCACAGTCCAAAAACATGCATGTTCAGGCCCTGGTCTCCTTTGGAATGCACTTGGGCAAATAAAGATGTATAAACAGTTGTACAAATACCTCTGGTGGTCCTAATAATCCTTTTAGTGGTAGTCGGAAGAAATTCGGTATAAGCTATTGTCAAACCCAACAACAACATAATGGAACAATACACGCTAAATCTTGATGTAAAAGCTAAAAAAACAGCCAAAAGATTAGTGATTCAAGCATATTATAATTTGGTTTCAAATGGGCACTACTTACAACAAAAAATGTCATAAAAATAATCTGAGAACCCGTCTGAAAGCAGTGGTGGATAATGGTTAATTGATGTAGTGAATACTTATGTACTTTATTAGATCTGCTAGCAGCAACAGGTGCAAAATTACCAAAAAAGTTTGCCTCTTTGACTTAGTTATGCAGAAAATCTTGCAAGCATGTAAAACTTATTTGAACATATTTTTTAATAAAAAACAAATTGGTACTTATTGTTGTGGTATTTGTCATAAACAGTTTGAAAACCATTCCTAGAGCATTTCAACAATGTCTACAATTTGCATCTATTGTTTAGAGTTATTTTTGAAGCACCTTTCATTGCTTGTGAACAGGTGCAAGCAATTTACACTGGAAGCTACATTCACATGTCAGACAAAGAATCACCATTACCTGCTGTATACAAAACAGCAAATTTCACATTTTTATATGAGGTATACCAAAACATTCAGCCATACACAGAGACTTGTGAATGCTATTTCCAAACTTTTGCTAGAATTTTCTCAATCTGCACTTCTTTTCTCCTTGATCAGTAAACATTGGTTTACCTTGTCAATGCAATATTTTTTTTAATACTTTGCTCACTGGAATCATTTCTGGTACTCTCATTGGTACTATCAAGTCAAACCAGGATTATTCAGAGCTCATATACGTGTAATAGTTTTCATGTGCAGACCTAAGTTACAGCAATTAGCTCATTAATCTTGCGCTTAATTATACATTTCTACAGAGCAGAGTTTTTTGTCAGACTTTCAGATATATTAGAATCCAAAAAACACTTACAGCTTGCTACTTTTTACTAGAAATGTTTAAGAATTGTATTTAATGGGACAACAAATAGGGGCAGGACATGGGCTTAGTTGGTAGAGCTGTTGTCTCTCAGTAAGGTTGCCAGATTGAATCCCAGCCAAGAACCTTTCTGGGTAGAGTTTGCATGTTCTCTCTGTGCATGTGTGGGTTTTCTCCGGGTTTCCTCCCACAGACCAAAAACATGAATGTTAGGGTAAGTGGTAACTCTAAATTGTCCCTAGGTGTGAGTGAGAGAGTGAATGGTTGTATGTCTTGTTTGTCTCTATGTGTTCCAGTGACAGACTTGTGACCTGTCCAGGATGTACCCCGCCCCTCACGTAATGGATGGATGGGACAGCAAATATATCTGACAAAAATATTAAATGGGTTGTATTAGTTGATAGTTACACAGTTCAGTCTTCTCAAGTTGCTTTTCAGCCTCTGAATGACTCAGCTTCGAATTTTCATGTTCATGTGTTCCAGCGTTGATTCAGAGATTTTGCCTCAGAAGTCCTTAAACCAACACTTGAGCTGGTTACGTTCAAAAAGCAGTTACATCAATAACTTTTTCTTAACTTTCCATGTACAATTAAGTGATTTTAACATAAAAACTGACCTGTAACATGACAATTGTTTGCGAAATTTCCCACTGTGACTATCTCCATTAGTCACAGAGGCAGGGGACACGGGTCAAAAGTCCATCACAGGAACACATAGAAACCATTCAAACTCTCACTCACACCTAGGGGCATTTTAGCAATACCAATTAACCTAACGTGTAGTTCCCTTTCAGTCGATTCACTCGGTACAACACATAGAGTATGGGATATCACGCCCCTGCGTGATCTAACTGAAGACACCTTTAATCACGCCGTAAGGCAAATGACGCGAGATGGCGGGCGGCAGGCCCAGCCTGCATAAATACACCCCCATCACCGTCATTATTCAGTTCTTGCGCTCTTCACCTCGCTGAGAACATCTCAATTTGAACCTGTGCTTTCTAGTTGCTGCTAGGTAGCATCGTTTTTTCCCACGACTAGCTTAACTGCTCCTGTTGGTGTTAGCTACTGCTGCCTGCTGGTTAGCGTGTCTGCCCGCTGA
>JAVKLF010000063.1:23076270-23087637 GCA_034783495.1 Millerichthys robustus | reverse complement strand
ACACACACACACACACACACACACACACACACACACACACACACACACACACACACACACACACACACACTTACACATAACTTTTTATTCTACCCATCTATATCATACACACATTCACAAACACACCTAGTATAATCAAATTATATGAAATACACAGTCATGTATTACTATATCTGTGAGGACTTGCATTGACTTCCAATAATTTCGACCCTTGACACTAACCCTAACCTCACAGGTACACACCTGACCCTAACTCTAACTTAATTCATACCTGAGCCCTAAACCTTACCCCTGACCCAAAAATGGTGTTTTCCCTTGTGTGGACTAGGCAAAATGTCGCAAAATGACCACACAAGGATAGCAAAACATGCCCACACACACACACATTCAGAAACCTGCCCTAGGCGTGGTGGCCACAACTTGCCCCATCACAAGATGCACGATAACTGTTCAGAAGCAGCTGGCTCTCACAAGACTCAAGGCTTTTAAAATGACATCTTTACACACATATTAGCTTTATTTAGGGGGTCATGTGCCCTCTTCTTTCAGAAAATTAATTACTAAATCATCTTTAATATATATAACTTGCATCCTCAGTCATGCTTCCTTAGCATCAAGGGAGACACACAGAACTTGTTGGCACAATGTTAATTTGATCTGAGGCGACAAGTTCCCTTTGGTTCCATCAAACTCAGAGGCTCAGTTGTGGTCTGCAGAACGGAGCTAAAACTCCTTCCACTTAATTCTTTCTTTATCTGTGAAGGGCTGTTTTCGACTGGGGTCCAAAACAACCACCAGAGAGGCCTCCAGCATTTAAATCTTTATTAAATTTAATGCCTAGCATTTATTTACTGTCAGCTACAACCACACAAACGTTTAGCTCAGTATCTGTACATTTGACTGAGCATAAATGTTTTTGTGTTGGGAAATGTGTGGGCTTTAGTGGCAACCACAGTTTATAGCCACAAAAAGCTTAAATATATTTAGTCCATATGTTATGTTGTTTACACAGTTGATCTGCTAAGTATTTTCTCAAGAATTTTTGAGATGAATGAGAGGTTAGATATAGGTCTATAATTGACTAGAGCTCCTGAATCAAGATAAAGTTTTTATAAGTAAAGGTTTAATTACAGCAACCTTTAAAGCTCTGTGGTACAAAATCATTCATTAGGGACAAAATAAGCAAATCCAAAATGGGGATATTAATTAGGGGACAGACCTCTTTGAACAGTCTGGTTTGGATCAAACTATGGATTTTTGACAATTCAGAGAGCTCAGCAGGATAAAAACAGTTCAAACACAAGTCAGGTTCTAGTGACACTTGTAAAACTGTTTCATTTAATGGAATCAGAGGCAACAGTAGAACTGATGGTGTGCGTTTTCTCCCTAGTTGAAACCATTTTATCTACAAAGAATCTTATGAAGGGGCAACAGATTTGTAAATGGTAGGACTTAAATGTTGACCATGCCCTGTGCTACAATAACACTCCCAGTCAGAAGGTGGTACCACTCAGACTATAGAAAAACTATTTGGCATTAAAACATAAGCAGAGGAAAAAAAAACAAAGTAAGTCTGCTGTGGAAAAAATAGAATATGATTGCTGTTCTCTACATTTGGATAATTTATCATTTAGGGATCACAATGACAGAGAACATCCTGATGGGAATTCACTGAATGTCTTTTCTTCTCCTTTTGTTGCATAAACAGCTGATAAACCAGTGCATTATTTCCACCCATTGGTCTGGAGTATAACTGCAGACCCCTGAGTCAAACATTGGGACAGATGACCCCCTCGAAATAACAACTAAGGGTGTGTGTCTGTGATTTCTTGTATTAGTTACCTTTTTAGGACCATTTCCGGTTTACACACATACCTTGTCAAAACCAGTAGTCCTTACGGGGATCAAATACTGGTCCTAATACTATGAAACTCCATTTGTCTGTTGGGGATGTGGTTTAGGTCTAAGGTGTAAATTGAATTTAGTTTAGGCTTAGAGTTAGGGATGTACTGAGGTGGCCAGGATTAGGGTAAGGTGTCAAAATGACTGGAAATGACTGGAAGTCAATGAACCTAATAAGGATAGAAAAACAAATTGTGTGTGTGTGTGTGTTTTCATCAACCTAAATTTGGCAAGCTGTTTTACCTACGTGTATATACTAAACCGCAACGTTGTTGACACACAGGTAGAGAAGAAGCGGAGAGTCTGTTTAGCCAATCAGAATGCAGAACACAATGCATGACGCAAATCTGTGAAGCAGCGAGACCGTGAAAAGTGAACAGTGTTATAACAAGGGTTCACTGTACACGTACGTAAAACAGCTTGCCAAATTTAAGCTTGCAAATTCTCTTGCAATTTCAAGTTTCTCTAAAACCCATAACCCATAACTTTTACGCAGGTGATTTACTTACCTCCGTCTCCCTCAAATCCATCCTCACCACCGCCAGGATCTGATAGAATGAATCGACCAGTACAGGACTCAGCGGACACGGAAGAGGTGTTCGGCCCGAAGGTCTTCCAAGAAATCCAGAGGGCTACCCGGATGTATGTAGACCTGGGAAAGACATCCACAGACTGGTGACTGCATTACATGGTCACCAATGAGTTCGTGGATGTCTTTTTCAAATATCCTGAGCTCCAGGTCTACCCGGGTATGGGGGAGCTGTTCATGGAGGCGGTGAAACATAAAAGAACTCTTCGCAACCTTCTTCAGTCGCCTCCTGGACCATTCCCCAGTAGCCCCGTCCGCCACCTCCTCCACTCACTCAGCAGGAGGGTTCTGCTTTGCTGGGCTCCTCCATCTCCAGCCGGACACGGCGCCGCAAAAAGGGGGGAGCTCCCGAGCCGTGCAGACCCCGCTCCCCTGAGCCCAGGGGGTTCTGCCCGCCGGAGCCGAGGGGGTCCTGATCTTCCAAGCCAAGCAGGTTAAGTCAATGCTCATCGCTCACCTGTGTCTCCGTGGGAGTCAACGCCTCATCGCTCACCTGTGTCTCCATGGGAGTCTACGCCTCATCGCTCACCTGTGTCTCCGTGGGAGTCGACGCCTCATTGCTTACCTGTGTCTCCTTGGGGGTCGGCATCTCACCTGTCTCCAGTGTTGCCGTGGGGGTCGACGCCTCGCTCGCAGCAGCAGAATCCCCTGGCCTCTCATCGCCGGAGCCTTCATCTGGTCCAGCCAAAGAGTCAGAGTCCCCAGTTCCAGTCCTTGAACTGCAACCTGTGCCGACTATGCTCGTGCTGGAACCTGAGCTGTCTGTTCCTGCGCCAGCTGAGCTGTCTGTTCCAGCGCCGGCTGAGTTGCCTGTTCCTGCGCCGGCTGTCGTCTTCAGTGCTTCACCGCCGGCTGCCGTCTTTAGTGCTTCAGCGCTGGCTGCTACTGTCTCCAGTTCTCCAGAGCTGGCTGCTACTGTCTCCAGTTTTCGAGAGCCGGCTGCTATTGTCTCCAGTTCTCCAGAGCTAGCTGCTATACTGTCTCCAGTTTTCCAGAGCTAGCTGCTACTGTCTCCAGTTTTCCAGACAACAACCACAACAACCACCTTTCTTGAGGGTGGACTAAGTTGTCCGCCAGAACGGTGGTTCGCCTAGGTCGTGCCCCGGGCCGACCCCCTGAACTTTTGCTACGCTGAGGTCGTGCCACAGGCCGATCTCCGGAACTCCTGCTTTGCAGAGGTCGTGCCCCGGGCCAACCCCCTGAACTCCTGCTACGCAAGGTTGTGCCCCGGGCCGACCACCTGAACTCTCACTTCGCCAAGGTCGTGCCCCAGGTTTGGATAAAATTGGATTATGGGAATTGGATAAAGGCGTATTTCTCTCTAGAAAGATTAAATTTTCGACACCAGCATCAACTAAGGAACAAGAGAAGCTATGAACCAGCAGCTTGTTTGCAACAATGTAAATAAAACCTTTTTGCTATGATATGCAGTGTTTAGATATTAAAGAAACTAGCTGAAAGGTCAGTTTGCACAGGTTCAAACTGAATCATAGCTGTGTAAATTTTCTTCAGTTTGGGGAAGTGGGGTCATCCCTACCTTATCCTGATCCTGAGATCCTTAATGCCTGACCTCTAATTCACTATTTTTATTTATTTGTATTTGTTTTAAAACATTTGAAGGGCGAGTCATACATCCTCCATGACTTTCATTTTTAAGTCTGGGGGAATGTACTAGGAAATATAGGTACTATGGAACATAGATACCAGGGAACATGTATGCATGAATTTGGGTCCAAAAACCTGTATGTCTAAAACCCTGTGCATAATTCTGATGTCCAATACATGCAGTGAAATGCACACTGACAGTGCATGTTGTCTCCTTTACATGTAAACAGACAAGTTTTGATTGCCTCAGTTAAACTTGCTGACTCACTGTGTAATGCCAGTACTTATAAGGCTGAGTTTACTTGCACTCCTCAGACTGAAGGTCTCTTTGAGAAGAGACGAAATGCTTCTACCACAAAAACCTTGTCCATAGGACCAATTAATTTTTTTTCTATTTTTCTATCTAAAAAGAGGAACTACATAATAAAAACTATATAACTCCATAAAATCTCTTTGATAAATCTCTTTAATATAAACTCTGCATAGAACTCTGCCAAGCTTCACCTTGCACAAACTTTTAAAATGGGCCCTGGGGTGCGGTTTAGCTAGGCTCAACCTATCATGATGGAGATGGGTTGGTCTAAGGGCATTTTACTTTTGAGTCTCTGCTCAGACTTTAGAAAAAAAATGAAGTTAAACTTAGTGAAAGCAGTCTAGCATACAATCCTGCTAATAGAATTAAATCTGCGACAGTTGACAAAAACAATCAGATAATTAACCACATCATTTACCTTAAGTCTATAGTGAAGTTATTCTCTCTGTCATAGATAATGTTGTTAATTAACTTACAGGAAAATCAATGACGACATCATAATAGGCTGTATGTTAGTCAACAGGTGGCACTGTTGCGTTTTTAAAAATGAGAGAAATTCAAAGGGAGGTGGTCAGACTGGTACCTGTTTTATCTCAAGGAGATAAGATCGTGTTCTCAGATACTAACTCAGGTTAACTTGGACATTTGTGGCAACTTTATGACTTTTGGCTTCGACCAGTCTGGCAAAGATGGGCTATCTCCTGGTTTCGGCCAATCAGAGTTACAATAGTGCTTTTCAGACTCAGTCCTTACCAGACATTTTGATTAGAAAGACACAATAACGGTGGGGTTCCTGAGCAGATGTTCTTTGTTAGTCAAAGAGCAGATAGAGTTAGGGTTCTGTTAAAGTGTTGTAGGAGGTTTTAAGAGGTGGCTTGTAAATCAGAGGACTGGAGGCCCTACACATATTCCTGAGCAATAATATTAGATTTGGATGGATCTGACTCAAATACAGACACGGACTAAAAAGGATGAAAGGAGACCGGGCCATGAGGCAGTGAACCTAAACACTGAACTACTGAGGTGGTGGAAGGAGATTGAACTGACGGTCGGCCCGGAGCTCGACTGCAACGTAGCCAGAGTTCAGGCAGTCGGCCTAGAGCTCGACCACGACATAGCCACAGTTCAGGCAGGCAACCTAGCCCACCCTCTGGAAAGGAAGCACTTGAGGCAGCCGGCGCAGGAGCACTGAAGACAGCTAATGCTAGGGCACTGAAGACATCCAAAGATGTAGGGACCGGCGAGGACGTAGAGACTGAAGAAGCCAAAGACTCTGGAACTGAAGAAGATGTAGAGGACACTGAAGGGAATGGTGATGACAGCACAGAGGTTGATAGGAATAGAGAAGATTACTTAGGAGTCGAAGGGGAGCTGATGGAGGTTGGCAGAACCAACTTGAGGTGACCGCAGCCGAAGGAGGGGTCCCAGAGTTGGCAGCAACAGTCGACTCAGGAAGAGGAATCTCAACAACAGAAACCTCAAGGGCGAGAGCAGGAGACTCAAGAACAGGAACCTCAGAGGGTTCCAGTGTGAGTTTAGTCAGTGTAGGTTCCAGCTTGAGAGCTGGAACTGGGGACTCTGAACCTTCAGCTGGAACTGGAGACTCTGAACCAGATGATGAGCTCTATGAGAGACCAGGTGATGAGCCTGCAATTGGCGTAGTGACCACCGTAGCGGCTGCAGCTGGCGTAGTGACTACCATAGTGGCCGCAGCTAGCGTGGCGTCAAGCCCCACAGAGACACAGGCAGGAAAGGCGTCAACCTCCTTGGAGATGCAGGAGAGAGGAGTGTCGTCAACCTCCTTGGAGACCCAGGAGAGAGGAGCATCTTCGACCTCCTTGGAGACGCAGGAGAGAGGAGCATCTTCGACCTCCTCGAAAACGCAGAAGAGGTCTTCAACCTCCTTGGAGACGCAGGAGAGAGGACGAGAACTGCACGGCTCAGGTGAGCGAGATCCGCATGGCTCAGGTGAGCGAGATCAGCAAGGCTCTGGAGAGCGAGATCAGCAAGGCTCTGGAGAGCGGGGTCCGCACGGCTCTGTAGATGCCACCTTCTTGCGGCGCCATGTACAGCAGGAGGAGGAGGAAACCAACACAGAGGTAAACTTCTGGCTGTGTGGGCGGAGAATGTGACGGAGGCGGGGTTACTGGAGGATGGTCCAGGAGGCGGCAGAAGAAGGTTGCATGAAGTCCGTTTACGTTTAACCCCCTCCACAAACATCTCCCCTGTCCCCGGGTAGACCTGGAGCTCCAGATATTTGAAGAAGACATCCACAAACTCATTGGTGACCACGTAACACAGCCACCAGTCCGTGGACTTCTTCCCCAGGTCTATGTACTGCCGAGTAACCCCCTGGATCTCCTGGAAGACCTCATCATCATCATCATCATCATCAACTTTATTTATAAAGCGCTTTAACACCAGCCAAAGCTGAAACAAAGTGCTGAACATCAAAGATAAAAGATAAAACACCTCTGGGCCGAACACCTCCTCCTCGTCTGCAGAGTCCTTTGTTGGTTGGTTCGTTCTATCAGTTCTCGGTGCTGGTGAGGACTCAGGTGTGGACAGACACAAGGGACTCACGGGAGTAAAATAAATCATATTTATTAAATGAAAACAAGCCTGGCTGCAACAAAACTTACAAACTATAGACGAGGGAATAACAGCAGAATGACAAGCAAGGTGATGAGCAGGTATGGAGACACAAGCAGGGAACACGAGCATGACCATAAAACAAAGACAACAAACCATCAAGGAAGTGGAGCAGAGAGTCTGTTTGAGTACAAACTGAGACGGGTGGATAATGACAGACACCTTCTGGTTATTAAAATAAAGCTGTTTTCAATTTTGACACCCACCTCCTCTCCTCTTAGTCCTGTACTTGGATCCTACATCCACCTTATGCTATGACATGGAAATACTGACAAACTAATCACATATATGAAGTAATCAGAAACTTTGTAGTGAAATAAGAATAAAAGGTCAAAGTAAAGACATTTTTTTAAATACAACAAATGAATATTTAATGTTAGTGCAGAATAGAGAATATCCCACCTTTACGCATCTCCAAAGAATGCAACTTTAGAGATATGATGTTCACAAACGATGATAAGATGATAAGAATTGATAAGAACTGATAAGAACAAAGTTGTTGACAGTAAATAACGTTTCTTAGTTTTATTTGTTTTTACTCCTTATAAGACAATTGCTCCTTCATTTTTACACAGAAAACAGGCAGAGGGATGGGGTACAGCAACTCAGGGTGAAAGGGGGAGGGAGAGGTTCTGCTTGACAAAACAATGAATTACATCATCACATACGGCGTACATGATGATGTCACTCGTTCAAAATCGAACAGACACGTTGACCTACTCTATGAACGAAATGGCTTGTCAAGATCTGGATCCATTCAAAGAGCCATTTTTCCCGTCTCTATGCAGCTTATTATCATGTGAGGTCAGCCTATTTCCAGTTCTAAGGCTTTACATGTCAGGATGTTCTTAAAAATGGTCTAGTCTTTGCCTGATGCTAAAAGTGTTTAAATCCAAGTGTACAGAAACACACAACAGATTCAAGATTTATCAAACAATAATTAAGCCTAAATAGAAAAAAATAAGTCTTGCTTCCATTTAAGATGGATGATCAAATGTATTGATCAATTTATCAGCAAGCAGCTCCACAAAAGGAGAAGTTTTGGCAGTCTGTTGGTTATGAAACACAGAAGTGTGTTAATACCAGAAAGATATTATAGTGTGTTAATGTGCTAAGGCAGAAAGACATCAGTGATGATATTAGTGTCTGTCCGAGAAAGGTTAAAGGTCATTAACCACACATTTTAGAGGTCACTGTTGTACAAAGAGAACGATGAAATGGAAAATGGCTGCCAATTTATTTAGAAGTGGACAAAAACAAAAGGGTTCACCCTGCAAATTCACCCTGAGGTCAAACTGCAACGTTCCAAAATTTTACAGAAAATAAACAAGTTATAGGCTTTTAGAACAATGTTCTTTGGACAAATGAGACTAGAAATGTTTATCTGTAGAGAGTTTGTGGAAAATTAATCAATATAAAGAATGTTGTTTCTTAGTTTTTGGTAGTCTTTTTGTGTTTATTTCTTTTTAATAATTTTATTTAATAGCATTTTATAATCCTTGTGTTTAATTTTGTTCCTTTGTTTTATTTTTATAAGACTAGTCAATATGCATCTTGTATAGACCTCCTGAATTTAGATTATTTTGAACATAATCTAATTTGAACATCAACTGTGTCTAGTCTATATAATAGCAAACAGGCCTGAATTGGAGGCTACCGGACTTAGATCAATTCTTGTTAAAATTGTTTCGACACATAGCTCGCACTGAGCAACATGCAGTTGGTGAAGTTTTGTATGGAGGTCCTGCCTCCAGCGTCGGCATGGCTGTGGAGAGTGGATGACCTGTCCTATTTAGTTAGTTATAATTCAGTTTAAAATGGGAGAGGCTCTGTGACACCAGGTGATGACATCACATTTAAAAAAAATCTTTCAAAACTTGGATGGTCTTTACAGAGCCTTGGCAAGGTGTTAAGGTGAGGATTGTGACTGCAGTTAAAGTGAATACCTTCTCTTTTTTCTCCCATCTCTGCATCACTCTTTGTTATTAAGACATTTTCCATAGTGTTTTGCTGAGAAGATTAAAGGCAGGAATAGATGAGGCACAAATTAGACAAATGAGATCAGCATAAACTTTTAGGTATAAGGAGCAGGTGCAAGCTGGTGTAATGAAAAAAAGCAGAAAACTAATTATTTTGATTTGGCCACTCACCAACATCTGCTGTTGTTGGATCTGCAGCAGCAGCTCATGAACAACACATGAAGAAAGACACTAAAAACCCAAAACCTTTCTGAACAGCTGTAACAGGTTTTAAAAAGCCCATCTGGTTGTGCTATTAGTATTTTGTTATTCATGGGATTTTGTTTGTTGAGGACACTTAAGTCAATAAATGGGTGAGGAGTAGGTAGAAAATGTAGCATTTTTGCAAAAACAGGATGATGGCTGAGTGCTGTTTGACTTTGCTGAAATTTGTTGAAGAAGGTGAAACTAAAATGTAAAAGTAAAACAAACAGAACAGAAGTTAATTCTGACAAAACAGTAGCTAAAAGCTGAATATAACAAAACTGTAGCTGATAGCTGAAATGAGCAAAACTGTGGCTCAAATTGAAAATTGACCAAACTGCAATAGAAAGCTAAAATTAGAAAAACAATAGCTACAACTAAATGTAACAAAATTGTAGGAAAAGGCTAAACTTAACAAACTAAAAACTAAAAAAATTAAATATATTGCTGCTATCAAATAGATAACAGTAAAAATGGATGTCATTGTTCATAGACAAAAAAAAAACACTCAAAATCAAATGTATGGATGAATCTGCCTTAGCTTTTTTATTTTAAAATGTCTTTTGTGATGCTTGCATCCAAAGCTGGGATAAAAACCTTGAGTTTTCATCGTGTTCAGCAGGGTCTTCTTTCTCTCCACTACAGGATCTCTGTTTGCTTTGAAAATAAATCAACTTAAGCTTTCTGACCATCAGTCAAATGTTGGAGAGTATGTGTCAGCAAAAACCCTTTTGAAGTTGTTGAGAGTCGAGTGAAACGTCAAGTCTGCTGCAACATCCAGGAAACAAAAGGCCTTGTGACTCTGTGCACCAGTGAAAACAAGTGACCGATGTGTGTGTTTGTTGCGTTTTGGAGCTGGAGTGTATCCTCCTGCAGTGACCTTGGGTCTTGGTGCTGACTTGGCTCTGCTGGGATTAGATGATTCAATTACAAGAAACAAAGCTTTTTTGATCTATACAAGTGTGTGTGAGTGTGCTGAAAGTGTGTGAGAATGCTCAGTCTGTAGTGTGTATCTGCATTATGTTCACGTCTAAACTGCAAACAACCTGCTTATAAAATTTAACCTCTAATGAAGACAAGGATTCTTTTCTCAACAACTCCTGCACCGATGTTTACCTAAAACTCAGTTATACTCGGAAACATCTTGACTCGACTGTAACTTTTCAAACTCCAACCTCAGTAAAGACTTTAGTGCCATTTTAGCAGCATTTTAGGTCAACTGAAAACTTTTTAAAGAGCTTTTTTGACACCCAGGTTATAAAAAATCTAAATAGTTCAGCCATGAATGAGAAGAAAGTGGTTCTGGTAACATTTTTAATGTGGTGGCTATGACAGAAATAGGAGGTCCAAAAAAGTCTTTTTCAAACAATAATAATTCAGATTTTACCAGAGCTAAACAAACTTTATTTTTATCAATGAAGCATTCTTCTTTTATCAAAAAATAGTTAACTTTTTTGTCAGAATAATAAATGTTTCCTCTGAACCACAATGAATACATATAAATCTGAAGCAACATAAGGTTTCAGACCTTAGCTGATAATAAATATTTCTGAAGCCACAGAGAAACAAAAATATGTCTACATACTGTGCTTTTAGAAAGGATTATGTTCTGCTACAAGCATAAAAATCCTCTGTATCATGAAAGACTTTGATTGGCTGTCAAACACAGTTTGTTGGAACCACAAAAAGCTCTGACTTACGATCGTTTTAAACATCCCATTTCAGAGTTTAATCTTTGTTTCACAGAGTAACAAATAAGAGTTTCATATTTTCATGAATGAGTGCCACTATCTTACAAACAACCTTCTAAAATCAATTCTAGTGTTGCGGTTTGGTGCGGATTAGAACCCAAAGTTGGAGGCAGGAGACATGAGCTCAAAAATATAAGATCTTTATTTACAAAACTAAGAAAACAAAACGCTGACGAGGCAGCGCACTAATAAACTAACATAAATTGAGAACTAAAAAACACAAACCTTAAACTAAGACAGGGGAACAACAAGCTCTGAGACAAACCAACAGAGGACATTAAAGTACAATGAACCGACAGGGCAGTGAAGAAGAAAGGCTGAATATAAAGAGAC
>JAVKLF010000063.1:23053668-23064212 GCA_034783495.1 Millerichthys robustus | reverse complement strand
TCATGTGTACAATGGTCTTTGGCTAATTTAGCAGATTGAGAATTGTGTACACAAAGAGATGGCTAAATTACAGATTCCATCACTATTCACCAAATAGGTCAAGATTTGACAATGACTAATGTCTAAAGGTTTACGATGTTCAAACATGACCAGTGATGGTAAGGTTGTCTTCCCATCCCCTTTTTGTTGCTGAAGAGTTGGCAATATGTAACATGTTGCAACTTAAAGCACACACTGGTTAGAATCTGTGGTTTCTGGAAATGTTTTACGACTAAATGTGATTGACAAAATTGACCCTGATTTGCTACATTGCAGTGTCTTTTTTCTTTCTTTTTAATTTTAAATTGGGCAGAGCAGAGCACTCAGATATTGCAACTTACAATAGTGGATTCAGGAGATAACAATTGTAGGCAATCATTTCTGTTTCTTTTGGTTTTAAATTGTAAGAAAACTTGATAAAGACTTGCTGATCAATAGTTTATAAGACATTTGACTCTGTCTAGAAATTGATTTGTAATTCTGAAAATGAGGTTTGAAGACCCTTTTGTGTGTACCGTTTTGTTTTTCCTTCTAGACTTTTATTGAAGATTAAAGAAACAAGTCTTAGGTTTTACATTTATAGAATCAAAATATATACCGTATACTGCACATGGAAAGTCTAAATCTGCTCTAATTTTACATACAGCATTAAAAAAAATAAAAAATCTAATACCTCTTTAATCGAAAGAACACATAAACTTGGCTTATCTAGAAAACGACAACAAAAACGGTACATTAAAAGCAAACGTAATTTAAAATAACAGTTTGATTTTTGTCTCCATTCAAATTATTTCATCATGCTTTTTAAACTTTTTTAATATACAGATTTATGTTTGAATTCTCCTGATTCTTTTTTTTTCTCCAGTCATCTAATGGTTTAAATCTCCACTTTTAATAAAAACTTAGAATTGGAAATCATCACTGTCCATGGCCATGCAGAATGGCATCTTGGCATGAACCCCAAATCACTCCACAACAGATTCTCACTGTTGGTATGCATTCATTTAAACTCTTTCATTGAACTTCTATACAAAGATCCTTTATAAGACATTTATGTCTATTCATAGTCTCTACCAAGAAGAGCTTGATATTAAAATGTAGTTTCAAACCAGCTTGTCTGTTTTTAGGCAAAATTTTATTTTTTGACTTTTTGGATATTTTCAAGACTTAGTAATTTCTGTTTATCTCTTTTCCTCTACGTCAAAATCCAAATGCTCTACTGCAAAATTTACAGCATTAGATTGTACATTCTGTCTAAAGATCGCATAAATGCAGCAAAATAGAATTGTAATGCAATATTGTCTTAATGAACTATGCAGAGCCCCTTCCCTGAAAAAGATGTCATCTGGATGGTAGCGTGTGCTGCTCTAAAACTTCCTTTTTTTATTAGTTGCATCCTCCCAGATTTAAGAACTGTCCCTGCCTTAGGCACTAAATGCACCGCCTTACCATCAGTGAGGCAAACATTTGAACTGTGCACTAATTATAGACCAGATGGTCCCTCTCCACTTGCGTATGGAGGACACAGTGTGTGTGGCCTCCAAAAAAGAATTACAAATTTTAATTTGTCTAACCACAGAACAGTTTTCCACTTGGGCTCAATCAATTTTAAATTAGTTTTGGCCCAGAGAAGACAACTGCATTTCTGCGTGGTGTCTTCATATGACTTCCTCTTTGTACAACAGATTTTAACCTTGCATCTGTGGATGACACAGCAAACTGTATTTACAGACAACGATTTGTGGAATTGTTCTTGAAGCCATGCAGAGATGTTCATAACATAATCAGACTTAAAGATCATGGTTATCCAATTTTGTTTCTCAACCTAATGGCACTCAGAGATTTTTCCATTGTTTCTCTAAAATACTCTTCTTACTGGCCTGTTTCCAACTGGCCTAAATCTTTTCAAAATGTTCTCTAAGCTGTTTTTATTTGTATGACTTATTTTACAGCATTTCGTTGCATTTATTATGTCAGTTTTTGTGATGTACTTCAATAGAATGTATTTGTATAAAATGAGTTAAAAACTGGTACACATCTCATGCCAGTCCAACATTTTGGATATTTCTACTGATCAGGAAAATTGGCAGGTGTCCTGATTCTGTTTTGAACAACAATGAAAACTGTGTGGTTTTCTGTATTTTCCAAGTGTTACACAGCAAACTATGCAAAAGCTTAAGAGTTTTATAGGAAAAATATGTATTCCATCATAATTTTTACAGGCTTGCGCAATTACATTTTTTGGGGGGGTGAAAATTTACGTAATGAAATTGTGAAACCTGATCAAATGTTGATTAGGCATGTCTGATCCATACAGTCAGTGTTTTTTGCTGATATTTCCTGACTCGAGTGGCTGGGACAGTAGTCTATTGATCTGAGTGACACAATTGGCGAGGCTTTACAAATACCAGGCCCTCTTGATATGGACAGAACTTGCACAAGATGTGCTTGCTGCAGTGGAAATGGCAGAAATAAACATATTCTTAACTTTCGTTGCAGTGGGGTTCTGTCTAACTAAGAATCTCAGATTCTGATCTGAGCTTTCTGTGACATGACTCTTAACCCCTTTGCCCTCACTATTGAATTGTTGTGATTTTTCTAATGTCCCTGTTTTGTTTTTTTATTTAGCTGACAGTTTGAAATGCCAGTTTGAAATCTTGTATGACTGTCTGTCAGACTGGAGTAATCATCGACTCCCAGTGAAACTGCAGTGAACCCTCTGAGCTTTATTGTTCACATAAACTCTGGACAAGAATGTGCCAATTTGTATGCGAGTGTTCTAAAAATAGCCTGCAAGCCTTCTGTTTGTGTACATTGCAGACTGTTCTTACAAGATGCCACCACTCAGCTTTGTTGTGCCCCTATGTTGTCTAACCAGTTTCTTTTGTCAGGCAACAATGGGCACATTCTAAGAAAAATAAGCTTGCTTCCATCACTATTTGTATCCATGAAAATCTGATGAATGGAGTTTTAAGTATTGATACTAAATTAGCTTTGTTTTGTTGTGGAGTTACTGGAATAGCAGTCGATAAAGTATAAACCTAAAATGGTAAAAGAACTGCAGAACTTATGTAGTACTGTTCTAGCCTTACTGACTACCTAAAGCATTTTTACACCATATGTTCACACACATTTTCACACAAACTGAGAGCAACTTAAGATTCAATATTTTGGCAAGTAGAATAAGCATTCAACTTCCAATTTGTGGGTGACTGCACGTCTTCAACCACAATGAAGAGAATTTGTCTTTTTGGGGTTTTTTTGTACAAAAAGGGACAATTCAAAATTTTTTAATATCTATTTATTTATAAGGTAAAATGCTACTCACTGTTCAGTCAGTAGCATTTATTTTTTAATATGTTGAATATTCATTTTACCCCCATTTTATCCTAATGATAATCCAAGTTTGTTTTGAAATTTTATCCTAACAGTATACCTTACATATATTTTTTTGTGTTATGACAGGATTCCTTTTTGTTATAATATACAGTGTTATCTCTACAGATAGAACTTTAGTGCTATTAACCTCTAAATGAGAGTTGACTGCAACTACTGTCTTGAATGGTAGATTTAATTTCTGCATGACTAAAGTCTAGAATAGCTTAGCTTAGGGGTGCAGTGGTTCATGAGATATTTTCCTAAGAGACACAAACAAATTAACATGTACAGGCAATAACATGATCACATTTTATGGCAGCACAGCAGACAAAAATGTTAGTTGCTCAAATGTTTCTTTTATTTTGAAAAAGAAAAGGAATCTGTACTGTTTTCTTTTTGGATGGCATTTTTTATTGTTACTCACCTTTCACCAGCCCCTGTTCTGCTGAAATTGGCATCAATGCATCAACAGACTTGTAGAAATTCTTTTGGGAAGCCTGTTTTTTAGGCTGCTAATAGAAAAGTATTGGCGCCCGTTTTCTTGTCAAACGTCTTAAGTGTATAGTGCAGTTAGTAAAACTTTGTTCTTCCTGTTTCTTGTACTGCTGACTTGGCATTTTTGTGGGACTGTGTCTGCTGTGCTAGAGTCTTTGTCACTGTTGGTTTGGCTATTTTTAAAACCAGTCAGGAGATACTGAATGGCTTTCTGAATGAATTTGACAAATGGCGTTTTGCAACTCAAATGTGAAAAGCTCAATTACTGGTTAAAAAAATCATCACAAATATAATATGTATAAAGTCTGTCTTCTCAATATGCTTATGCAAATTCTCAGTTATCCGGGTCATCGCAGCAACAAACGGGCTTAAATTGAAGGCAACCAGACTTCGATCTGGTTGTGGTCTTCTCAGTACTTGTATCAAGATGTCTGGTCTTAGAAAAATGTTAGATTCATCCTTCAGTTATTATTTGATCCTCTTTAGCTGTTAAGACATCAGCAACTCTTTGTCTGAAAGTTCAACTGTTGAATCAGTTTTGCCTAAGAATATCAGATGATCGGCAGACAGACATTAGCTTTAATGTCGATTTTTGTCCATTGTACATAAAAGCAATCAAACAATTTGAATTTGCTTACTGAATGTGTTTGCTGTCTTGATGCTAAATGTTTTGTTCTGGTTCTTTGCAGATGTATGGGCGTTACACCCAGGAACTTGGGGTGTATGCCAAGGAAGAGGCTGCTCGCCTGAGGGAGACTGAGCAGAGGCAATCAATCAGTGGGCAGAGCCGGACTTTGGACCTGCTGGAGTATAAGGGACGCTGTGCCAAGTGCCGCAGTAAGTGCTTAACAAGTCAGGGGCAAGGAACTACAGTTCTTATATTTCTGCAACTTGGAAAAAAAGTATCAATTTGATTTCAGGCAGTAATATCATTATGACTCCATCTAAAGAACCTTGTTGTTTAAACTTGGAACTTATTTGAAAAGCATCCAATTATGAACAATGTACTCCTGTATGTAAACGAAACTGATTTTCTTTGACGTGGAATAAAGGTACACATGAAACACCTAAAATTACTTTCTAACTCAGGTGCAAGTGTTACATTTGTATTTATAGTTGAAACTTTTTTCTTCTGGTTTTAAATGTGTTTTTTATTGCATTTTTTAATCCTTTCTTTCCCACACATTTTCTCCTGTGTGGTGTAACTGACTTGACAATCACATTTCCAATTGCTCCGTAATGAGGTTCACCTTGCAAGAGAGTGTCCTTTTTAAATACCAAAAAGGTCATCAAATGTAACATTTTGCTTATTTGAACTATCTGTGCACGAGTTGATTGACTGACTTTTCCAAACAGTTTTAAAAAAGCTGCTCCTGTAATGAACTGCAATACCTCTGACTGCAGCGTTACCATTAACAGTTTCCACAGATCATGGAGACCTTTTAGAGACAACGCCATAACTCTTTTCAATTAATGGAAGTCTGAGAATGAGAATATAAACCTTTATTTTCTAAAGGATAAAAAGGATTCTCATAAGTTTTTGCTTGTAACGATAGTCTACGTTTCAGCTGTGGGGCAAGACCCCCATCAAATATCAAACTGTATGTGCTTCATGAATGACTTCTTCAGCATCACTGTATAAATGGCCCATATCATGTCAACATTTCTAGTGGTATAAATCTAATGCTAAAAGCACTTTAATGGATCTGAACTGGAGTCACTGTCAAAGTGGCCTTTAGCTCAGGGAGCAGATTGTAAAGAGAGCAGGGGAAAAATGCATTCTTCTGCAGCAGACCATCATCCCAACAACAATTCTTTTACTACAAATTTGTTAACATGGAAATACACAATTTATGTGGACATGTCTCCATCTCTATCTTTATTCTGTTGATAGTGATAATGCGCTGTGTGGTTTTTTTATGTGTGTGGGTGTTGTGTCTTTGAATTGTTTTTGTGGACATATTTTGACATTGCACTATGCTTAGGAGGACATTTTGATGTTGTGCGGACATTTGCATGATCCAAGCAATGGGGAAAACACTATTTACGGGTCAGAGGTTAGGTTAGGTTTAGGGCTAAGGTATGAATTAAGTTTAGGTTAGTGTGAGGTATGTACCTGAAAGATTAGTTTTAGAGTAAGGAGTCAGGGTTAGGCTGTAGAAATGAATGGAACTCAATGCAAAATCCACACAACCATAGAGATACTTTAGTGTGTGTGTGTGAGAGAGAGAGTCATAATAAAAGAATTAGATAAAGCTGCACACAGGACATGGAACAAAGATTAAATGGGCTGTAAACACCGGTTAAGGAAAGTCTTTGAGATCCATGTGGAAGATAAGTAAAGGCACTTAATGTCACTCATTGTCTTTCTACCTTTATTCCGCCCTCCTTTTATTTTTATTTTTTTACGTCCATAACACTATTAATTGTAAGTCAAGGAATTTATTTATTTATTTATTTTAATTTAAAACGAAGCAGAAATATTTTTGGATAGTCATGTGACCTGTGATTCATTTCGTATATAAACACAGAAGTGCGAGCAGCCAATGGCAATGTATTTTTAGGTTTTGTTTGAATGTTAGATTTGGTCCCTTGTAAACATAGTTTTAGATGAAGTATTTCTCCACACGTAGTCAGATTGTCTGTTCTGCTTTCTCTTCCTCTCTTGGTCTGCAGGGTGTGATATATATTGTAGTCTTTCTACACAGAAAACGTTTTTGATTTCTTTTTGTCTTTTTTCCTAGTTTCATGCTGGGTTATTTAAAATCCCTAATTACTTTATAGCACTTCAAAACTTATTTCATTCTAACTTCAGATAACAGTGGAGTCTTAATTCAATACTTAGGTTTTAAAATGTGTTGATGGTGTGTATAACTAGAGACACGACCCAATGCTCCCACTAGTAACTGGTCTACAACACAAGTCCCACCCCTCCAAATAAACAAACAGGATCAAACATTATCCTTAGTGTTAAGACTCTGGCTCCAAAATTACAACAAGGCAGTGACCAAAGAATGTACATTTTAAATTTTAAGGGTGGAGCTATAACGTATAGCGCAAATTTCGCTGGAAAATCTCACCCAGACGGCTCCAAAGAATACCTGTTTGTTAACAAAGCATTGCTGTACGTTATAAGGCAGTGAATCCATGCACTTTTTACTTTCCAATGCACAGGAAAGCAGTGCAAATTCCCCTCTGTTGTTGTATTGCTGTAACCACCAGCAATACACGGTTTCACCATTAACAATGAACAATGATTTTACAATATCTTGGCCTCTTGCTTATTTGTTTGATGTTTTTTGTCGGTAAAAGAAAAACTGCTTTCCATTACTGGGCATCGCTTCGGGTTGAACCTTTCCTTACATAACATTGGCTTCCATTTATTTCTGTAGCCTAACCCTTACACTAAACATACCAGTAACCATTACCAGTACATGCCTAACCCCTAAAAATGTGCCAGTTATGTGGGACGTAATGGGTAAAACCATGTCTATTGTCTTCAGACTTTTGACAAAAACGGGTCTGGAGTCCACAGAAATGTTTAAAATGTTGAGTCTGGAAAAGTTTGGAATTCTAAAATCAAAATAAAGTGTAGGAACCTTGAGTGACATTAATCCCTGGTGTCTCTGTGTTCTTTACTCCAAGGCTGCAGAGTGATGTATGGAGCATCAGATGTTTTAGAGGGTTTAAGGCCATTTCAGAAGTTTTTGAAGACAGTCGGACTTGAGCTTACCATTGTTTCAATTACTGTCAGCTGTCTGAGTAAATATTTCAGTGTTTTTAGATCCTTATCAGCTAAAGCATGTAATTGAAGTTTATTGAAATTAACACTTCTGATAACTCTGTGAAGATGGAGAGCCCCCTAGTGTTGTAAAATTACGGCACTGTTTCTGAATACAATTTTATCCTAATAAGCAGATTTGTTTGAGCACTTGTTCGCCTCCCATTTTCCTCCTGCCAGTGAAATATTGTCACTCCTCAGCACAATTAGAGCAAATATAAACATATGCAGTAGGTGAAGCCATAAAACAAGCTCATACATATAAAACTGACACAGGCACTCAGTGTGTCATTTACAGTGAGTTACGACTTCATGAAAATATAAAGTGTATTGCTTAGATCAAGTATATTTTGTGCACACGCGCACATGACCCAGAAAAAACACATCTTCCTGCTCGTTTGCTGCTGAGTGGTACAGCAGCAGCAGCAGCCTCCAGCCTGTCATCAGCATCCTCTGTCCTCATGAAGGCCATCTTCCTTTCAGCTGTGGGTTGTGTGTATGTGTGTGTGTATGTGTGTGTGTGTGTGTGTGTGTGTGTTTGAGATGCCATCAATAGAGCCACAATAGCCAGGCAGTCTCAGCAGCTCCACTTGTTGTTCACTGTGAAATATAATGACAGAAAATGTGGTTTGAGCAACAGGCATAGTCTTCATAATCATCACCAGCAGTGTTGTGAATGGTGTTGAGATGCTCTTGTCTGGTCAGTGGGGTGTCGCCTGGTATCATGCGATGTGATTGGCTCTAATGCTGTCAATTCAAAGCAACAGGATCAGGTGGTATCCTTTTTTAAAGGGGGGATTTTTCGGTCAGGACAGAAGCAGTAAGGGGTCATATTATATCACGTCTCTGAATAGCTTCTAAATTCTCCAACTACATATTAGGACATCATTTGATCCATCAGGAATAAATGGAGTATTCGACATTTCTAAATAAAATGGACAGCATGCTCTTAACTGCTGAGTTGTGGACCACAGCAGCTGATAATGGTTTCCCCATATGTGTGTCTTATCTGTTACCAAAATAAGGCATGGACAAATCTACTTGCATCTTTCAGAAAGTAATCACTGCATGAGTGTACATCTACAATAGATTGACCTTTTTAAGAGTCTATTCAAATTAACCTGACCGCCAAAGTTAATTAACATTAGCCAGCAGAAAAAAAGCTAAATAAATCTTAAAATGTTCAATAGCGTTGTGGCTTTCAACACATAAATTAGAACCATCAATTAAGCTAAATACTTAATTGATGTCCAAATATGTTATCAAATTTTGAAATATTGTCAGATCCAGTAGTTACAAAAACTCGATGCTGTTTTTTCTTTACACACTAAGTTTTGTCAATTTCATTAACATTAAAAAAATCTTTCTTGCAGTTGAATTAAAGGTTTACCTTTTATTGTAATAAAAGACCAACATTTTACAATGGTGCACAAAGAACTGCATGTTCCTCCAAAAATGAAGAAAAGATGCGGCAGAACGTTGTCTGGGAGGCTGCCAAGAGGCCTACGGCAACACAGAAGGAGCTACAGGAATTTCTGGCAAGCATCTCCTGTATTCTGCTAATGCCTAAACTATAGGAGAGGGTTGCAAGGTAGAAAACTTCTGGTGTTTTCCAAAGAAAAATGTTTAAGTTCATAAATTTGTTTATAAAAACAGAAACCACAAGTCTCCCAAAAGGACGCAAGAAAATGTTTCATGTTCTGATGAACCCAACATTGAACATTTTGGTTGCACTTCTAAAATATAGGTTTGTGCAAAAACAACACTGGCCCCTGTGGTGCCAATGGTTAACGAAGCACTCGTTGTTGTGACCCTTAAACAGGAAGAGTGGCTCAAACAGATCCCAGGACATCCTCAGAGGTCCCTGTCCGGATGAGTGCAGTTCTAGGAACAGCTAAAATACTGCGCAGAATCCTTGACCTCCCAAGCGTCTGATGGAGGACGCAAGCTGGAAGTGATGTGGAACTACCTATGTGAGGGAAAAAATGGGTTATTGATCTACTGTATAATATACCTAACACAACTATAAAATGTGGCACATAATGGCCAAAACAAAATGCAAAACTGCTCAGTGTGTTCTAATGAGGCATTAGTAACACAAGGTTAAAAGACAGAGGCACATAAGAGTTCAACATTTTAATATGGGTAAAAAAACGAAAACCTATTCTTTAACTATGAAACTTCGCTTGTAATCATGTCAAACATGGGTTTACAATGTGCACAACTCAATTCCTTCGACTTTTAACAAAGAACTGTTGCTGTAATTAGATCCTAAACACAGTGGCGGCCAAAGGTTTCACTTTTCATTTAAGGCTCGACTACCTGTGCCTCCACCAGTTCGTCTCCACATCCATCATTCCCGCTAAACACTGTTTTCAGTCCTGCAGCATCAGCATGACTCTTGAACTTTCCAAAATAAAATTAAAAAAAAGCTGAATTGCCTTTTTTATTATTAAAGCTGTTGTACTTTCGTTCCAGGATCAAACAAAAAGTGTCTTGTTCCAAATCTCTTTTTGGATTGGTTAATCCAGTTTAGTTTGTATCAGAGGTTGACCGTGGAGGAGACTGAACATTTTTGTATGGTAATTTTTTGAGCAAAAGATATTTAACTACATTTAATTTGAACTTCATGGAAGACCACTGTTGTCTTACAGAACAAAGTTCCTGGTTTTGACTCCTGGCTCTGTGTGAAGTTTGCATATGTGTATTTTCTGATGCTCAGTATAAATCATTGTATTTTGCATGTATAACATCTATAATACAGATTTAACCCCTAAAATCATGTATAATGTCAGGTTGTATTATACACAGGAGTAAATTTTGATAGACTTTTTTATGCTAATGTACTTCC